>CAUYUJ010020713.1:57500-78427 GCA_963575745.1 Prorocentrum cordatum
CCCGCACGTCAACAAATCATGTGGGCTTCAGATATGGCTGCATGAAAACAAGTTCCCACGTGTATGTTTGAGAGGGTTTGCCCCAGTGCCACGAAAACTTCGAGGAAGAGTAGGAGCAGTGCGGGTGGAGAGAGGTGCTTTACGTCTCATGTTGATTGCAATGTACTTTCCGCCCGCGCCGAACAGAGGCCGTGAACATCGTGATCGATGGCAGCGGACGGTGAGATCGATGATGAACTGGCTGTATTCACTGTTGGGGTCCACAAGCGCACGCTGGTCACCAGTACTCTGCTGCGACTTGAACGGTCAGTTCGCGGAGACCCCACATGTGACGGGCAGATATCATTTGCACGAATGCAACTACACAAATGAGATGCTGGCACCTTGTCTTCGAGCGCACAGCCTGTGCGCCATCAACACATTCTTCCCGACGGGCGGCCCCACGTACTACAATAGGGGTGTGGTGAAGACGCTCGACTATATCATTGTACCTATGGAGTGGCACAAGGCTACGATGTGGTGCAGGACATTGACACGGTCGGCGTGGCGTCTTCAGCTGCACAACCAGAGTGCGCTGTGGGACCATCTACCGCTGGGTGCATGTTTTGACATCGACGTGATAGGTCAGCCATATGAGCCGATCAAGCAGACACAGGTCAGCAGAGAGATGATTGCGAAGATGCTCCAGCTCGGTGACCGACGGCCCGAATTTGTGGCGACAGCTGAGGCACAACTACGACGGCACCTCCAACAGCTCCGAGCGCTTCCATGGCGCGAGATCCCAGAGTTTGCCAATGCAGCAATACACGACGCTATCCAGGCAGGCGCTGAGCAGCACTGCCAAGGCACCGTCGGCTATGTGGAGGATCATGCTGAGCATACGAGAGGGGTCAGAAAGTTACTTCGACAGCGACGTGATATACGTGAGCGTTTGTCGTCTATTAATGGGTGTGTGGATGTGAAGGCGGGAGTACAGGTTGGCACGGTTAGTGAAGCTCCGTACCAGCAAGCGATCAAGGACACGGTGGACCTTACTGCCGATGGGTTAAGGGAGTCAGGTACTAGCGATGCACGACGTGAAGATGAGATTGACAGGAGTATTCGTTTTGAGGTAAGCAGTGAGCATGAGAGTTTGAATCGACAGCCAGCGAGTGGATCAAGGGTTTTACGTAGTGATGTACGACGTGAGGGTGAGATTAACATGAGTATGGTGAGTTTTTTCGGATCTGAACGATATCGGGAGTTGGTTGAGCAAGGCTTCACACACGAGCGGATGTACGCAGTCCAAGAGATAAGCAGATTGGCGTTTCGATTGAAGATTGTGAGCAGATGGTTAACACAAAGGAAGCGAGCATACTGGAATGAGGTAACCGAATTGAGATGCGACGGGTTCATGAGAGCGGCGAAGGCGAATGACACGTTCACGGTCCACAAGCTTGCGCGGCTTCTTGCGCAGCGCAACCGTGGTGGTCGCAAGAGAGTCTTCGGGCGTCACTCCATCCCTGGGGCTACTGAGGATTGGATCGCTCGCATGAAGTTGAAGGGATACGAGGGCGGATGCTCGGCGAATGAATATGATGAGAACCAGTTGCGAGAAATGCGAGAATATCCGAGGGCCACGATCGTCACGCAGGAGGAGATCGGTGAGGAGGTGAGGCAGATTCGTTATGCGGCGTGGCGAGCCAAGCTCTGGAGATCGTGTCCCGAATGGAGCTCGTCAACGGAGTTGCTGAGGGTTATGATGTTCCCCAAGTGGTACAACAAGCGCATGATGCATCGCAGACAGGGGCTGGGCTACGAGTCGGAGCTCGAGAAGCTGGCCGCGCCCACGTTCCACGCGGTCTTGTGGACGCTCGTCGAGGGCATCCTTCGCACGCTGCGGGTCCCTCGCCTCTGGACTCGTGCTCGTGCGGCCAAGATCGGCAAGGGCAACGACAAGGAGGGCGTGGACGGCGAGAGGGTTGTGATGATGATATGCAGCTTGGCCAAGTTTCACTACCGCGCGATGCTCGAGGCCGCGGACACCGAGAACGTGCCGTGTTGGGCTTACGGAGCCATCAGACACCGGCGGCGGGAGGGAGCGATTGTGGTCCAGATGTGCAGTGCCTGGAGGCTCAAGCATCATGGATACCAGCACGCCAGTCGCCTACATGACGCAGCGAACGCGTTCTACTCGATCAAGACGGCCAGATTGAACCAGGTTATCTTACAGCGACTTCATCCCCGACATGTACCTTTGATGTTGGACAGAGTGAAGTGGGCACACTTCAACTTCGACGGCGAGGAGGATCGCCTCTTGCTGATGGGTGAGGGCTGCATGCCAGGCGACCCCGTAATGGTTTTCCTCTTTGTCTTGGCGTACGCGATGGGTCTCGAAGAGTATGCCCAGAATGCCTGTCAGAACTTAGAGGTTGTTTCACCGTGGACGGGGCAGGCAACCCAGGCCGCCCTCACTCTTTTCGTGGATGATATTGCGGATGCATTCAGATTCCGCAATCGGCAGCAGGCACAAGACCGTGGAGCTGACCAAAACGAGAAGGTAACAAACATGTTGGGGGAGATGGGGCTGAAGCAAAACATAAGCAAGCAAGAAACAGTCCCGTATTGCTGTGGGGTAGGAAGCTTCAAGCTCGAGCGGGAAATTTTGAGGAACCAGGTCGTCCAGGGACAGAGCGCTGCTGCTGCCAGGTATCTCGGGGTTCGGATCACGGCAAGGTTCTCGATCGCGGTCGAAACGGGGTATCGTATCCAGGCGGGGAAGGCTGCGTGGGGTATGATGGGCAACTTCTGGACATCGAACGTCAGTATAAAATGGAAGATATCGATATTTAAGGGCTACGTCATAAACGCCATCCTGACGGGCATCGAAACGTTTGCCAAGCATGATGGGCCTATGAAGGTCCACGACTTCCAGGGACTCCAAGGGTTTCTTGCACGTCGTGGGCGGGTCGTACTTGGAGGTGTTGCTAGTCAGAGGATCGACGGCTCGATTAGGTCGCTGACGAATCTAGAGGTTATGGCGAAGCTCGGGTCTGCTAGCTTGTTCGTGGAAGCTCGTATACGACGGTTGAAATGGCTCCAACATCTTTTAGCTGAGCCAGATGCTGCTGAACAAGTTTTGGGAGTAGTTTTTGGTGATCTTCGAATCGAGGGCCAGGAGTGCCCCGCTGTGTCGGACGATACATGGCAGAATGGGAACCCCTGGGCTCGGCAGTGGCTCTCGGACATTGTGGCCCTCGACACCTTTGATGACGGGGAGGTTTTTGTTGGAGCGATACGATTTCAAGCCGATGAAGGCCATCACGGAAGGACGGGAGAATTTTATTCGACTCGAGCTCTCGGCCCTTCGTGCGCACTTTATGAGACACCGTGCACAGTATGAGCCTGTTCGAGGTGAGCTTGAGGAAGGAGGATTATACCAATGCTGGGCGGTGAATGATGAGGGTAATCCGTGCCAGGCGCGCTTCGTGGACAAGACACGTCTTGCTTCACACTATGTGCACGCGCGTGGAGAAACCCACGGGCGACAGGTCTTATTTCGAGCGTGCTGCTTCAGTAATGAGTGCACGATATGTGGTGCAGTGTTCTGTTTTTATGCGCAGGCGCAGAAACACATGAGTGCGGCAGTGGAGCGTGGGATGTGTGTTGACAGATCTCGATCGTCGGCGTTCGTCAAAATGCAAACGACTCGATGCCGACTATGTGAATTTGCCGCTGATGAGCCTCAAGCATTGAGGCAACACATTCTTAGTGCCCATCTGGCCGCGCATCTCGACGGCCATCTTCTCGAGCTGGATGTCGCGGCTGATTACGGGAGATGCGCAGCAGACGGGAGAGAAGGAGCCCAAGCGCGGCAAGTCCAAAGAGTCGGACGACGTGGTCACCAAGAAGATGCTGGTCCAGCTCGAGGCGCGCATGAGGACGCAGGAGCATTACACCATGACGCAGGTCCATCTTCCTGCGGACCACCCCCTGGTCGTGAGCTGCCAGGCCCAGTACCAGTCCTACCTCGAGCAGGTGAAGAAGGACGGGCCCCAGCACGAGCGCGGGCCGCCAGAGCTCCAGCTGTTTTCGAGGGCTCTGAACGATATCGAGAGTTGGTTGGCAGAGGCTTCTTCGCCCGAGGTCAAGAAGTACGTAGGCCTGCCGACGAGAGTGCGCAGCATGCTCGAGCATGGCAAGAGCGAGGACGCCAGTGAGTGGATCAAGGATTTTACATTCAGCCCGATTACGAGACCTATGTTGCTTCACATCAGCAATTTGGCCCCTGCTGACTTTTTTCAAAATAATATATTGGGATGAAACGCTGCCGCTGGATATATCGAGCACAGTTGATCACAACACAAACGCTCCTGCGATCCCCGCCAAAATGGCAAGAAATGGTAAGCTCAGATCCGCATGGCTACATTGCAACCGAACCGCTTGACCACCATCTCGACCGAACTGGCGGAATTCGACCACGCGTCCGACAAAATACGTTCGACGAGGGATGCGCTGCACAATGCCCCGGCCACGGGCAGCGCTACGAGGGAAAGCGGGCCCTTCGATGTGTCACTTTCAGCGCCCGTGAAAGTGACACCTCCCAGGGCCCACTTAAAGAGCACCAGAAAGGCTCCAAGAAGGCCCCGAGAAGGCCCCAGGGCGGCACCAAGAGGGCTCCCAGAGGGACCCAAGAGAGGCCCCAAGAAGGGCCCAAGAGGGCCCTCCGCGGTGTCACTTTCAACGCCCGTGAAAATGACACCTCCCAGGGCCCACTTAGGGCCTCAGAAAAGCTCTAAGAAGGCCCCGAAAGGGCCATAGAGAGCCGCCCTGGGTTCAACTCCGCGTGGCGGAGTTGGAAGCGATAACTTCAATACCCTGCTGGAGGCCTCTTAGGGGCCCTAAGACGGCACTGAAGAACCCCATCGGGGCTTTTTCAAAGGCAGAGGAGGGCGCAAAAAGGGGCCTCAGTGAGCCCCTGGTCTAACTCCACCTGGCGGAATTGGAAGCGATATCGCCCGGCGCCTTCATGGAGCCGCTCGGAGCTTCCAAGACGGCCCCAGAAGGCCCCAGGAGGGCCCCAAGAGGATCGAACGACGATTCCTGGAAGTGCACCAGTGAGACCCTTGTTGACCTCCGCCTGGCGGAGTTGGAAGCGACAATTTCCAGTGCCCTCTTGGGGCCTCTGGGGGGCCCCTCAGAAAGCTTTGGGGAGCACAGTGAAGGCCTTCGCAGGGCCGCGTGAGAGCCGTACCAGGGCCGCATGTGTGCGCGGATGGGGGCGACGAGTGCTGACGCTGACGAATATGAGAATGATGAGGGCGATCAAGGCTGGCCCGAAACAAATCCTGGCGCCATTGCAGGCCGCCGATTATCGGCCACGCCGCCAGGACGACGCCAAGCAACAAAACGACACCAACCAACAAACCGACACCAACCAACAAACCAACAAATCGACACCGGCCAACAAAAGGACACCAAGCAACAAAACGACACCAAGCAACAAAACGACACCAACCAACGAAACGACACCAACCAACAAAACGGCACGAATCAACAAAACGGCACTGACCAACCAAACGACAAATCACTTCACGACACCAATGAACAACGCGAAATCCACCGACCGCCAACCAAGCATAAAATCAACCGACACAACGAAACCAACCCATAGAGCCAGACCAACCACTGGATTCGTGAGTCGGGGTAGTCATGGAAGTGAGCCGCTGCAGCCCGCGGAAGCCATTAACAGTGACCAGAGCACCGCAATGCAGCAACGTCCCCGGGCGGCGGCGGGAGTCTCGGATCTCCCGCGGGACTGGAGCGTAGCGAGTTCGTCCTGGGTCCGGTTTAGTGAAGTGAAGAATTTCGGGGTGCTTGCATGGCAAAAACCTTCACTTCACTAATCTGGGGCCCCTGGAGCCCCAGGGCGTTTCAGGTCCCCTCGCTGTCTGGGTAGTCCAGGGGGCGCAGTGGCGGCTTACCAGAGGCCCTGTTCCCTAGCCTCACTTGCTTTCACCCGTGGTGCTCGACGGCCGTCTCGGAGCTGTCTTGTGGCGGTCTGGGGCAATCCCGAAGCCTCTTGGAGCCATCCCAAGGCCCCAAGGCGCCACCAATGGGGGCCCCAAGAGAGCTCCCAGAGGGCCCCGAAAGGCCTACAACAGATTGCACGTTCGCGCGAATTCTTTGTACCACTTTGGGGGGTCCCTCTTGGGGCCCTCGGGGAACGTTCTTGGGGCCCTCCGAGGGCCCACTGGGGCCCCGGGAAGGCCCCAAGAACGCTCCCAGAGGGCCCCAAGAATGCTCCAAGAGGGCCCCAAGAGGACCCCCACAAGTGACAAAAACTATTTGCATGAGGGTGCAACTTACTCGGCGCCTCTTGGGGCGCTCTTGGAGCCGTGCTGGGCGCCACTCGTGGACGACATGGGCTGGGCGACGGCATGTGGACCCTGTCGCTTGGGCCATCGGGGGTGCTCCCCAATGGGGCCACGAAGCTTCTGAGCGTATGACGGAATGGGCTGGGCGGCGGCCTGTGGGCCCTGCCTGTGGGGCCGTCGGTGTAGCTCCCCGTGGGGCCACGAAGCGTGTGAAACGTATGCCGAAATATGCTGGGCGGCGGCCTGGGAAACCTGCCGCTGGGACCTTTTTTTGGTGGAGCTGCCTATAGGGGCACGAAATGTTTGAGGGTGTCATCAATGTGGCCTGGGCGACGGCATGTGGACCTTGCCGCCGGGACCTCCGATGAGCTCCTCATGGAGACACGAAGCGTCTGAGGGGCGGGCCGACATGGGCTGGGCGGCGCACTAAGGACCCTGCCGATGGGGCCTTCGGTGGAGCACCTCACAAGGCCACGAGACTTGCGGGGAATGTGGCGAAACAGAGACGCGGGGGAACAAGGGGGGTGGTTTGATGATGTTGATGAGGATGGTGGTGGTATTGATGATGGAGACGACGAGAATGCTGATGATGCTGATGATGATGGTGATGGCGACGATGACGATGGACGATGACGACGGGGACACGCGGAGAGCAGGGGCAGATACGCGAAGAGGGAGGACGAGGGAGGGGGCCGAAGGAATGACGCGGGGCGGTGTCTCTTCAAAACGAAGAACCAACACTGCAATCTGGTAGGGAATTTCTGGACGACCCCCCCCCGTGGCGCGGTCAATGTCCGCGACAGCATCGCTGGCACTACGAACGAAATGATCGAACTCTTCCTGCGACGTTACCCGCGGGGTGGATCAGCCAGGGATGGGGGTCGAAACCGCCCCAGCGCAAAGCAAATGTACAATCCTGAGAAACCCCAGCCCACATCAACCGATCCGCAACAAGCACGCAAGCCTTTGACGACCCCAACGCACGTGACATCGCATAACGCGACGCGCCATCGAAAACGTTCGACGCGCGGCCTCGGAATGACATCGGGCTTCATGGAACGTCGAATGGAAAACATGAAAAACCGCCCTGTGGGCTCCGAGACCCAAAATTACTGATGTGAAGGATTTCGGCTCGTCGACCGATGTACGACGTGAAGAAGGTGAGATTGACAATGAGTATTCGAGGACACGTGCTCGTCGCAACAGCAGGCAAACACGTGGAGAGGTTGAACAAGGCCCAGCGGGAGGCCTGGGGAGGCGCCCCGACGGACGACACGTTCGAGGAGGTTCTCCAGCGGACGCCGCTGGAGACGCCGGCGGTCCCCGAGGGTGCCAAGCTCGTCGAGCTCCAGCACGCCCTCAGCGCGATCCTGCGCGCGTGGGGCGGCTCCAGGAAGGTGGGCAAGGTCCCGAGGGGGCCCATGGCCAAGCAGTTGTTGGGCAAGAAGTAGGTGAGAGTGGAGGCGCCCCGCGGCCCGCGCGGGCCGCCAGCGGGCGGGGGGTTGGGCTTTCCCGACGGGTGGGATCAGCTTCGGGCCCCTCCCCCGCTTCGGGCCCCGTGGGCCCGTAGCCGTCCTCTGGCGGCGTTCCGCCCTCGGTGCGTTCGGCCTCTGGTAGGCCATCCCCGAGGCTGATCCCCCCGTGGGAAATGCTTAGCTCGATCGGTTTAGAGCTGCCCAGCGTCGTTCGGAGTCGTGGATTCATGTGGCGCGAGTGGGGTCGTAGGAGGAGGAGGAGGAGGAGGAGGAGGAGGAGGAGGAGGAAGAGGAGAAGAGGAGGAGGAGGAGGAGAAGGAGGAGGGAGGAGAAGGAGGGGTAGGGGGGAAAAGGAGGAGGAGGAGGAGGAGAAGGGAGAGGGGGAGGGGAGGGGGACGGGAAGGGGGAGGGGGAGGAGGAGGAGGAAGAAGAGGAGGAGGAGGAGGAGGCGGCGGAGGAGGAGGAGGAGGAGAAGGAGGAGTGAGCAAGAGGAGGAACCGCGGGCGCGCGGAGGCCCGCGGGTCGCGGGCGCCCCCCCCCGGGGCGGGCGGGCCCTCCTGGAAGGCCATGAGGTCGTAGGGCGTGTGGTTCCCCGACGCGGCCACGAGCTTCCCCGCGGCGCCGTCACTGGGGGCCAAGGTAGAGTTACGTCGGGCGTGTCCCTCCACAAGGGGATGTTGGACGATCCCCGAACTATGCTTAAGAAGATTCCTCCTGTAGAGGGGCACGCCCGACTGAAAGATAGAGGCCCCTCAGATGGGGTCCAGGTAGATGGGGTAGGAGGAACGCGCCGCATCGGCGATGCATCGGCGACGTCGGCGGTGCATCGGCGACGCTTGCGTGGCGAAAATCGGGCTCCTCATGGAGCCGCATCGCCGATGCATCGGCGATGCGGCGCGATCCTCCGACCTCATGTACTCGGACCCCATCTAGGAGGCCTTCACTGGGGGCCAAGAGGTAGGTCGGGCATGTCCCCCTACAGGCGGATTATTTTGGAGGCATGTCCCTCTGACGGCCCGAGGATGAGAGCGGGTGTGTCCCCTACAGGCGGATTTTGGACGACAAATGAAACAATACTCCAAAAATGTTCAAAAACGGCCCAAAAATAATCGAAAAATCGTCCCTTCACTATTTGTTGACCGTTTTTGAAGATTCGCCCCGTAGAGGGACACGCCCGACTTGACCCAGGGAGGCCCCCAGAGGGCTGGCGATGCTGGGCGACGCAAAGAAACATCGCGGCGGCCGGTGCTGTCGATGTGACCGAGACTCTGGTGCGGGCAACAAAAAGCAAGGCCAGGACCCAGACATGCACGGTGTCCCCCCGGGGCGTGGGCGACCCGAGGAGGAGAAGGGGGAGGAGGAGGAGGAGGAGGAGGAGGAGGAGGAGGAGGAGGGACGAGGAGGAGGAGAAGGAACGAGGAGGGGGAGGAGGAGGAGGAGGAGGAGGAGGAGGAGGAGGAGGAGGAGGAGGAGGAGGAGGAGGAGAGAGGGGGAGGGGGAGGAAAAGGAGGAGGAGGAGGAGGAGGAGGAGGAAGAGGAGGAGGAGGAGGAGGAGGAGGAGGACGGGCCGCCTAAGCCCTTCGGAGAACCCCCCCCTCCGGGACAAACTCGGGGACGTGTGAGATCTCTGTCTGCTCTGGAGGCCGTCGGGCGCGCCGCGGCCGCCGCGCGGAAGCACGCTCCGACAAGGGGCGCGCGGGCTCGGACTGCAGTCGGGGCGTTGACCGAAGGAACCCTAGACAAGGAACGAGGCCCTCTTTCTTCCATAAAGTTAACCTTCGATTCCCCATCGAAGACCTAAAGACGACCTCAGGCAAGCTGCGAAACAATTGAGGAGCACGGCGCCCCTCCCCAACGAAAAGGGCTCCCTGCTCAGCGCCCCGACTGTAGCGATCCATGGATTCGGCGCGCGGTCCCCGACGGCGGAACTCCGCGATCTCCCATGGAAACGGGACCCGTCGCTAATCCACGACCCCATGGATCCATGTTTGCGATCGCCTGTTCTGAGAGCGCTCCAGAACGCTCCGGGACGGTGTGCCGCCAAAGTTTGTTCTTCGGCCTCTGGAGGTTGGACGTGTTCAGCCTCTGGAGGCCGTCCCCTGGCCCTGGCAGCGGCTGCAAAAGGGCTCGGGATGCACAGCTGGCCGCTGGGGAATTTTTTGTCGCAAGATCTCCGGCCACCCCAGGCTCCACGGGGGAGGAACCCCAGAAACAAAAAAACATTCGGGAGTTGATCCCGTTTTTGTTCGGGGGTTCTCCTGCCATCACAGGCGCGGCACCCCTGAGGGGAAACCCCCAAGGGCGGGGGTCCTCCTCACGAGCCGTCTGAAGAGGCCGCCCCCAAACCCTAAACCCTGAACCTGCGATTCTCGTCGGCCTGCGTGAAACATTCCTTACCTTTGCATAATTACCCGTGGCGAAAGTCGAGATCCCCGAGAGACCACGTCACGACAGGACGGCGACGTCGAAAAAGGCCTAGACGCCCGAACCGTGTTTTTTTTTAACGACGACACCCCTTCCCAAGGGCGCCTCACTTCGCGCTGCGCGCTGCGCGCTGTGCGCTGCGCGAAGCGCGAAGCGCGAAACGCGAACAACATTCGCGCTCTCGCGCCGCCTCCCAGGGAAAAGAAGAGGGTGCGATGATGAATCGGGACAGACCCGCGAAGCGCGAGGAGCCGCCGCGCCCTCCAGGACGCCCGCGCTTCGGCCCGACAGTCGCTCCCGGACGGCCCCGGGGCCCGGCGAAGGCCCCGAGAGGCGTCAACCGGCCGTCGGAAACTGCTTCGCGAGTCGCGGGCGCGTCCGAAGAGAGGGGGGTGCGCAGGGCGCGAGGCGGTGCAGGCGCCAGGGAGGCTCTGGGAGGCGTCCTGCTCCGAGGACAGCACGGCCCACCCCCACCCCCAGACAGGTCCCCCGCTCCCGACGCCGACCTAGTGATCCAGGGGGGCCCTGGCCGGGGTGCGGGCGGTTCTGGCGGGGGGCCTTTCGGGGCCACAAAAGCACGCTCAAAACCCCAGCAGGGACCGCCCGGCTCACCAGGCCGGGAAGGGGGGCCTGGCTGCGGGTGGGGGTGTGTTGCGCTGTCCTCGTTCTTTCGCGCTGGCGATCGACCTGCTCGGAGACCGCCCGACTGAGATCCGGAGCAGTTGGGGTACTAGGAACTTTGAGTTCAGACCGACCGTCCGGCATTCCTATAGGCCTACCACGAAATTTTCCAGGAACCCAGAAATTCTCTAATAACAAAACAATGTCTTTAGAACATACAACCGATGGATTGAAACAAGACGGGCTCAATCAGAAATGATAGTATCCCGGCAAAGCAACCGAACAGCGATGTGTAGAAGCATAGCTGGAAACATTGCCTGCGGTATTCATGTAAGAGCGCTGTTGTAGAATTCTGGTGTTCTCGCAGTCGCATTCGGATTCGCAGTGGCAGTCGCAGTGGCAACATCAGCGGCAGTCGGTTGGCTCCGGGCATTCAAAATGTGGCCCGGGAATGGTGTTCTGGGAAGTCCAAGAGCACGAAGTGGCCTACGGTTGGCTCTGGGCATCCAAAATGTGGCCCGGGAACGGAGTTCTGGGAAGTCGAAAACACGAAGTGGCCTACAGTTGGCTCCGGGCATCGAAAATGTGGCCCGGGAATGGAGTTCTGGGAAGTCGAAAAGCACGAAGTGGCCTACAGCTGGCTCCGGGCATTCAAAATGTGGCCCGGGAGTGGAGTTTGCTTAAAACGAGCCCAGCCTTCGCCTGTGCGGCTCCCGCCCAGACCCCCCTGGGGAGTCATCAGATGCTCTCTTTTGACCCCATTAGAAACCTATCAGTCTTCGCTGTTAGGTAATAAGAACATTTCGTGCAGACCACCCAAAAAAGGCTACTAGAACATTACTTGGTGGGCCTACAGGCGAGCCAGGACGCTTCGCCACTACTTGAGAACCTTTGCTTCCCGAGCAAGCGGGAGAGAAGGCTGCATGAGCAGAAGGTTTCGTCAACCCGCACGGCTTTCGTGGGTGGGCGCTGGCCGACCCCCGGCGGCGCCGACACCCACTCGAACAAGGCAGGGCAGAGGAAACGCGGTCAGCGCGGCTCTCTTGGATCGGCACTGGACTCGGGGATGCACAGAAACGCAACGCAACGCAAAAGTCAGACGCCGAGGCGCGCGGACACAACTCTACAGGCAATGGCGGCAGACAGCGGACTGCCAAGCCACCGGGTCTCTCAGATCTGCTGGTACAAGAGCAGCACGTCGTTGTACTTGACCAGTCCATTAGCAAAACGTGGTTTAGTGAAAACAACCTCGGGGCAAAACTTGGCGGGCGCAAGCCTGGAAATCGACGGCCGCGTCGCCTTCTCGAGAACCGAAAAAGGGCAATTCATTCATCGACGTGTCAAGGTGGGGGTTCTGCCCACCCCAGATGGACCCCCCTGGCGGCGCCTCCGGCCAGGGAGGGGACGCCGACGCAAGAGATCCGCGCGGAGCTTCCAAAATTTGGAAGCTTCGACATGGGCACCATCACCAACACCAGGGGTTGCCTCCACGGGAGGAAGATGATCCTGGACTTTGGTGCTGGTGGTGATCCTTCCACCACCGAGATCGGGAACATCCTCCCTCGGTAGAAGCACACCGCTGCTACTGATGTTGGTGTCAGCCTCTAGGCCTCCGTTAAAATCTATGCTTCTGCCGCCGCTCACTTCCCCAGCAGCAGAATCAGGTCGGGCGCGCCCCCCTACAGGCGGACTTTGGACGAAAGATAAAAGATGCACCAAAAAATGTCCTAAAAGAGCCAAACATGGTCCGAATATGATCCCCGAACTATGTGTTGACTACTCTTGAGTTTTCCTGCAGATGAGAAGACGAAGACCCACCCCCACCCCTAGTCCCGACCCCATTTCCGAACCCGCGATCCAGGGGGTCGGGACTGGGGGTGGGGGTGGTGTCTCGGGGTCCAGGAATGGAGAAAGCCCCCCCCCCACACCCCCAGTCCCGACCCCTTGGAATCGCAGGCTCGGGGGTGGGCGTCGGGGCTGGGGGTGGGGGTGGGCTTTCGCCTTCTCAGTAAGAGGGACAGGCACGACTCAGCCGCAGAACCGAGGCCTGCGAGACGCCGCGGGCGGGCGAGGGCCGAGCGGCAGCGGGCCTGGCCCCCGAGGCGAGGCGCCGCGCGCCCGCGGGCGCGAGAGCTGCCGCCCGACCGCCCCTGCCGCCTGCGGCGAGCCCAGGGCGCCGCACGAGAAGGGCAGCACCGCCGACCGCCCGCCGCCCGCCCAACGGGGAAGGCAACCCGACGAGCGACGACGGCGAGAGAAGCGGGCCTCGCGAGGGAAGGCATGGCGGCCCCACGCCGCGGCGTGCCGCGCGGCCCACCGGCGTGGCACGCCGCGCGGCGAGCGTGGCGCGTGCGCACGGCCTCGCGCGGGGGGGGGCTGACGCGCGAGTGTCCGCGCAGTCGGGCAAGGCAGAAGCTGCGAGAGGCCACCCCGCCTGCCGCCGTTCTTCTCGAACAGGTTCCACCAGTACAGGTTGTAGGTCAACACCTTGATGTGAAGCGGCTCGATGTGCTCCGTCGTGGCGTTCCACAGCACCGGCAGATCCTGCGCAAGAACTCTGCTGAGGCGCGGCTGAGGCCACGGCGACGGGGAGGACCCTTACACCACACCCACCAGCCCGAGCTGGATCGGTGGGCGTGGCAGGGGATGCTTGATCATCGAACCCTCGCCCGTTCTCCCCCGTGCCCCACTTCTCCTCACCCATCCTGCACTCCCCCGCCCCTCTATTCCTTCTCGCTCTCTCGCTCGCTCGCTCTCTCTGCCGTACTCAGAGGTGCTCGACCCAGCCCTGCGCCTTACTCTGAATCAGGTTTAAACACAAAGGTCGCCGCCTCTCGTATCGGCTCGTCTGATGCAATGGCCTCCACGCCGAACACCGTCTTGGTCCGCCTCCGTACCCCCTGGCACGTTGAGGCGTGGTAGATTGGCAGGGGCTCCCTGCAAGGGATTCTGTAATCAGCACCCCTAGACGGTCCAGGACGGCCACAAGAGAGCGCAAAGCTGGCCCACGAGGGCCTCCAGAGCGACCCAAGACGGCCGAAGACGGCCCCAAGATGGCCCCAGACGGCCCAGACAGCCACAAGAAAACCTCCCAGTCGGCCGACTGCGGCCCCGAGACGGCCAAGAGGTGAACCAAAATAAGCTCCATGAGAGCTCCCCGAGAAGTGGGCACGAGGGACGTCACCTGTTAGGCCATCGGTGCTCGAAACTTCGCCCACCAGAGTGCTGAACTGGCACGGTGGCGGAACTTGCCGCAGGCACCTGGATCCCACAACACCTTCCGACGACACGGTGATCGCAGTCAGCCCGAGGCTTGAATCTCCGAATGTCTTCGGAGTTCTCTGAGGACCCCGGAAAGGAAGGTCCCCGGAGGCCGCCGGAGGCCTCCGCAGGCCCCCTCTGCAGGAGTCCTCCAGGAAGCCGCCGGAGGCCAAGACAACCCCCCCAACAAAAACTCCACCATGGATCCTCCCCCGTTCCTCCCCTCGCCACCTCGCCCCCCTCGCCGCTCCCTGCGGGAGGGGCATGCGGAAGTGGAACGGAGACAGACAGGCAGGTCCCATTTGGACCCGCTGGTGGCCGCGTCGGAGGACGTCTCGGGCGCGCGCAAACATGGATTAGCGATCCATGGATTTGGCGCGCGGTCGCCAAATCCATGGATCGGGGGAGGTGCCCTCCCCAAAATGTGGCCGGCGCCGCCTCGCTCGGCGGCGGAAATCCGCGATGTCCCATGGAAACGGAACCCGTCGCTCATCCACGCCCCCTGAATCCGTGCTTGCGATCGCCTTGGTGGTGACTGCGTTGGAGGACTTCGAGCCCTGCTGGAAGCCGAGAGCCCCTTGCAGGGGGCGTCCTGGCCATCCCGCAGCATAAAACAGGGCCAGGATCGGGATAAATCGCTCCAGAGCGTTCCGGAGCGCTCTCAGAGCGTTCCGGAACGCTCTGGAGCGGCCGCGGCGCCCAATACATCCTCCAAACCCGCCGATTCTCAGAGATTTCCAGTCATCCCGATCCGAATTTGTCCCGCTCTTCGCGTCGTTTTACAGCAGGCGCGGGGCGTGCTGGGAGGGCGCCGCACAAATCACGGCGCCGCTTCGTGCGCCCTGCCGGCCCGGCTGCCACGGAGGCCCTGCGGCGGCGCTCCCCCGCGCGGGGCCGCGAGACGTGCGGGGGATGTGCTGACGTGGGCGGGTTGAGAGGCGAGGGGGAGAGGGAGAGAGCAGAAGGGGAGGAGGAGGAGGAGGAGGAGGAGGAGGAGGAGGAGGAGGAGGAGGAGGAGGAGGAGGAGGGGGAAAGGGAGAGATAAGAGGAGGAGGAGGAGGAGTAACCGAGGAGTAACCGAGGGGGACCCTGTCCCTGTCCACTGCCGAGGCCAATGCCTCAGCCTGCTGTGGCTCGTAGCCCAGGAACACAGAAACTACAGTGCTGGGACCGACTTGGGCGCCCCTTGAGGGTAAGGATGTCGGCCTTTGGAAATATGAACGAGGTTCTGCTGTCCTTTCTTGGACCTTTTCGGGGAGAACGGTCTCTCCAGGTGTCGACCGTCCACCGTCCCGCAGAACCCGCAAAGCATACAGAAATTGACAAACTGTTGTTCCCAAGTCCACATCTGATGAGACTCGTGAACGAAACGCCCTCCCACCCAAACCCCCCCCCCAACCGATGGACCTGCACGCCCGCAAAATTTGGCGTGGTAGAGGAGGAGGCGGAGGGCAGCGGGCCGCACGGCCTAGCGCAGGCCGCCTCCAAGCCCACCGCGTTGGTGAACTCGAGGCAGCACGTGCACCTCCATCTGGCACCTGCTCGGACGAACCTGTGGGACGACGAAGCGAGGGCACGGTTGCGGCGTGAAATGCGAGCACGGGGGGCAGGGGCGGCTGGAACCCACTCTCCCTCACACGGGTCGCACTCAGCCGCTAGCTTGAGCGCAGCACGAGCACGCCTCCGCACCAGCCAGGCTGTCACATCCACCTCGTCAGTGCGAGGCAGCTGACCTTTTGCGGTGGCTAACTGAAAACCTCTTGCGGCAGCATCAGACGCAAACCTGTCCGCCGCCGCATTGCCACTGGACCAGAACGCCTGCTGAGCAGTCTGAATGCCTCCCACCTCATCCTCAAGGTGAGAGGCAGTCCAACACACTTGAATCAGAGAGCCACGGCTGGACACAGCGGTGCGAATCCTCATCCATAAATCTCGATTTGTCTCCTTATTGGGCGCACACCAGCCGCGACGAGTCCCCCAAGCTCTAAGCAACGGGAGGTGATCCGTCATGTAAATCAGCGGGCCTGACGCGAGCTCCAACGCAAGACGGAACGCGAACAGCTCGGCACGGGGAACGGTCTGTTCGGGGCCAATTAAGAGGGCAGAGGCTCCCCAGATTACTGACCACTCGAAGGGGAGCATCAGGTGAAGGGTCCAGGATGGCTATCCCCGCACCACATCTCCGTCAGCGAGGGTCGCTCGAAAACTGGCCTCCAGAACCGCCCCCAAACACAGTCACTGGAATATCTGAGGATGGGTCTCGCACCGCGGCCCAGGGCCCCCCCCATGAGAAGCAACCCTTGGCAACGCACACAACTCCTCCGAAAAACGAGGGCACCGTTTGCTTTTCAGGGGGGGGGGGGGGCTCTAAGCCATAAACTGGGCTCTATCTGATAATTAGCCAGGGCACGGGCGATGAAATGATCATTTGTTGTCGAACGCTGCATCTCCACAGTTGGCAGGGCACTGCCAGATCCTGCGGAGCAAAGTCTCAGGCGCTTGCAACGCGCAGCGCCTGCATACCACCGACGTCGAATAGCCTTGTGCTCGTTGACGTTCTCGCGTCCACTGGCCACCTGATATCGTAGAAATATTCAGACCCGAATTCTCAAAATCCGCATTGCGCTCGAACTTGCGGGGCTCTCTGGAAATGTGAGACATATCCGCGCCATATTGAAGATCATCAGCACCTTCGAACTTGGATGCCTTGGCCCACTGCAAACGACGAAGGCCCTGAACAAACTCATCAACAATTTCTTCAATACCCACCTGAGAGAAATCTGGAGAGGTAGCCTCGGGGAAGCGCCATTCAACTTCACCATCTCCTTCAGTATGCGACCAGATCTGCGGCGATGGACATTTCCACCCACCTTCAATCAGAGCGGCGATGACCGCCGAGACTGGCCCTCGCACACGTCGCCAACGAACTTTGCCAGCAACCTGAATATGATGTAGAATGGCCGTCCATGATCTTTTGACTTGCTGATGTATACCGGGCCTGCTGAACCACACAGTGAGCCATTCCCATGCCAGCTGCTTGGGCAACTCCAAACCTGGATCCTTGCTGCCCATGGTAGCCTCGAGGACCGACGTTAAGCATATTCCCCTTTTTGCGCCCGCAACCGCCGAACTTGCTTGTCGTCTAACGTGGAGGAGACGACTGGGAGGGGAGCCAAAGACCTGATGCCCATACATACCTTGGGGTTAAACACCCGCGGCCCACAAACTCTTACATACCGTCCTGACCTTCGGCCCCAGGTGTCGTAGTCGGAGTACTCGTGCCTGTCGTCGATCAGCGGCTCTCTTCCTCTGATTCGCCTTATTGCAAACTCTGGATCTGCCCGCACTGGCATCTATGCCTAAGTTCGTAGCCGATACCTTATAACTGACAGGGATGCCCATGCCACGGAGCTCTCGAGCACACTGCTGACCCAGCTTCTTCGACGACGCGATGAGATCCGTCTTGTCTGAGACCACTAATCTTGCTTCCTCAAACGCTTCCTTGAACTCCTTGCCTGTCTTGGCCATGATGCGAAGAACCCGCTGTGGATCATCATCTTCAGCTCTCGCAACCGTGTCGTCTATGCAAGTTGCCAACATCGGCTCAGGAGCCACTTTGTGTACCTTTTCCAATATGGGATGCAGAAATACCTTCGCAAGCTGGACTCCTTTGGGGGCTGCCTGCCACAAGCGAGCGAGAGACGTATACAATATCACTGACCCAATCCTTTAGCTTGAGAAAACGCGGAGCGATGCACATTTCAACTTCTAACATGGCTATGATAGCTGGATGTCCGACATTCACTGCCATGGCCATAAATCTGCACAACGGTACACTGTCGTAAAACTGTTCCAGATCCAAAAGCAAGGTGACAAAGTGCTTGCCGTTGACAAAGCCGACCTCATCCATGAGGGAACGAACTATGGCTGCCCGCAGGACAGAGGAGCCCTGGAGTGCAGTAGCCCAGAACGCGCTTAGACTTTGAGACCATTCAGAAGCAGGCCCCGTTCTAGCTTGGCTCCATATTTTGCCCGTCGTCGGTAAGAGCCCCAGCACTCGGTCTCCTCCTCTCGGTTTGGCTGCCAACGATCCAATTGTCGCATGTATTTGCCGTGGCCACGTGCCCGCTCTTTCCACATCATTCAGAAAGTCGGCGAACTTCTGTCTGCCCACAACTGGAAGCTTGGCCACGTCATTGACGCTTACATTATCTACTCCCTTTGCTTTCTTCGCCGACATCTTTGGAAGCGCGACGTCGAGGTCTTGAAGGGTGATGGAGGGGAGGTCCTCCTCTAGCGCCTGCTGATGGCACTCCGTCAAGCCGTGCATGATGTCGTCCATGGTGTCGACCTGGTCCGTCCAGATCTTCTGCCAGTACTGCTGCCTGGCGTGCATGATGACAGTGGGGTCAGCAATCCCTTGTATCTCGGTAGTGTCGACTGGTTTGTCTTTACCATGCTTGTGCAATCGACCAGGCTGGTTCATCCAAGTGCTTCTGACCCATGACAAAAACTTCTGCTGACATTTTTCCCACTGCTCTAGCTTGCGCACGCATCGCCAACTTGTCAGTGAGATGGTATACTCGATCCATGAAGTCCATGGACGTTGGCCGAGGATACTGGTGCCCCTCAGCAGCAAGTGGATCTCCATCTTCTCCTGGATGGAGGCGTTTTGACGGTAAGTTTTCCGAAGACATCCTGCATAAACGTGGGGAAGATGGAACGCCAGGGTCACCCTGGCGTTCTGAACGTAAGTTTTCCGACTGAATGAGGAGGAGGAGGAGGAGGAGGAGGAGGAGGAGGTGGAGGAGGAGGGGGACGACGAGGAGGAGGAGGTGGAGGAGGAGGAGGAGGAGGGGGACGACGAGGAGGAGGAGGAGGAGGAGGAGGAGAAGGAGGAGGAGGAGGAGAGGGAGAGGAAGGTGGGAGCGAGACGCGGGGGGGCCGTGGATTGGAAACGAGCACTCAGCACCACAAGGTGGCTGAGGGATGCCACGAATGCCCGAACAATTCGATCTCCGGTCATCGAACCTCTCCTCCCCCTACTCCTCCAGCCCCTCCTCCTGATCCAACTTCTCGTCCTCCTCCTCCTTGTCCATCCTCCTTTTCTCCTCCTCCTCCTCCTCCTCCTAATCTGACTCCGACTCGTACTCCTACTCATACTCCTACTCAGACAGCAACAACTACGTGTAGTACGAATTGTGAACCTAATAAGTATATCAAAAAGTATAGACATAATATTTGAACCTATTAGTAATACTGGATAATGGTGTTATGATACTAATCAAACTACTAATGATACTAATAGAATAAGGATAGACAATAATAATGAGAAAAAGAAGAAGAAGAAGAAATAATAATAATATTGATAATAATAACAATACTACGCATGACACTAATAATACGACTAGTAATAATGGCAACAATAACACGAATAATAATAATTGTGATGCTAATTCAAAAAATGGAAATACAAAAAAAAAACAGCAACAACAACAACAACACAGCCATACTGATACTACTACGAACAGGGATAATCATCATGGTGAGCAGAAACTATACATACTACTACAACCGATAACATAGCAGCAATAATAGTAAGACTTATATGATGAAAATAAGAATTACTATGATAACCATAGGAAAATGAAAATGATAATACTACAACTGATAATAATGATTATTGCTGTGCACTTGATACGGTTGCGCATGGTAGTTACGATGATAATCAGGCAAGTCGCAATAATATTGATAATAACGATACGAACCATAATGCTAGCCTCCCTAGACCCCAATCAGTGAGTCATTGCAATACATGCGACGCAATCTGGGTAGTGCAATCTCTGCGATGCAAAGCAATGCAGAGCAATTCAAACCAATGCAAATCAGTACGAAGTGAAGCAGCGCAGAGCAACGCAAAGCAATGAAAAGCAATGCTGAGCAATGAGAAGCAATGTAAAGCAATGAGAAGCACTGTTAAGCAAAGCAGAGCAATGAAAAGCAATGCAATGCGATGCAAAACGATGCAAAGCGATGCAAAGCGATGCAAAGCAATGCAAAGCAATGCAACGCAGAGCAATGCAACGCAAAACAAGACCATGCAAAGTAACGCAAAGCAGTGCAGAGCAGTGCAGAGCAACGCAAACCAACGCCAAGAAATGCGAAGCTGGCGATGCGAACGGGGGGATGGAGGGGGGCAGCGGGGCAGCGGCGACGGACGGGAACGGGGCCGCTGGGCCAACGGCCGGGCCTCTGATCCGGAACAGCAGACCGGTGACGGACCGGAACGGGGCCGCCGGCCCGACAGACGGGCACAATTCTGAAGAAGGGAAGAAGGAACCTCTAAGTGCAAGCACTGTCTGTGGAAAAACAGCAATGACCATAGAAATAAGAACAATACGACTGCGACTACGACTACGACTACTGCTACTGCTGCTGCTGCTACTGCTACTGCTACTGCTACGACGATTACGACGACTACGACTAATGACGACGACTACCACTACCGTCACGATTACAATTGCAAGTCCGACTACTATTGGTACCACCGACACTGATACTACTACTACTACTACTACTACTACTACTACTACTACTACTACTACTACTACTACTACTACTCCTGTTGCTGCTGCTGCTGCTGCTGCTGCTGCTGCCACTACCACAACCACTACCACTACCACTACCACTACCACTACCACTACCACTACCACTACCACTACCACTACCACTACCACTACACTACCACTACCACTACCACTACCACTACCACTACCACTACCACTACCAC
>CAUYUJ010020713.1:78527-81027 GCA_963575745.1 Prorocentrum cordatum
ACTACTACGACTACTACTATTACTACTACTACTACTACTACTACTACTACTACTACTACTACTACTACTACTACTACTACTACTACTACTACCACTACTACCACCACGACCACGACCACGACCACGACTACGACCGCGACCGCGACCACGACCCAAACCACGACTACATCGAACACTTGTACCCATAGCCCTCCTGTGCACATCCAACGACCACCACAACTGCCTCAGGAGGGGTCGCTCGCCCCAAGTCCTCGTAGGACGTCACGTTCTCCATCCACTTCGAGTCCGGCACGACGCCGGCCCACTCCTCCCAAGGACATCACAGCGCGGCCGGACGCTCGAGCTCGAGTGGGGAAGACGGGGACGAGAAGAGGGGGGCGGAGGGGGGCGAGGACGAGGCGTAGGAGCTGCGCAGATGCCCCGGGCTCGGTGCCCCCTGGGGAGCCCGCCATTCATTGTTCTGCCCCTCCCACTTCTCTGGCAGTCCTCCCCCCCTTGTCCGAATCCGTTTCCGAACAATTCCCTATCCCCTCCTCCTCCACCTCGTCCTCGTTCTCCTCCTCCTCCTCAATATTATCCTCCTCCTATCATCCCTCCTCCTGCTACTCCAAAGGCACAGACAAAGAGAAATATAGAGAAAGAGAAAGAGAAATAGATATAGATACAAACAAAAAAGATAACGACAACGACAACAACAACAACAAAAATAACAGCAATAACAACAACAACAACAACAACAACAACAACAACAACAACGACAACAACAACAACAACAACAACAACAACAACAACAACAACAACAACAACAACAACAACAACGACAACGACAACACAAACAACAACAGCAACAACAACAACGACAACATCAACACAATACGGCAACCTTAACAACAATAACAATAACAACAACAGCAGCACCAACAACTACAACAACAGCAACATCAACAGCAACATCAGCACCAACAACAACAATAACAGCAACAGCAACAATAGCATCAACATCAACGACGACGACAACTACGACAACGACGACGACGACAAAAACAACAACGGATCGAGAAAGAGATAGATGACGACGAGAAACAAAGAGAGAGAAAGAGAGAGAGAGAAAGAAAGAGAGGGTGGAACAAAAGAAGAGGGAGAGGAAGAGGGAGAGGGAGAAAGAGAGGGGGAGGGATAATAAGAGAGATCTAGAGAGACAAAGAAACTGAGATAAGGGACGGAGACGGACACGGAAACGGGAACGAAAACTGAAACGGAGACAGAAACGGAGACGGAAACGAATGTCCCTTCCCTAAACTTTTCCTGGGGACGTCACTCCGCTTCTTCCTCCTATCCATTCTCCCTCTATATATATATATATATATATACATATATACATATATACATATATATATATATATATATTCCTCTTCCTATATGTTTATAAGCCTGGGCGGGGGGAAAACCCATCACCCCCCCCCTAAAACCGGACCCCCGGGATCTGGAGCTTTGGGACCCTCTGGATGGGCCTCGAAGCGGCCCCCTGGGCCTAGCAGGGCGTTTTGCCAAGCCTTCGCAGCACACCCAGGGCGATCAGGGGGGTCACTGGAGACGTCCCAAAGACCCCCAAGACAGCACAAGAGCGCTCCAAGAATCCGTCATACCCCGAAAGATCGCTCCAAAACGTACCAAGAGGCCTCCAAAAGCACCCCCAAGGAGACCCCAAGAGGGACAAATCGCTGATTCTATATAGGTTTTTGGTGCATTCAGGGTTCTCCTCTTTTCGGCTTCCCGACGCTCCAAGACGGTGGTCTACTAGGCGTCCGAAGCCGCCTGGGAGGCTCCAAATTCGCCCCACAACCATCCGAAAGGGCTTCCAGGCAGTCCAAGAGAGCCCCAAAACGGCAGAACAGGAGTCCAAAATGGCCCTAAGAGAGCACCATGGCGGCCCAAGATGGCCCCAAGACACCCTCCGAAGCATTCCAAATCGTGACTGGGGCGTTCAGGGAGACCGCGGTTAGAGGCAGGTTGGCCTTAGGAAGCCCCCCCCAGAACACAACCAGGAGGCCTCCAGAAGGCTTTAAGAAAGCCTGAGATCTTTGGTGGGGCCCCCAGAGGCTCTCCAAACAGGAGCCTCCGCAAAAAGAGCTGCGGAGGATGGGGAGAATGCCCAGGGTATGGCGAGAATGAGGAAACATAAGCATGGAGGAAGGAAACCGAACAACATTATTATAACGGCGATCCCAGACTAGGCAGCAAGGAGTTATCGCTAAAGTGTCGGCTTGACCTTCCTGCCATTTCCGCCTGCATACCAAACTTCAAGGACCAAGGTGCATGGCACGAAGCGCCACTGCAGTCTTGTATATATATATATATATATATATATATATATATATATATATCGCCGTCCTCTGTTCTCCTCGCTCAATGTCTACATACGTTGGCACGTACATTTGTCAGATGCTCTGTGTCTTGTTGACTTTTTGCAGTCTAGGTGGAGGAAGCGGGAGGGCCCCGC
>CAUYUJ010020713.1:88527-93527 GCA_963575745.1 Prorocentrum cordatum
CGCCGCATGGGCTTTGCAGGGAGGCTGGAATGACTGCGCGAGCAGTGGAGCTGACAACTTCAAAATCTGCAAAGTGAGTTGCACAACAGAGATTGTACCACATAGATTTCACCAGACAGATTGCAGCCCATAACTTACACCACACAAATTGCACCACCAACATATCATACCACATACAGTGCACCACATATATTGCACCACATGGTATGATCGATCCTTCATCTCCCCACGCTTTTTCCGCCCGTCCCTCTCTTTCCCCACTCTCCCTCCCTCCCTCTCCTGCCTTATATCCTGCCTCTCCTGCCTCGCTGCACGCCTCCCCCCTCCCTCTTTGGCACTCCTCCTCCCCCCTCTTCTCCCTCACCAGCCCTAGTGAGAAGTCAGGGCCGTTGCACAACCGAATCGCAGGGGATTCTGCCAGACGCGCGCAAGGCACCAGTCTAGGCGTGTTGACGTTGACCCCCTCCTGTCCTGTCCTGTCCTGTCTTCTCCCTCACCCCCGCCCGCCCTCACGAGGAACGGGGACGAGCCGTCCGCCGCCTCCTGCTCCCGTGCGCTCCCCAACTCGCTCGGGCCTCCCTCCGCACCACCTCTGGCAGCCGCTGCGAGGGCGGCGTGGTCCGCCGTCGACCAGGGCCGGAGAGAGCCAGGGACATCGCGAGGACCCCCGCGAACAGAATCGATCGCCTGCCTGACTGGAATGTGTGTGGCTCAGGGGGGGAACCATCGAGCTGGAATCGGCGACGCATCGCCAACAGATCGTCGACGGGCCCCCGAGAGCGCACCACGCGTTCCTGGGCGGGGTGGGCCATCGGGCCCCTATCGGCGATCACTGCCCGATTGGGGGGGCGATGCCTTCCCCACTGAGCCTGTCCCCTCTGAACGTTGCCCCTGACTTCCTCCCACTCCTCATCCTCTGCTGCCGCGGCGGGCCCCGCCCCCCCCCCCGCACACCAGTCGTAGTCCGGGTACTTTTTGTCCAACATCGGGTCTTCCGCGCACCCGTCCTCCTCGGCCTCACGGGTGTGCAGGCCGAGAACGGGGACACCAACAGGTGCCAACACGGCTACTCCCCGGGGGATCCAGCGGTGGCGACGAGGGCCCCCCAAAGGCCCCAAAAAGAGGAAAACGAGGGAAGGGTACTGTGAGGCAACTACTGGGAGGTTTGTCGGAAGGATTAACAGGACTAAACCCCATTGGGGGGTTGTTACGCCGGAGAGGGCCTCGGATTAAGCTGGATTAAGCGGGATTAAACCGGAGTAAGCGGGATTCAGCGGGATTAAGCCAGATTTCGGACCAGGGCGAAATCAGAATTTGACCTCCCAGGAGTTGCCTCCGAAGGTATCGGTACCTTGTCCTTCTCTGAGCGAGGAGAGAGGAAGGGCTGGGAAGCCAAGACACAATACCAAACGGCCAATTGTCGCGGCGCGGGAGCTCGCGCTCCGCACGGGCAGGCCCAAAACGGGCTGCGGGCTGGCAGAAATGCGCACCGCGACGGAAGGAAGGGCGAGAGGAAGTCGGCCGTGGAGAGGGCGCTGGAACTAGGTCGGGCCCGTCCCTTTACAGGAGGAATATTCGAAAATCGTCCAAAAATAGTCTGGGGACGAATTTTGATTATTTTTTGTGACCATTTGGGGGTATTTGTTTTGACTATTTTCATGTTCGTCCAAAATCTCCCTCTAGGAGGACAGGCCCGGCTTAACACTGGAACTTGGAAGGACGCTCAGGTCATCAGATCAGGAACCAACGACGTGCCGCCGCGGGGAACCCATCAGCGCGCTGCAGCCCACCTGCAAAATCAAGGACGCACGACAAAAGGATGCAGGGGCCTTGGAGGACCATGTCGACACTCTGCGACATCATGCCTCCGCGTATCTGCGCGTGGCAGATAAGCGGGAGGCTCGGGTATGCCAAAAACGAGGTAGGACTGCTCGAAGTTGGGCGTGCCTGATCCAAGATCCACTTGGATAAGCTGGTCGCGCACCTCAGCCAGAGCGGGGCGCGGCCAGCGAAAGCGGCCAAGGACGGGCCAGAGGGGAAGGATGCGAGGGTAAGCTTCGGAAGCTGCTCCTAACCAAGGGAGCAGCACGCGCACGAACTCCCCACGGCGGCGCGCCGCCGGTGTTCTCTCGTTCACTTCCCGAGGGGCCTCGTGCAGCTGCCCGACGCTGCCGGGGAGGGAAGCGGAAA
Organism: Prorocentrum cordatum; assembly: GCA_963575745.1. Lineage (NCBI taxonomy): Eukaryota > Dinophyceae > Prorocentrales > Prorocentraceae > Prorocentrum > Prorocentrum cordatum. The sequence continues at coordinate 90,718 of CAUYUJ010020713.1, forward strand.
GATGGAAGAGGGATGGGCCGGGGCGGGCCGCATGCGAACCCTACCCCTACCCCCCACGATTTCCGAGGGGGAGGGTGGGGCTCACTTCGTTCGGGAGCTCCCGAGGAGCTCCCGAGGAGCTCCCGAGCGAAGTGAACCCAACCCCCCCCCCCTCGGAAATCGTGGGGGGTAGGGGTAGGGTTCGCATGTGGCCCCCTAATGAAGAGGGATGGACAGGGGGGGAGTTGGAAGGGGAAAGGGGAAAGGGTGAGAGGGAGGGGGAGGGAAGGGGGAAGGGATCTGGGGAGGACAGCGGGGGGGAAGATGTGAAGAGGAAGGCGAAGGGGGGGAAGGGGGGTGCACCTTCGGATTACCACGGCATTCAAGTGAGGATGAAGAGGGACGAGGATGAGGAGGGAGGGAACAGGAAGGAGAGGAGGGCCGAGGGGTGAGCGAGGGAGAATGAAAAAGAAATAGGGAGAAGGAGGAACCACGGAACAATTGTAATCCGGGACGAGCTCCATGCAGAGCGAATGGGAAGGAAAACGAAGAGGAAAATTGCGCAGCTGGCATTACGAACGCCCATCCCAAAACGTCACTTCGACGGAACCGCCACTGAGTCCCAGAAGTCTACGTCGCACCGGCGGCCGTAATCAGAATACCAAGTCTCAGTGCAAATAACACCCAGAAGCTAGACACCAAAACGACCCCGATCCCAGCACCCAAGCTGGAGAACACAGGGTGGTCAGATGTATTGGTGTGGAGACCTTTGTGGGCCACGGAAACGGCAGGGCCGTTTTTCCACCGTTTCCAAAAAAATGTCCCTTGAAAATGGAAACGGCAAAAAAAACGACCCGAAACGGCAAAAAAACGGCTCCAGGATTGGAACCGGAGCCGGAACCGGTCAAAAAACGGCGACGGAACCGGTAAAAAAACGGCGTCGGAACCGGCAAAATAACGGCAAAACGGAACCAGTAAAAAAACGGCCCTATCGTTTCCAGGGCCCACTAAGGTGGAGACACCTGCATGGCGTAAGGAGAAGTGGAGCCCTGCCCAAACGGGCCCCTCCTCAACGGACTCGAGAGCAAAACCTCAGACCAGACCAGGGCGAGCTCATCCTTCTGTTTTCCTTCGAGAAAGCGCAATGCACACACACACACACACACGTCCCACACACGTCCCACAAGTCTTAGTCCCGTTGCCAATCTCCTGCCACGTTGGGATAACGTTTCCCCTCCGTTGCACCGCGCGCCCTCCTCCTCCTCCTCCTCCTCCTCCTCCTCCTCCTTTTTAAACTTAGGCGGCGAGGATGAAGCGTTTGTGTGAGAAGACAAAAGGTACAAGGCCGACTTAGGCTAACCGACAGACACGTTAGGCAGACGGCGCCTGCAGAACAGGACGTCCTCCTTCTCTGCCTCCTGCTCCTCCTCCTCCTCCTCCTCCTCATCCTCCTCCTCCTCATTATCATCATCAGCATCCTCATCCTCATCATCATTATCATCAGCAGCAGCAGCATCATCATCAGCATCATCATCAGCAGCATGATAATGATAAGAATTCATAGTCAGAATCATCATCATCAGTATCATCAGCATCAGCATCATCATCATCATCATCATCATCATCAGCGGCAGCAGCATCATCATCAGCAGCATCATCAGCAGCAGCACCAGCATCAGCATCATCATCATCATCAGCATCATCATGCAGTGTTTATTGGGCGTGCTGGGTGGCGCACACGGCACCTGAAGCATCCGTATCATCCTCCTCCTCCTCCTCCTCCTCCTCCTCCTTCTCCATTCCTTTTCCTTACAGATAACTTATCCCTGTCGCACCCCGAGGCCCATTTTTAGGGCGGGCTGGGCGTTTCGCCTGAGACTTCCTCACCAAAAGATTGGCGACAGCTTCACGGATTGAGGGCGGGTGGTTTTCAAAATGTGGCTCTCGCCTTAGCGCGGCGCGCATTCGTTTTACAAATTTGCAAAAGTTTCAGAATGTGGCTCTCGCCTTGGCGCGGTGCACATTCGTTATGATAATGTGCAAGGTCTTCACGGATTGAGGGCGGGTGGTTTTCAAAATGTGGCTCTCGCCATAGCGCGGCGCACATTCGTTTAAACAAATTGCAAGAGTTTCACGGTTTGAGGGCGGGTGGTTTTCAATATGTGGCTCTCGCCTTAGCGCCGCGCCCATTCGTTTTGAACATTTGAAAGAATTTCGCGGGTTGAGGGCGGGTCGTTTTCAAAATGTGGCTCTCGCCTTAGCGTGGCGCACATTATTTCAAAAGTTGTACGAGCTTCACGGAATGAAGGCGGTTCCTTTTCAAAATGTGGCTCTCGCCATAGCGCGGCGCACATTCGCTTAAAAATTGCCAGTGTTTCACGGATTCTCATCATCAACGTACCAGAAATAGCATGTTGGAAGGATTCAGGATTCTGGCACGATTCAGGATCGTCAAGACGCAACAGTCAGGTTGATCCGTGGCGTTGGAATTCCGAGAACAATATGTTGGCATCCTTCAGGGTCTTCAAACTGGTGTCTTCCAACGAGGCAGTTCCATCAATGCAAATGAACCGTTGTAGGGGCCTATGAAGAGGGAGCTTGGAGGGAGGGTTTACTCCAACATCGTCGATGACGATTTACACTGGTCCTCCTCCTCCTTCTCCTCCTCCTCCTCCTCCCTCCGACCCCGCCTACTCGGACAATATCTGAGAGGCCTGGAATGGCTGGGCCCTTCGCAAGGGCCAGTTGGGTTTGGCTGGGGCTTCCTGGCCCCAGACAGAGACAGCCTGCCTGCTCAGCAGTGCGTCCGTTCTCCTCGGCCACTCCCCGGG
>CAUYUJ010020713.1:98527-108527 GCA_963575745.1 Prorocentrum cordatum
CTTCGTCGGAAGGATCAGGGAGGATTGAACCCCTGGGGGGCTGCTGCGCCAGATTAGGCCGCGGATCGACCAGGATTCAGCCGGACCAAGCGGGATTCAGTCAGATTAAACCGAATTAAGCGGGATTAAGCGGGATTACGCCGGACTTCAGACCAGGGCAAGATCAGAATTTGACCTCCCAGAAGTTGCATCCGAAGCAGCCTTTTCTTCTCGCGTGGCACCAGCAGCGGCGACAGCAGCAACCGCGGCAGCAGATTGGGGAGGGCGCCAGCTATACGACTAGACCTGGGGGAGAAGAGCACCCGTCAAGAACGCGAGACACTTCGCTGGCCAACTTGGAGAACATTCGAGCGGGTAATTACCCTCCCCCAAGATGCACGAGAACGTCCAACAAGCACGAAGAACCGTAGGGCACCCTCCACGAACGGACCCCGATCGTATACCTCGGTCCGACCGTACACCTGCCTTCTGGACGGGTCCATCACAGGACATCTTGGGCCTGCACGTTTTCCCCCGGGGCCGTAGGCGACCCGAGGAGGAGGAGGAGGAGGAGGAGGAGGAGGAGGAGGAGGAGGAGGAGGAGGAGGAGGGAGGAGGGGGAGGGGAGGAGGAGGAGAAGGAGGAGGAGGAGGAGGAGGAGGAGGAGGAGGAGGAGGATAGGAGGATAGGAGGGAGGAGGAGAGGTGGGAGGAGGAGGAGGAGCAGCAGGAGGAGGGCGCGTCGCCCAAGCCCTTCGGAGATGAAGCCCTCCGCACTAGGCCCAGGATCGGTGCATGCGCCCTGCCGGACCCAGCCCGGCCACGCAGGCAAGTGGCACCGCCCCTGGGCCAGGGCGCAGCCCGGCCGGGCTCGGCGCAGGCGTGTCAAGAGGATCGCCCCAGCTGGCCAAGAAAAAACACAGTCCCAATGCCAAAATCGCGGACTCGCCGAGGACTCGAACGTCGGCCAGAGATCTCGGGGTATGGTCTGCGCTCCCCGGTGAAACTCCGCCCCGAGATCTCCTTCCCGAAGTCTCGAGGACCCTGCGTCTCGTTTTGGCCCTCCCGTCTTCAGGACTGGGCGTCTGTTATGAGCTGGCGACCAACCAGTGTTCTCGTTTTGCGTCGTTCTTCCCCCATCAGTGCGTGCACTCGAGGGGTTCGCATCGTGGTCCTTTGCTCCAGAACAAAAATCGACGCGGAAGCGGCCCGCGACATCGCCACAGAACACCCTTCAGGTCGGTCGGCCCGGATCGGCCCGGTCAGGGTCGGTGCGGGCGTGAAGCCGGCGCCCTCTGGAGAAGGGGCGCGGCCGCAGGGCGGATAGAGGCCTCCTAGATGGGAACCGAGGAGAGAGGGGTCTGAAGATCCCGCCGCGTCGTCGATGCATCGCCGATGCATCGGCGATGCATCGGCGATGCACCGCCGACGTCGGCGACGCATCGGCGACGTCGGCGTGGAGAAACACGGGCTCCACATTGAGCCGCATCGTCGATGCATCGACGATGCGACGCGATCCTCCGACCCCATCTACTCGGACCCCATCTAGGAGACCTAGAGAGGAGCGAGGCGACGACAGCGCAGCGAGGAGCAGCCGGCCAGGGAGGCCAAATGTTCAAAAGTAGTCGAAAAGTCGTCCCCAGATTATATTCTGACTATTTTTGAATATTCCTCCTGTAGAGAGACGTGCCCGACTTAAGCGTAGCGAGGAGCAGCCGGCCGGGCAGCGGGGGGGGGGTCTCGCGGGTAGAAAAAACGGGGTGCGGCTATCGAAGAGGACCTGTTTGCACCACTGTGGGGGGCACCCTCCCTGTGGGCCAGCGACAAGCCACACCCCGAAAGAAAAGACAAGCAGACGCAGCGAACAGGACCAGGAGGGAAAAGCAAGGAGTTGACAGCCAATGGCTATGAATCAGACGCTGGGGAAGGCTGCTTCCGAAGAAACAACCATGCGGGGACAGCGAGGCGACCACAACCGCATCGAGGGCGCACCCCCTGGGGACGCCTTGCGCACGCCAAGCGCTGCCGGAGCACCGAAGCCAGCTCCGCACCGGCTGTGGTCGACGTGGCGTCCAGGGACGGCCGAGCCGACCACCGTGCGCATGCCGAGCTCGGCGGGTGCTCCCCCCGCGAGGGCCCTCCTGAAAAAACTTCGCGCGGGAGTGGTTGCGGTCCTGTGCTGTGCCCGGGTGTATAGGACGAGGAGGAGGAGGAGGAGGAGGAGGAGGAAAGGGGGGAGGAGGAGCAGGAGGAGGCGCACGCTGCGAGCAGCACGCACGCGGCATGGAGGAAGAGGAGATCGAGGAGGAGGAGGAGGAGGAGGAGGAGGAGGAGGAGGAGGAGGGAGAGGAGGAGGAGGAGGAGGAGGAAGAAGAAGAAGAAGAGCACAAACGCCGCGAACGCTACGAGGAGGGGGAGGAGGAGGAGGAGGCGGAGGAGGCGGAAGACGAGGCGGAAGGCCCAGGGCCGTGGACGGGGGGGGGCCCTGCCTACGACGAAGGGGTCGTAGGTGTTCTCCGCGGAGACGCTGTCGTTGCACACGAGGCCCAGTCCCTGCCGCGCCCGCGCGCCCGGCCACGCCGCCTCCGCCGCGCCACGCTCCTCACGAGGCTACGAGGCGAGCCCACGTCGGCGCCGACAGGATACCCTTCCCTGGTTCTCGCCTCTTCGAGTAGGGGATTGACTACAACATTGATTTACCCCAAAAATTGCTTCCCTCGTCGGATCTACCAAAAAACACGTGGAAGATCTACGAACACTCTTCGTTTTTTCCCCGCGGATACGACAAACAATTCAAGTCTGGGGTAAATCAATTCTGTAGTCGATCCCCTACTCGACCTCTGCTTGGGACGCACAAGGACGCACTAATACCAGATGTCCTCCTTGGAGGCGCGCGTCCGACCAGAACCTGTAGTACGCCCATCTTGTAGTGCACCGTTTCCCGAGCGGCGTGACCAGAAAGCGCCCGCCACGACGCGTATACGATAAGATTTCTCGGTGCCCGCGACCCACCCGGCGCCCCACCCACATTCCTTGAACGAACAATCGGCGCCCGCGGCTGGCCCGTAGTATACTTTGTAAAAGTAGGCGCCTGCGGCGGGCTTATTCAGAGCCTCGCAGACTGCAGACGTCCCCGTCGCCCCCGCAACCTTATCCGCAACTGCGGGGTGTTGTGTATTGATATGCTGGGGTCTCCCAGAAGGCCCGCGTCGCCGAGGCCGAATCCGCAGCGAGAGTCTGGTCAGAGCGCACCCCAGGAGAGGTTCAGGAGCAGCGGCATCGGGGACCCGGCGCTTGTCCTCGATTTCGGCCTATCCCAGGCACGTCATCGAGACCCAGCACCAATTTCAAGCGGACCCTGGGGCACCCCGGGAACAGGACGGGACATCTGGGGCCCTGGCTTGAAAAAAATCAGGTCGGAGGATGTCGGGAAGACAGGGTGGCGTGACTTCCCGCGGGCAGCCCGACACCTCAAGAGGCCCTGGGACTCTCCGGGTCCCGCCCTGCTCGTCCTTCGTCAATCGTCGTCGTCGTCGTCGTCGTCGTCGTCATCAATCGTCGTCGTCATCAATCGTCGTCGTCGTCATCGTCGTCGTCGTCGCCAGCGCCGCCGCCCTCCGTCGTGGCCGCCGCCTGCGAGGCATTGCTGATGGATCAGCGAAACGGCTGAGCTCCTCATGGGCTCTTGGGATCTGTCTTGACCTCCAAGGGTCAGGCTGCTGCTGGGACCTCTCACAGGGCGCGCCCCAGCCAGCATTCTGGAGGCGGCCTCCCGCCGTGGCTGAACTGAAGGGGCCCTGGGACACACAAAGAAAAACACACAAACAAATCCATATTTTCTGGGTTTTTGTCTTCCCCCCCAATTCCCATATTTCCCCATATTTTCTGGGGAGTCGACGATTAATTGTGTCTGTGTGTTTCCTTCCCTCCTGATGAACGAGGGCTCCACTGCGAGGGGCGGAGAGCATCCGCCAAGGCCCTGTCGGCGTGTGCCGGGGGCCGCTCCGTCGCCCAGCGCTGTCGCCGCCGCCGTCGCGCCGCCGCCGCCACGGGGGCGCGCAGACATGCATTGGCGATCCATGGATTTGGCGCGCGGTCGCCTAAGCCATCAGGAGGGTTCCAAAGGGAGCTCTTGGGGAGGGGGTTTTCCAGGAGGGGTCCCCCAAGGGCTTCGCACCCTCTGTTTTGACGAAGTTCCGAGGCCCCTGGGGGGGCTCTCTGGAAAACCCCCTCCCAAAAAAAAATTGGAACCCTCCGGTCCATGGATCGGGGGAGGTGCCCCTCCCAAAATGCGGCCGGTGCCGCCTCGCTCGGCGGTGGGAGTCCGCGATGTCCCATGGGAGCGGGCCCGTCGCTGATCCATGGCCCCTTGATCCATGGTTGCAATCGCCGGAATCACGTCCCCTCCTGTCCCTGCGCATCGGTCGCCGCCCCCGTCCTGTCCTTGGGCCCTCGCCCTCACGCACGCCCGCCAGAGCGAGCCACTTGCACCAGCCCCTCCACAGCGAGGCGCGCGGCAACGCTGCCACGGAGTCGGGGGGAAGCCCCTTCCCTCTGATCCCTTCCCGGCAGAGGGGGGGGGGGAGGAAGGGGGGTCCCCCGGGGAGGGTTCTCGGGGGGGAGGGGTCCCGGGGAAGGGGGGGGGGCCCTGGGGCGTGGTCCACCACCCTCCCAGGGCCTGTCGGGAGCGCCCTCGCCCTCCCACTTCCGCCGAGGGCCGAGGCCTCCAGGGTCGGCGGCACCGGGCGTGGGGCCTCGGCAGGGGCCTCCCGCCGCGGCGGCGAGGGCTCCCCGGGAGAGGGGGGGGCGAGGTCGGCGCTCGTTCCTCCCCTGGAGCTCGGCGGCAAGCCAGGCCGGGAAATGAGAGGATGGGGGCCCCGCGCCCTGGGGGGTCTGACGCGTCGGGGCTCACCAAGGCGCCCGACCCAGACATGATGGCGTCGTGAAAAAATCAGAACGGAAGGTTTTTGCAGATTTTCGGCCTCGGGGGGCCCTCGCCGGGCCTCGGGACCGTCAAAAAACGACTCAGGACGAAAAACCGGCCCCGGGGAAAGGGCCGGGACTTCCGGGGACGCCGTCCTGAAAAAATCAGGACGTCGCATGTCTGGGGAACATACATGATCTCGAGACCCGATTCGCGGCTCCACACCGAGAGAGCCCCGCGCGGGGCCGCCGTCCGTGGGCCCAGGGCCCCCCCTCGGGACGACAGCAGGCCAGCGGCGGGAGGCTCGTGGGAAGCATAGTGTGCTAGATTCAGGTCGGGCACGTCCTCCTACAGTCGGATGTTGGAAGATTTGTGTTCAATCGCCAACACAAATTACTCTCAAAAGTAATCCGACTGTAATCGAAAAATCGTCGCCAGGCTATTGTTTGACTGTGTTTGAGTACTCCTCCTGTAGAGGGACGTGCCCGCCTCAATGCTGGATGGTTGGACCTGGCACGCCAGGCCGACGAGGCAAAAGTTTGCCCGATGGACGACGATACTAGAAGAAGAAACAACGTCATAAGCACAAACTTTTGGCGCTGGGGCGGAGCGCCCCACCCAGGGGGGGCCCATCCTATCCAAGAAATCCGCGCCGGGCGCAAACAACTCAGGTTTATGGCGTGTTTTCTTCTTCGAGGCAGCAGGTCGTTAGGAACATGGTGTGCTAGATTTCGGTCGGGCATGTCCTCCTACGGTCGAATGTTGGAAGGACAACCAAAAGTAGCCAACAAATGCTCAAATATAGTGCAAACATAATGGAAGAATCGTCGCCCGGCTATCGTTTGAATATTTTTGAACATTCCTCCCGTAGAGGGGCATGCCCGACTGAATGCTAGATGGTTGGACCTGGCACGCCAGACCGACGAGGCAAAAGTTTGCCCGATGAACGACGATACTACAAGAAGAAAAAGCGCCATAAGCATAGATGTTTGGCGCTCCGCGCGGATTTCTTGGATCTGCGCTGGGCTGGACCCCCTCCCTGGCGCGCGGAGCGCGTCAAGGGCGGCGCCGGAGGCGCCGCCGGGGGGGCCCAGCGCGGATCCAAGAAATCCCCGCGGAGCGCCAAAAGTTTGTGTGTAGGGCGTTTGTCTTCTTCCAGGTACGAGATGGCCCCCCCTCCTAATCGGAACATCGTCGCGAGCCTGTTGTTTGACTATTCTTGAATCTTCCTCCTGTAGAGGGACATGCCCGATTGAATGCTAGATGGTTGGACCTGACACTCCAGGCCGACGAGTCAACAGTTTGCCCGATGGGCAACGATACTAGAAGTAGAAAAAACGCCATAAAAGTACACTTTTGGAGCTCCGCGCGGATTCCTTGGATCTGCGCTGGGCTGACCCCTGGAGCGCGCCAGGGGCGGCGCCGGAGGCGCCGCCGGGAGGGCCCAGCGCGGATCCAACCACGCGGAGCGCCAAAACTTTATGCGTATGGCGTTTTTTTTCTTCGAGATGCGATTGGGTCGGGCCTGTCCCCCTACAGGAAGACTTTGGACGAAAAATAAGGTATGCAAAAATAGTCCCCAAAAAAATACTCAAAAATAGTCCCAAAATAGTCACCGGACTATTTCTTGACTATTTTTCTTAATAGTCCCCTTGTAGAGGGACAGGCCCGACTTCAACAAGATACGAGCTGGCCCCCCCCCTCCTCGGCGATGTGGGCGACATCGGCCATCTGCTGCGGCCACGAGTCCTCCACGGCCGCGGCGCGCGCTGGCGGGGGCAGGCGTGCCATCAGCCGCCGCCGCAGGCCGACCGCTGCCGCCCCGGCACCGGCCAGGACGCGGCAGGGGCGGCAGCGGCGTGAGACGAGGGCAGAACCGAGGCAGCGTCGGAGCGACCTCAATCAGAACTCTCTCGCACCCGCCGGCGCAGTCGGCGGATTTGGAGGATGCGTCGCGGGCGCCGCGGCCGTGTGCAGAGCGCTTTGGGAACGGATGCATCCCAACTCTGGGCCCGTCCGACGGCGGCAACGGGGGCAGAGACGGCAGGAGGACAAGAGCAGGATCAGCACCAGGGGCGCGGATGCGAAGACGGGAGCCGGGGATGAATGAAGGGGCCCTGGGACACACAAGGAAATAGACACAAATAACAAGCTTCCCTGTATTTCCCCATATCCCACCAGCCCTCTGGGCTTAAGTGGTATAACGCGTTTTTTCTTCTCTCTTCCACTGAAGCCCCTCCCCCATACCCCCTCCCCTGGGCCAGGAAGGGGGGGGTACCGAGGCGTTAGAGCGTCCAAGATGGCCCAAGATTGCTCCAAGAGGGCGTCGAAGTCGCAAGATGGCCTCCAAGATGGCCCATGCTACTTCAAGATGGGTCAAGATAGCCTCCGACATACCCCCAAGAGGCCCCAAGACAGCCCCAAGACGGATCCAAGTGCCCTTCGAGCCCTCCACGGCGCCCTCCAAGATGCCAAAACCGTTCAGAAGCCTAGGGAAAATCAATGTTTTTGGCATTATCGCCTTTTCGCTTCCGATGGGTTTTGGAAGCCTCAAGATGGCCCCAAGATGGCCCAAAAGAAGCCCAAGAGGGGCCCAAGAAGGCCGAAGACGGCCCCAAGATCGCCCAAGAGGCGCCCAAGAGCGCTCCAAGACGGCCCCAAGACGCCGTTTGAGAGCCTCCGAGGGGGGGATCCGAGTTAAGGCGCCTCCTCTTTTTGAGCCATGGTGCCCAAGACGGCCCCAAGAGGCCTCCCAGACCCCCCAAAGAGCCCCAAGAGGGCTCCAAGAATGGTCTTCCACATGGCCTAAGATAGCCAAGCATGGCGCAAGATAGCCTCCGATAGACCTCCAAGAGGCCTCAAGGCAGCCTCAAGATGGCCCAAGATAGCCGAGCATGGCCCAAGAAAGTCTCCGACAGCCTCTAGCCGAGCATGGCTCAAGATAGCCTCCAAGAGGCCTCAAGAAAACTGGCAATCAATTCTGGATGGGCTTGTGGGGATACTTTTTGGTTGCGACCGCGCAGCAGAGGGCAGGCGGCGAAAGGGGGTCCGGGGCACGGGCCAGCCTAATTAGCTACCTGGTGGGGGTATTTTTTTTTACAGCCGCAGGCGGAAGCGCCAGCGGCGGAAGGTCGCGAACGGGCCGCGGACGCGACTAAATTACCTAACGCGCGCAGGGCCGCGGATCAGGCGGCTCACGACAGCGTCCAGGGAAGACGATGCAGTCCAGGTGCCATGACAGCACCTGAACGGGCATGCAGGTGCATCCAACAGGCCTGAGGTAGGCACCGAGACCACCAATCGCGGCCAAAATGGCGCGAAAACGTTCCAACGTCCAAGAGCGAACAAGGGAACGGCCGAAGACGCCAGCCCCAGCCTGTCGAAAACAGAGGTCGGGGTGGTAGTTCCAGCGAGGATCCCACCGGCGGCAGCGAGCCGCGGCGTCAGCGACATCAAGATGTATCCATGTTCCGAAAAGACAACCACACCAAGACGTATCGGCCCAGACCCAACGGGTGAAAGGGCACCGAATGCACGCTCCCGTCGAAACGCGGCGTGTGCACGGCACAGTGTCACAGTGCAGTCCAATCCTGGTGGGGGTACGCGAAGCGTCAAGAATTTGGCGCGAGGACAACGCATCAGCAATTACAGCCGAGCTCGATTGGAGGGGACTCACAAGTCTCACAAGGGAATAGAAGACTCTTCCGAGGACACACGCCTTGCCACGGGCAGAGGGATGAGAAACGATACGCATCAAAGGCGCCCTTGACCTGGCTGGAGCGAGCTACTAGTCAAAATCGAGTGCACACCCTTTATCCCCGCCACCCGCCGTCTGGCGCCCCCCTCCTCGCTCTCGTAGCAGGCCAGCCCGAAGCGCACGCAGGCGTCCTGTGCCGCGGCCGGCGCCCGCGCGATCGCGCGACGCGGCGCGCTCTCGTCCCGCACTCCCCTCTGCTACACTAGAAGAAGAGAAAACGGCATAAACATAAACTTTCAAACTTTCGGCGCCCCGCGCGGACTTCCTGGACCTGCGCCGGACCCCCCTCCCTGGCGCGCGGAGCGCGCCAGGGGCGGCGCGGGAGGCGCCGCAGGGATGGGGGCCCAGCGCGGATCCAAGAAATCCGCGCGGAGCGCCAAAAGTCATGCTCATGCCGTTCTCTTCGTCGATACAAGAAAATCAGGCGTTGGCAGAACTGAGTTTAGTGGGACGTGGTTCAGTGATGTGTTCTGAGGGACGCCCCCCCGCCCCGTTCCGCTAACCAGAACTGCCGTCACCCGAAAAAACACCGGCTACGGCAGACCTGGTTTAGTGACTCTGGCCAATTTAGGGGCTCCAGGGCCCTACTACAACCCTCGTCAAAATTAACCTCAAAAATGTCTGACGTGGTTGAACTGCTTGTCGGAAGATCTGGGGCCGAGTATCGATGAGTGCGGGGTACTTGCATGCGCCGCCCCTCCAATGTCGGTCGACGTCAAACTTTCAAGTCAACTTCGGTCAGACTATCTTCGCCCTCGCCCCGACATTGAGGGGGCGGCGTGTCGACACTGAGGGGCGCGCCGAAATCGAAATGACGCGCCAGCAACTTCTGAGGTTAATCTTGCCGAGGGTAGCACTGACCGGGTCCCCTCCCCTGGGGCCCTGGCTACACCCGAGGAAAGGCTGCACACACCCACTTTCGGAGCTCCGCGCTCCGAGCCGAGGAGACTCCGCGCGGGCCTCCCACAGCGCACCTCGCACTCCACGGATATCCCTCCTCGGCCCGCCCAACCGGGTCGGCTGCCGGCGACCACGGTACGGCCCACGGATGGGAGGCCTGGAAATGGGCACCAACACCAAAACAGAGGGTTGCCTCCATAGGGGGAAAATGATCCTAGGCTTCGGTGCTGGTGGTAACATTTCGGTCACCTTGGAAGCCAGAGTAGTACCACCATCACCGAGATCGGGATTTTCTTCCCTCGGTGGAGGCACACCGCCGATCTTGGTGTTGGTGACAATCTCCAGGACTGCGAACGGAGGAAAGAAAAATTGGCCTGGCGAAGGACCCAACCATATGCAGCTGTGAGCACCGTCGTTGTATGCACCGCCTTCGGAGGAGCT
>CAUYUJ010020713.1:113527-121027 GCA_963575745.1 Prorocentrum cordatum
CGACGACGACGACGACGACAAGGACGACGAAGAGGAAGAAGAAGAAGACGACGACGATGACGACGATGACGCCTGAGAGGGTGAACGAAAATTCGCCTCGGATGTGTACGACCCTTATAACAACTTCTATACGAAAGGCAGTCATTTTGAGGGTGTCATGCTGAGGGGTACACGATCCCATCGGCGGCGCCAGCGACGACCCCCTGGCGCGCGTGATTTAAAAAGAAGGTTTCGCGCCCCGCGGTGTCTATTCATCAGCCCCGGGGGGGAGGCCTTTTGTTAATCACAAGCTGACATGTTCGATCTCACTATCGATCGCTCGATCGATCTCACTTTCGACCTCACGATCCATATCACAACCAATGTCACAATCGACCTCGCTGCCGATCTCACTTTTGATCTCACGATCCATCCCATTCTGAGCGATCTCATCATCGATCTCACCATCGACTTCACTATCGATACCAAGGCGGGACACCCTGGGCCCCCGCGCGCCGACCAGGGGCGGAGAGGCGGTCCCCTGCCTCCGAATCGCCCCAGCGACGGCGGGGTCACTCCTCTCGCGCGCCCGCGCAGCTTCGCCTCGCCCGCACCGCACGACGCCAACACGAAACCGAAACCGATTTCCCGGCGGGGGGCTCTCCGTTCCACTGCGATCTCACACCCCCAACCTCCGACCGCAAGACAATTGCACATAGCTTCGGGGTGCCCGGGCCAATGACACAGATGCAACATTGTGGTGCGATCCTCTCTCGCACCACGATCGCCATCGCTCCCCTCCCATACAGTACTGCCTCTGTTCATCTCTTCATGCTACGCAGCGGTTGCCATGACGGTAATAAAAACGGTCAACCAGGCCGGATACCAAGCATTGCATGTGTTCCTGGGAATAGCGGAGCCCAATCAAAGCCAAAAATCTTGGGGACAGCATCTCGAACATTCGCCATTTCGTTGCCATCCTGCGTGGCATACCCTCAATTTTGACCTTCTAGCTTTCAGTCCGCATTTACTGCAAACCTGCACAGTCACAGATGAAGAACGGCGGAACAGTGGGAAAGAAGCACGCCTAAATGCCGCGAGACAAAGTGCAAATACATTCGTTCACAGACAATGGCGAAGCCGGCCAACCGGCAGCCCAAAAGCATGATATCCAGGCGGACGCTAGCAGTGCGCACGCAAAATCACAGACAATGGCAACTAACCATGCTGGGGCACACGTTACGTACTGCATTCATAGATTATCTTTTAAAACAAACAAGAATTAAGCCAGGTGCCTGCTGTCAGCAGCACGAAAGACTGCAGGCCAGAGAACCAAAGACCCAGGAAGTGGAAGTGCCCGCCAGCAAAACCGCGTCCATCGCAGCAGGTTCTACGAAAACTGGCACGATGTGCCACACTGGAGCTAGTAGACATTGGACCTCCGATGGAAAAGAGTCACGCGAAGGGCCGTTCCGTACGAGGGATCGCCAGGACCTCGGTGCCCTGGCCCGGTTCAAGGAACAGCACATGGGAGAACACGCATACCCCGTACTTAGCCTCCGGTCCTCGCAGTTCTCACCGTCGCTGCCCCTGACCCAGGTGGCGCCCTTCCAGTCGACCTGGGTTCGGAGCGGTGCTCGCACGCAACAGAGCTGATGGACCGACGGCGAAGGGAGCAGAGGAACAAGAGAACAGCTGGAGCGACCTTGGCATGCAGGAGAAGGGTCCCGAAGCAAGCGGGTCCTGGATCCCGTGGCGCTCCACACGAGCAGTTTTCGTCCAGAGCTGTGTGCTAACTGCCACGGGGCCCAGGAAGGACCCCGAGAGACCGAGAACGGCGACCAACGTCGGGGGCCCTCCTCGGGAGCACTCTTCCTCCGGGGGGCCTGGAGAGCTGCACCCACACCAACACAGGGGGCTGCTGCCACGGGGGGAGATGATCCTGGACTTAAGTTTAGGTCGGGCGTGTCCCCCTACATGTAGATTTTCCACAAAAGATTGACAATAGTCAGAAAGGACCCCAGAATGATCAAAAATCGTCGAAGCATCGTCCCCAGACTATTTGTTTATTACTTCTGAATGTTCCTCCTGTAGAGGGCACGCCCGACTTAACCCAAGCCCCACGAGACGGCCCAAGAGGGCTCCAGGACGACCCAGGAGAACCCCAAGACGACCCCCCGAAAGCCCACAGGGACCCCCCAGAAGTCCCACGCCAACGTCGTCCTTGTTCTGGGGGTCGGCGGAATGGCGTAATATGACCACCATCGCCGATACTGGTTGTCGGTGCCACCCTCTGGGCCTTCGCCTCCTCTTGGCGGCGAGCGAGGGGGGGAAACGAGAAGGAGAAGGCCATCTCAGAAGGCGGCGGGACTTCTAGGAAGTTTGGTGTCTGTTCCATGGGAGTCTGCGTGGCCCCCAGCACTGTCCAATTTGGGCCTGATTTGGACCGGATTTGGAACAAATTTGGACCGCATTGGGACCAGACTTGGACTGGATTCGTGGGGGCTAGGAGAACGAGGAGGGGGAGGGGGAACAGGAATGCGGTCCACACGCGGTCCACATGCAGGAAAAGCTGAGTTCAGTGTCGCCGCCCAGGGCTCCCATGAACGGACATCGAAAGGAAGCCCTCGCGCCTTCTTGGAAGCTCTCCGTTCTTCGGGGACGGCCTCAAAAAACTTCTCAGCAGGCCGGGGTCCCTGCGAGCCTCCTCGGGAGGCCTTCTCCTCCTCGCTTCCCCCCTCCCCGCTCGCCGCCGAGCCTCCCTGGCGCCATCGGAAGAGGGGAATGCACCATGGCCCAGCGGGGATGCGCGCACACGGCGTGGTCCGCGCGCGAGCGGTGCTGGGGAGAAGCGTTAAGTCGGGCGTGTCCCCCTACAGGGGGGATGTTCGACGATAATGTTTTCTATATCTATATCTATATATATATGTATATATAACAAACCCCAAAAACAACAGTTGTCGTTTATACATATATATATATATAAAGGAAAAACAAACAAACAAACAAACAAAAAAAAACAAAAAAAAAAAAAAAAAAAAAAAAAAAAAAATGTCAACAAAATGCTCAAAAATAGTCCCCAGGCTATCTTTGGACTATTTTCGAATATCCCCCCTGTAGAGGGACAGGCCCGACTTACGAGAAGCGCCCGCGAGCGCCGCGCTCTCCGCGGCAAAGGCGCTGGCGACGCACGGCCTGTGGGGCAGCGAGCGGCCACCGCCACTGGTCCAGAGCCGCCCCTGCCGGCGACTGCAGAGGACCGGGGAAAGGCGCCTCTGCACCAGCCCTGGCCAGGCCAGGACTGGGCCTCCTCCTCCTCCTCCTCCTCCTCCTCCTCCTCCTCCTCCTCCTCCTCCTCCTCCTCCTCCTCCTCCTCCTCCTCCTCCTCCTCCTCCTCCTCCTCCTCCTCCTCCTCCTCCTCCTCCTCCTCCTCCTCCTCCTCCTCTTCCTCCTAGGTCCTCCTCCTCCTCTCCTCCTCCTCCTCCTCCTCCTCCTCCCCTCCTCCTCCTCCTCCTCCTCCTCCTTCCATTACTCAATATGAATACTACTCTCCCTCTTCCCCTGATGACGTCTTGGGAATATTCGCCCCCCCCCGCGCACTGTTTTTTTACGCACAGGTTTCCCCGGAGTTGGGTTTTCGCCTGCATTTTTTCCCATAATGCTGCTCTCGCTGAAGCGCTTGCCTCATTTTCGGGCCCCGCTCGTTCCGAATCGTGCTCCCGCTGCAGCGCTGGCATCATTTCCGCCGGCGCTCGGGCCGGCGCTCGGGCCACGTCCGGAGCCGGTTCCGGCCGGCGCCGGAAAATCGAGTTCCGACGCGGCGCCGAAAAAAGACCATTCTACCACACATTTTTCTTGTGAGAATGCTGAATTTCTGCTTCCGGCGCCCGGGAGGCCTCCCGGGCCGATTCCGACGCCCAGGCCGGCGCCCGAGCCAGCGCTCGGGCCGGACGCCCGAGCCGGCGCCCGGGCTGGCGCCCGGGCCGGGTCCGGAGCCGGTTCCGGCCGGCGCTGGAAAATCGAGTTCCGAGGCGGCGCCGAAAAAAGGCCATTCCAATACATTTTTTTTGAAAATGCTGAATTTCTGTTTCTGGCGCCCAGGAAGCCTTCCCCGGAATTAGGTTTTGCCTGCACTTTTTCCCATAATGCTGCTCTCGCTGAGGCGCCGGCCTCATTTTCGGGCCCCGCTCGTTCCGAATCGTGCTCTCGCTGCAGCGCTAGTCTCATTTCCGTGCTTCCGCTCGTTCCGAATCGTGCTCCCGCTGCAGCGCTGGCCTCATTTCCGCGCTTCCGCTCGTTTCGACTCGTGCTCCCGCTGCAGCGCTGGCGTCAGTTCCCGTGCCATGCCACGGCGTGCAATGAAATGCTAGGTTGGTACTACGCTTCGCGGTGCTCTTTTACGCCATGCCATGCCGTGCTCTACAATGCATCGCGTACCCTTTCGGGATCATCGCCCTGCTTGACATCCGACTGTGCGAGTAGAGGCGATCTGCGCCATGGTAAGGGATGGGAGGGAGGGGTAGGATGTCAGATATGACGCGAGCGCACCTAGCTTGTCCTCCTCCCCCTCCCCCTCCTCCTCCCCATCCCCCTCCTCCCCCTCCCCCTCCTCCTCCTGCGCGCCCCCGCCAGGCCCCGCTCCTCGACCTCACCCTGGGCCCAGGACGGGGCGGGCCTGGCCAGGACGCCTGCGCGTGCTCCTCGCCGGCCTCGGGCCCACAGGTGCACCGCCAAGGGTCGCTCCTGCCCGCAGCGTCTGGAATCCTCCTACGGCTGGCGGCTCCGGGTGGCGCGCGAGACACGGAATACGTCCCCAGAAGAAGAAAAAGCGGCACGAGCAGAAACGTGGAGCGCTCCGCGCGGGTTTCTTGGATCTGCGCTGGGCCCCCCTCCCTGGCGCGCGGAGCGCGCCAGGGGCGGCGCTGGAGGCGCCGCCCGGGGGGGGGGGGGCCAGCGCGGATCCCAGAAATCCGCGCGGAGCGCCGAAAGTTTATGTTTCTGACGTCTTTTCTTCTTCGGGTTCCCTCGAATCCTACACTAGAAGGAAACAATTACTGAACACTCCCCCTCCCCCCAAGCTCAAAGTCGGCACGCGCGGGGGAGACTGCGGTCGCGGTGCAACTCATCAGACCCACCGCCAACTTCGAGCATGAGTGTGGCACGAATGTGGCACGAGTGCTCGCCATATTTTTTTTGTTCCGAGGCCCGTGCCCGCCGCAGGAGGCAGCCGTGCGGTGAGGGCCGCGTGCTCCGTCGTCGCCTCGGCGGCCCCGGGCGGCACGCTGCCCCCTGCAGGCGGATGTGGCGCGTCGCTCCGCCGAGAGCGGGGCGGGAGGCCGGGGAGCACAAAGAGCTCGGGGCGTCGACGCCTGGAAGCGCGGGGCGCGCTCCGCGTGCGGCGCCGAGACGCGGCGGGCCAGAGCCGGCGGTGAGGCACTGGGCGCGCAGAGACACGTTAGCATCAGATGTGTTCTCCCTGGAGGCGCGCGTCCGGCCCGAACATGTCATGGACCCATCTGGCAGTGTAGCGTTTCCCGAGCGGTGTGGCCAGAAGGCGCCCGCCACGGCGCATATACTGCAGGGTCTTCCTGCGCGCGCAGTGCCCCTGGGGGGAGGGGGGGGCGACGCACACATGGTATTAGCATCCTGGGGTGACGCCGAAGACAAGCTAATCAGATGTTCGTGGCCGCAGGGGGCCTGGGAGGTGTATGCATTAGGTCGGGCAAGCCCCCCTGCAGGCGGATTTTGGACGACAACTAGACAATTGTCAAAAATATCCCAAAAATGATCAAACATATTCTAAAAAAAATGTTCCCATACTATTTGTTGACTATTTTTGAATACTCCTCCTGTAGAGGGATACGCCCGACTCAATGCATGCATGCTCAGGACTCATCTGGGACAGTCGCCGCCAGCAGTGGCAGAGAGGCGGTGGCGCGAGCACCTTGGCAAGATCCGCGAGGCGAGGGAAGCCGTGGCGGGAGGCCTCGGAGGGAGCAGGCGTGCGCTGCCGGACCGCGCTGGAGCTTCCAGCAGCTCGCTGGCCTTAAGTCGGGCCTGTCCTCCTAAAGGAGAAGTTTGGACGAAGAACAAAAAATAATCAAAAAATACATCAACACAGTCAAAAAATACCCAGAACATCGTCCCCAGACCATTTTCTCCTATTTTTGAAAATCCCTCCTGTAGAGGGACACGACCGACTTCAGAGCAGGAGCGCGCTTCCGGGCCACGCTGGAGCCTCCAGCAGCTCTCCGGCATGGCGCTGCCGGTCGGCTTCTTTCCCAGAATCTCTGCATCGGCTGCACGCAGGAGTGACCCTGGGCAAGAGTGACCTCTGGTGCGCGGCTTTTTGGGACCGCGGGGGGGCCAAAAGCAAGCGCCCAAGCCGCTGCTACCGCTTCTCTTTCGGCCATCTGGGGGCCCATCTATGCCCGCACCATAGGTCACTCCGGCGAAAGGTTACTCTTACGTTATGTCGGGCCTGTCCCTCTACAGGGGGAACATTCAAAAATATTTCGAAAAATAGTCTGGGGACTGTTTTTTGAGTATGTTTGGGCATCATTTGAATATTTTTTGGTCGCGCGGGCTTGGGCCTCGCAGGGGTGGCACAAGCCCTGCTGAGGGGACAGGATTTGGGGTTCCCCCTGACAGTGTCTGCGAAGGTGCGCTGATATAAAAAACGTATTTTTCATGTGTCGTCCAATCCCCCTGCAGTGGGACAGGCCCGACCTCACTGTTACGCCCAGTCGCCTGCAGCTCTCTCCCAGCGAGCCCGGCGAGCGGGGCGACGGGGGCAGCCTCGCGCGGCGAGGCGGGGATGACGAACCAACAACACACACCCATACCCATAGGGGTGTCGGAGGGGGCTACGGGTGCGTGCTGTCGGACGGAGGTCCCCGCTCGAACGGGAGCGTTCCCCAGGGTCCGACGACCCGCACCCATACCCATAGCCAGTCCTCCTCCCAACGACCCCCCTATGGGTACTCCAGATTTCGTAATAAAAGGGAGGGGGTCTCATTTCGGGGGGGGGTCTCTTCCTGGCTATCTTGGAGGGCCTGGGGGAGTCTGGGGACGACGTTTTGGAGGGTTCTCCCACGGGGGGGGGGGTCTGAAATGGCTCGTCTGGAGTACCCATAGCCAGTCCTCCTCCCAACGACCCCCCTATGGCTATGGGTGTGTGTTGCTCGCTCGTCCGGGGGGGCCCGCGCCCGCAGCGGGCGATCGGCGCGCGGGGCCGCGGCCTGCGGCGGCCCCGCGGAGCCGCTCCGGGGCGGCCCCGGCGCGGCGGGCGGGCCCGCGCGCCCGGGAGCGCCACGAGGAAGGGGCCCCAGGACACGCAAGTAAAAATACACGCACACATAAAAGGATTCCCCATATCTTCCCATGTCTTCGGGGTTTCTGTCTTCCCCCCCCATTTCCCATAGTTTCCCATATTTTCCCGGGAGTCGACGGGTCGGGCCGTTTTTTTACCGGTTCCGTTTTGCCGTGTTTGTTGCCGGTTCCGGGTCTGGTTCCAATCCT
>CAUYUJ010020713.1:126027-128527 GCA_963575745.1 Prorocentrum cordatum
CCCAGAGGCCCCAGAGAGGGCCCCAAGACGGCCAAGGGGGCCGGCGGTGCGGCGTAAGCCAATGAATCTGGGGACATATCGTGGCCCCCGCCATGATGTCCACTCCCCTCCAAGTCTTAGGTCGGGGCGTGTCCTCCTACAGGGAAATTTTGGACGAAAATTGAAAAATAGGCAAAAGATGCTCCAAAATGACAAAATAGTTTTAAAAAAATCGTCCCCAGAAAATTTGTTTGACTATTTTTGAATATTCCCCCTGTAGAGGGACATGCCCGACTCAGCCCTAGTCATCAACCCCCTTTCGGCGGTGGACAAACCTCCCTTCAGTAAACCACCCTTTAGTGAAAACGGCCTCGGAGCGAAACCGACGGACCCGAACCCGCCAAACTGACGGCCGCGACGCCCTCTCGCGAACCGAAAACGGCCAATGCCTGAATCGACGTGTCAGGGTAGGAGGTCTATCAAACTCCGACAGATGCTGTTTGTTCCAAGGCCGTGCTGCACAGTTTCCCCCGGGGCCGTAGGCGATCCGAGGAGGAGGAGGAGGAGGAGGAGGAGAAGGAGAAGATGGGGGAGAGGAGGAGGAGGAGGAGGAGGAGGAGGAGGAGGAGGAGGAGGAGGAGGAGGGAGGAGGAGGAGGAAATGGAGGAGGAGGAGGAGGAGGAGGGAGGAGGAGGAGGAGGCCGATTCGCGAATCGACGACTCTTGGCCGCCCCCGATGAAGACGGTGGATGCCCGAGAACCGCTTCGGGACGAGGGCGCGCGCGTGACCGGCGCGCGCACCCGGCGCGCGGCCTCCTCGCCGGGGAGGTCCACCTCACCCGCGAGCCCGGAGGCGTCCTCGCTCCGGCGGGCGGGGGCGGGGAGCGCAGCCAGCGGGGAGAGTGGCACTTGTGGTTGTTCCTCCCTCTTCTCCTCCCATCTCCTCCTCCTCCTCCTCCTCCTCCTCCTCCTCCTCCTCCTCCTCCTCCTCCCTCCTCCTCCTCCTCCTCCGCACCACCACCACCACCACCACCACCACCACCATCATCATCATCATCATCATCATCATCATCAGCAGCAGCAGCAGCATCACCATCATTATCAGCATCATCAGCAGCAGCATTATCAGCAACAGCAGCATCATCATCAGCAGCATCATGAGCATCAGCATCATCATCAGCACCATCAGCATCATCAGCATCATAATCAGCATCATCATCGGCATAAGCATCAGCATCATTATCAGCATCATCATCATCATCAGCAGCATCATCATCACCACCACCATCATCATAAGCATCGTCGTCGTCATCGTCATCACCAGCATCATAATCAGCATCATCATCAGCATCAGCATCAGCAGCAACACCATCATCATCAGCATTATAGTCATCCTCATCAACAGCAGCATAATCAGCACCAGC
This sequence comes from Prorocentrum cordatum, assembly GCA_963575745.1. Taxonomy (NCBI): domain Eukaryota; class Dinophyceae; order Prorocentrales; family Prorocentraceae; genus Prorocentrum; species Prorocentrum cordatum. The sequence goes on from CAUYUJ010020713.1 coordinate 127,431, forward strand.
ATCATCATCAGCATCAGTATCGTCAATATCGTCATCATCAGCAGTATCATCATCAGCATCAGCATCAGCATCAGCATCAGCATCATCATCATCATCATCATCATCATCACCATCACCATCATCATCATGACTCCTGATTCCTCATTCCTCCTTCTCCTCCACCTCCGCCTCCACCTCCTCCTCACCTCTCCTTCTCCTCTTCCTCACCACCACTACCACCACCACCTCACCACCACCACCACAAGCATCATCATCAGCATCATCAGCATCATCATCGCCATCAGCATCAGCATCAGCATCAGCATCAGCATCAGCATCATCATCCGCAGCATCACCGTCAGCATCGGCTTCATCATCAGCATCACCATCATCATCACCATCATCATCATCATCATCATCATCATCATCATCGTCATCATCAGCATAACCATCATCAGCATCACCATCATCAGCATCATCAGCAGCATCCTCATCAGCATCATCATCCAAATCCTCATCCTGATTCCTCACTCCTCATTCCTCCTCCTCCTCCTCCTCCTCCACGTCCTCCCCCTCTCCTCCTCCTCCTCCTCTTCCTCCTCCTCCTCCTCCTCCTCATTATCATCATCATCAGCATCATCATCAGCATCATCGTCAGCATCATCATCATCATCATCATCATCATCATCATCATCATCATCACCATCATCATCAGCATCATCAGCATCATCATCATCATCATCAGCATCATCATCATCATCAGCATCATCATCATCATCATCACCACCACCACCACCATCATCATCATCATCATCATCATCAGCAGCAGCATCATCATCACCACCACCATCATCATCATCATCATCAGCATCATCATCATCAACCTCCTCTTCCTCCTCCTCCTCGTCATCCTCCTCCTGCATAGCCATTCTGGCTCCAGCCATCGCGCCATTCTCAAACCTGCCGACGCTGGGCCGCGCGCCGCGCAGGCTCGCCGCGAGTGCCTCGCACCCATGGCGACGCAGCAGGCGCCAGCTGCGCAGCGCCCTGGCTGCCGCCCGCGCCTCGGCGCTCGCGGCGCACTCCGCTGCAGGCCTGGCGCGGCGCGCGCGGCGGCG
>CAUYUJ010020713.1:133527-138527 GCA_963575745.1 Prorocentrum cordatum
CCCCATCGGCGAGCCGCCGCTCGCGCCCCCCGGCGGCGCGCCGAAACGCCCCGCCCCAAGGGGTCGCGAGAGGCCCCGCCGACGCCCGCCCTGCGGAGGCTGCCCGCGCTGCCCCGCGAAGGGCACGGGCCGCCCTCAGGCAGAGCCCTGCCGCGAGGGAGTGGCCACCTGGAGCCGCTGGGCCCGATGCTGCGGGCGGCGGCAGCGGGGGGCGCGGCCCCCCTGGCCCTGCGCCGCCGTCGTCGTCGCGCCGGCGTCAGCGCCGTTTGCAGCCTCGGCACAGCGGCATCGGCCGCGGCCGCTCGCCATTCGGCCCCCCCCCTGGATCGGCGGCGCCGACGGGGCGAGCCCTGAGGGGGCCTCGCCGCGCGCGCCCCCCCCGCGAGCTGGCCCTCTGCACTCGCACTGCGGGTGGCCACGCGCAGCAGGGCGAGCGCGCACGCGAAAGAAACGCCATTCCTCCGGGTCACATCGGCCATCTTGGAGTTGCATCTGAAGCAAATAGTATTGCCATCTGGCGGCTGTGAAGCGGGCCCCCCGCCGTGGTCGGCTGCCTCGTCGTCTCCCCTGCGCGCCCCGTTCTTGCGCATCTGCCTCGGTGGGCTGAGCATCCGCCACTGCCGCAAAGCGGGTGAACGGCCACGTCGCCGCGGGCGCTCATAGCCATGAGGTCCAACGCGTGCCCCCCAAGAACGCCATCCGGGCACGCCTGGCACTGCCGCGGGCCCCCGCGCAGCAGCTCATGCACGTTCGCGTGGGGCTGCCCGAGCATGACCATGCCTGCGCCCAGAGACACCATGCGCCCCCGTCGCCCCCGCTGGCCCCGCGGTGGCCGACCTCCACGGGCGCGGCGACCCTGGACTGCATCGCCCCTGGGATGGACCAAGCCAGGGCCGGGAGGTCGGGCTCCTCGCCCTCCCTGAGCAGACCGACGTCAGCGCCTCCGCCACGGCGCCCCCCCCTTTAAATATCTGTCTGCCAGATCTCGAGGGGGGACGTTGCTGGCGCCAGGCGCTCCTCGATCTCCCAGAACGCCTTGACATTCATTACATTCAGCCGCGTCGCCCGGCGATCGGTCACGCTCCGCGGCACGCGTCGGCCTCGCCCTTCATCTTCTGCCGCTGCTCGGACCGAGCGCGCGCTGCCTGCCAAGCGCGCGCCAGTGCCGCCACCTTCGGGCGAAGCTCAATACCAGCCTCCGCGCCCAACTTAAGCTAGTCCATCGCGGGCGCCCCGACGTCATCGCTCGGGTTTACCACGCTGGCGAAACCCCCCATACTCGTCACTCCGCGGGCACAGAGCATCGCCCACAGGTACAACGGAACCCCCTCTTTGGCGAGGAGGAAGCGCAGGTCCGAGTTCGGCAGTTCGAGCGCATTCCCCTGCTGCTCCCGCGCGAGCGTCGGCGGCGCGCTGCCGAGACGCTCCTGCGCCAGCGACGCCGGGGGCCAATCAGGACTGCACCAGAGACCACGCGGGCCTCAGTCCAAGCCGTTTGAGCTGAACGGGCGCGAACCGAGCGACGGCCCTTTCGGCAGAGCGCTGGCGACGTGCAGCGCGGTCCCAACCTTGCCCGTCAGCCACGGGGCCCCCTCCCCCAACGCGACGGCACCCCCGCCCGCCAGAGCCACCCCCCGCTCGCGGCGGACGGGGGCCCGCGAGCGGGGCGGGCGTCGTCGACGCGGGAGGGCGCCCACCGACCGACGAGAGGTTCGGGGCCGCCCCCTGGGCGAGCGGAGAAGGTTTCCACCCGGGCGCAGCCCACCTTTGCCGAGAAGGGACTTTCTCCGGTCATTCCTCGCGCGGGCACGAGAGCTGCGTCCGGTGTCACGCCAGCGCGCGGGCAGGGCCTTTGGCCCGCTCGTCTCGAAGCAGCGGGGAGGGGCCCCGTGCTGCCGATGCCCTTACAGCTGCTCCGCACGGGGGGCGAGGGGGGGAGCCGCCGCGCCCGCCCCAGGCGGTCATACGGAGCCCGCCGCCGCCGCGGCCTTCACCGCGACAGCCCCCTCCGACCTGTCGGAGCTGGCGGAGCTCGACGAGCTGCCCGAGTCGTCGTCCTCGCACTTGACGGCCGCCTTCGCCAACTCGGCCGAAATCAGACGCCAGCACGTCTGCCAGACCACGTCGTAGTCAAATAGGCCTGGCAAGTCGTCGCAATAGGTCTCATTCAGCGGTGACCTGCCGTTCGCCCAGGCGCAGCCCCCAACCTTGTGGAGCCTAGCCACCTTGCGCTCCTTCGCGCACGCAAGCGGCTGCCGGTCTCATCCGCGCCCTTGCTCTCAAAGGGGGGCGTCGTCTCAAGGTCGCCGATGTGGACGTTCGTCCAGCTACGCCCGTCAACGGTGTCACATCCGTGATGTGCCTTCGGCAATCTTCGCAGGGGCGTCGCCGTCCCCGCCGTTGGCGCGACGTCATCGAATTCCCCATCTTCAAAGGCGGCCTCTGGGGGTGCTGCCCCGCCCGGCTCGCATTCGTTGTCCCATGGCGCCATCGCCAACCCGCCAGCGCAGGCCCCGAGGACCGCGAAGGTCTCGGCTGCCACGCTCGCCGTCTTCCGCACCGAGAAACTCACCAGCAAGCTCTTAAGCTCCGGAAGGGCCGCCGACTCGTCCCGAGCCACGCAGGTCGTGCCTGAACGCAGCCCCTCTGCAAACTGATTCTGGAGCTTGGCCACGACTGCGCGGTATGTCCTCGTGGAGGTGTCCGCCCCCTCTGGCGACCATGTGCCTAGGTAGTCGCGGCCAGTCCTCGAGACCCCCGCCGAGACCATGGCTGAAGGGATCGTCGCCCGCTCCGAATGTTCGGCTCAAAAACCAACGACCTGAACGAAGCGGAGAGGAAGAGCTCGATCACTTCCCCTGTGCACCGCAACTCGTGTGGTGATGTCCTTTGACCGCCGCCCCTTAGCGGCTTCACCGATTCGCCGGGGTCCTTCCGGGAGACACCGTGCGCCTTGATGGCCCCGATGTCCAACTGAATTGGACGAAAAGCAGTTCAAATAGCTGCTTCTTCATCTGACCTGCGGTCATGGTGATCTCCCCCGATAACGTCCCATTTCCTCCTTTTCCTCCACCCTTTGTTCCTCTGGGTTTATCTGGCCCGTTCATTTCGTGCAGCGGGCTGTCAACACGATGTTGTTTAAACAATTGGCTACCAGGTGTTTCTGGCAGTCGTTTGTGACCATCGTCTGAAGAACAAAGCACCGATACGGTATGTAAGAGACCGTCGTGTATACGAACTGCCACCGCAACAATATCGCAGTGTGACCGGCCCCGACAGGGGTTGACAGAACTGGGTCCCCCCCTCGTGGAGGCTTGAGCCACATGTGCGGGGGTGCGCTGGCATGTGGCGGTGGCGGGGCCACCGTGCAAACTTTGCCACTTGGGCCTTCGGTCGGCCTCCCTGTGGGGCCACAAAACGGGTGAGGCATGTGCTCGCATGGGGTGGGGCCGCCATGCAAAATTTTGCCACTGGGGCCTTCGGTTGAGCGCCCGATGGAGCCACGACGCGCGTGAGGAGTGTGCCCGCATGGGGCGGAGCCGCCATGCGAACGCAGTCGCACGTGGAGCTCCCAATGCGGGCATTGAAACGTATGAGGGGTCTGCCGCAATGGGGAGGGGCCCCCTGCGAACGCAGCCACGGGGACCTCCAGTAGGGCCACGAAACGAGAGAGCGGGGCTGCGAAACGGCGGCGAGGAAGAGGACGGTGGTAACGATGATAAAGATGATGATGGTGGCGACGATGGCAACGACGACTATAATCATATAATTGATGGTGATGCTGATGGTGATGCTGATGTTGATGCTGATGCTGCTGATGACGATGTTGATAGTGGTGATGGAGGTACTGGTGATGATGCTGAGATCGATGCTGATGCTGGTTTTGATGTTGTTCTTGACAATGAAGATGATGATGGTGATGCTGATGATAATGTTGATGATGATTATGATGATGATGCTGATGGTGTTGACGATGATGATGATGACAATGATGATGGTGATGACGATGATGCTGATGATGATGATGCGAAAAACGACGACGACGACGATGGTGATGATGATGATGATGATGATGATAATGATGATGATGAAGATCATCATCATCATCATGATGATGATGATGATGTGTGATGGTGGTGGTGCTGGTGCTGCTGCTGATGGTGATGACGGCGCTGACGGTGACGGTGACGGTGATGGTGCTGATATTGTTGATATTGTGTATGGTGATGATGATGTTGATGCTGAGAATGGCTTGTGCTGGTGATGTTGTGGCTGCTGCCGACGGTGGAGATGCGATGATGGCGACGATGTTGACGATGATAACAGTCATGGTGGTGATGATGGTTGATAAAAGATGATGATGATGATAATGATGATGGTGATGATGATGAGGATGACAATGATGATGACAATGGCGATGACAACCAAGATGAAGATGACGACGACGACAACGATGATGATGATGGTTTTGATGATCAAGGGTAGAATGAAGATGATGATAACGATGATGCTTATTATTATGATGACGACAATGACGATGACTACGACAATGATGTTGATGATGATGATGATGATAGTGATGATGACGAGGTCGATGTTGATGCTGGTAGTGCTGATGGTGATGACGATGGGTAATGATGGTGCAGGTACTGGTGCTGATGGTGTTAACGAAAGTTAACGATGGTGTTGATGGCAAGAACGAAGAGGAAGAGAAAGGGATGCTGATGGTGATGCTGACGTTGATGATGACAATGATGATGATGATGATGATGATGATGATGACGATGATGGTGATGATGATGATGATGATGATGATGATGACGAGGAGGAGGAGGAGGAGGAGGAAGAGGAGAGGAGGAGGAGGTGTACGCGGATGGGGACACGCGCGGCGCTGCGGATGCAGAACGAGGGCCCAGCGCTCCAGAGGCTGGGAAACACCAGGCCGACGGAGATCTGGGCACGATCGACCAACCGTAGGGGAACAAAAAATGACATAAACA
>CAUYUJ010020713.1:143527-151749 GCA_963575745.1 Prorocentrum cordatum
CCCACCAGGAGACCGAATAAGGGAAGGCGGACGGCCGAAGGGCAGCGGCACGGGAACCTTTTCCTCCTCCGAGGGTCCAGTCTCTGGCGCTCGAGATGACTTTTGGGAAGCTGCGCCTCTTAGGGGGCCACATGCGAACCCTATCCCTACCCCCCACGATTTCTGAGGGGGAGGATGGGGTTCACTTCGTTCGGAAGCTATACCGAGCGAAGTGAACCCCACCCTCCCTCTCATAAATCGTGGGGGTAGGGGTAGGGTTCGCATGTGGCCCCCCGGGCGGCTCGCTGCAATACCTTACAGCCTGGCGCATCGCAGGACTCGCCGACAGGGGCCGTCTGAGGGGGGCAGGTCGGTGGCACTGGTCCGCGCGTCCTCCCAGGGAGCTCCTCGGCTGTAAACAAGAACAAGCCAGCCTGGCGAGGGTCCCAACCGTGCGCAGCGATGAGTACAGCAGTGGTTGAAGGGGCCCAGGGACACACAAATAAACACACACACAAATCCTAAGATTCCCCATGTGTCCCCATATTTTCTGGGTTTTCGTCTTCCCCCCCACTTCCCATATTTTCCAATATTTTCCTGGGGATCGACGATTCATTATGTCTGTGTGTGTTTTCCCTCCTGAGTGGTGGGTATCGTCTTCGGTGGACTTCCCTATGGGCCACGAAACGCTGTGCCCGCTGGGGGAAACGCACGCGGACGGTGTCATTGGGGCCTTCAGAGGAGCTCCCCATGGGGCCACGGAACGCTGTGCTGGGTGGGAGAGACAAATGCAGAAAGTGCCACTGGGGCCTCTGGAGGGGCTTCCTGTGGGGCCTCGAAGCGCTGCACTGGGTGGGGGAGACGCATGCGGGCGGTGCCATTGGGGCCTTCGGTGGATCTCCCTGTCCTATGGGGTAACGAAACACTGCACTTTGGGGGAAACGCAGGCGGACGGTGCCCCTGGGGCCTTCGGTGGAGCTCCCTATAAGGCCACGAAACGCCGTACTGGCTGGGGGAACCGCACGAGGACGGTGACACTGGGACCTTCGGTGGAGCTCCCTATGGAGCCACGAAACGCTGTACTCCACCACCACTCAGCCGAGCATCTGGAGGGACACGTGGGCAGAAGAGCGCGCGATTAGCAACTGTTCAAAACATACGAAAAGCGCGACAGAAGAGGGAGAGGAGGTGGAGGACAAAACAAGGATATCTCAGATATGTTGCGCTGTCTTGTACACTTCGGTAGCCCACTGCTGCCTGAGTCGGCCGCGCCTCCGGTGCTCCACCCAGTTCTTGGGAGTACCATCAAGATTACATAAGCATTTGCGTACCGACCACTTACTGCGATTTTGAAGTACATCTTTTCTTGCCTTCCAAGAAGAATCTGGGAAAGAGGTTTGGTGCTAGCTCTGTCCATGATGCTGTACTGGGTGGGGGGAAACGCATGCGGACGGTGCCAAGGGCGCCATCGGTGGAGCTTCCTATGGGGCCATGAAACGCTGTAATGGATGGCGGGGTCGCATGCGGGCGGTAGCGCTGGGACCTTCGATGGAGCTCCCCATGGGGACACGAAACGCTGTACTGGCTGGGGGGGAACGCGTGCGGGCGGTGGCACTGGGGCCGTCGGTGGAGTTCCCTCTGAGGCCACGAATACTGGGTGGGGGCACGCATGCGGGCGATGGCACTGGGACCGTCGGTGGAGCTCCCTATGGGGGCACGAAACGATGTACCTGGTGGTGGCGACGCACGCGGGCGGTAGTACTAGGACCTTCGATGGGGCTCCATATGAGGTCACGAAAAGCTTTACGTGCCGATCGGAATAAGTAGGTAAAAGCATGAAGTAGGAAGGTGGATCAATTAGATTGGGTTCAGGCCCTCGCAGAGAATAACAAAACACAGCAAGGCGATTGAAGTAGATTGGGATCTGGAAATCCAAATTACCCTGGCGACGTACCCAACCCCTGCGCAAAAGCGGGGCGCAAATAGTTTAGGATACGTTATAAGGGGGCGATGACGGAGCGAGGGTTGCATATGTCTGCAGCCGGACTTCGGGAGACTCGCAGGACACTGGCTACAGGAAAAGGGCTTGATAAAACTGATGAGTTACAATTCCTGGGCACTCCTAGCCACTTCGAAAATGGTGATCACAGCAGGCCTCGAAAGTGGCGACAGTTTCACAGATCGCAGCCCCGCAGGGATGGCGAGGTCTAATTTGGGTCCGCGCGTGGCGTCACTGTGCTGGGCCCCCCAGCAGGCCTCGAAAGTGGCGACAGTTTCACAGATCGCAGCCTCCAGGGGATGGCGAGGTCTCATTTGAATCTGCCCGTGGCGTCACTGCGCTGGGCCCCCCAGCAGGCCTCGAAAGTGGCGACAGTTTCACAGATCGCAGCCCCCAAGGGATGGCGAGGTCTCGTTTGAATATGCCCGTGGCGTAACTGTGCAGGGCCCCCCAGCAGGCCTCGAAAGTGGCGACAGTTTCACAGATCGCAGCCCCCCCAGAGATGGCGAGGTCTAATTTGAATCCGCGCGTGGCCCTCACTGTGCTGGGCCCCCCAGCAGGCCTCGAAAATGGCGACAGTTTCACAGATCGCAGCCCCCCAGGGATGGCGAGGTCTAATTTGAATCTGCCCGTGGCGTCACTGTGCTGGGCCCCCCAGCAGGCCTCGAAAGTGGCGACAGTTTCACAGATCGCAGCCCCCCAGGGATGGCGAGGTCTAATTTGGGTCCGCCGTGGCCCTCACTGTGCTGGGCCCCCAGCAGGCCTCGAAAGTGGCGACAGTTTCACAGATCGCAGCCCCCCAGGGATGGCGAGGTCTAATTTGGGTCCGCGCGTGGCGTCACTGTGCTGGGCCCCCCAGCAGGCCTCGAAAGTGGCGACAGTTTCACAGATCGCAGCCCCCCAGGAATGGCGAAGTCTAATTTGAATCTGCCTGTGGCCCTCACTGTGCTGGGCCCACCAGCAGGCCTCGAAAGTGGCGACAGTTTCACAGATCGCAGCCCCCCAGGGATGGCGAGGTCTAATTTGGGTCCGCCCGTGGCGTCACTGTGCAGGGCCCCCCAGCAGGCCTCGAAAGTGGCGACAGTTTCACAGATCGCAGCCCCCCAGGGATGGCGAGGTCTAATTTGGGTCCGCCCGTCGCCCTCACTGCGCAGGGCCCCCCAGCAGGCCTCGAAAGTGGCGACAGTTTCACAGATCGCAGCCCCCCCAGAGATGGCGAGGTCTAATTTGAATCCGCGCGTGGCCCTCACTGTGCTGGGCCCCCCAGCAGGCCTCGAACATGGCGACAGTTTCGCAGATCGCAGCCCCCCAGGGATGGCGAGGTCTAATTTGAATTCGCGCGTGGCCCTCACTGTGCTGGGCCCCCCAGCAAGCCTCGAAAATGGCGACAGTTTCACAGATCGCAGCCCCCCAGGGATGGCGAGGTCTAATTTGAATCTGCCCGTGGCCCTCACTGTGTTGGGCCCCCAAGCAGGCCTCGAAAATGCGTGGCAGTTTCACAGATCGCAGCCCCCCAGGGATGGCGAGGTCTAATTTGAATCTGCCCGTGGCCCTCAGTGCTGGGCCCCCCAGCAGGCCTCGAAAATGGCGACAGTTTCACAGATCGCAGCCCCCCAGGGATGGCGAGGTCTAATTTGAATCTGCCCGTGGCCCTCACTGTGCTGGGCCCCCCAGCACGCCTCGAAAATGGCGACAGTTTCACAGATCGCAGCCCCCCAGGGATGGCGAGGTCTAATTTGAATCTGCCCGTGGCCCTCACTGTGCTGGGCCCCCCAGCAGGCCTCGAAAATGGCGTCAGTTTCACAGATCGCAGCCCCCCGCAGGCAAGACAGGAAGAGGCAGGGAGGGAGGGGGGAGGAGGGAGGAGGAAGGACGCGACCACACTGCTCTATTCAAAACGAATACCCAACCAAGGAGGGTTGGGAAAAAAATTATCCCGGCAAAGCAACCTAACATCGATGTGTAGGAGCACATCTGGAAGCATTCCCCTTAAGATTCGGATGAGAATCCAGTTGTAGAATTCTGCTGTTCTCGCAGTCGTAGTCGCATTCGCGATGACAGTCGCAGTGGCAACGGCAGTCGCAGTCACAGCCTCAGCCTCAGCCTGCCTCAGCCTCAGCCTCAGCCTGCCTCAGCCTCAACCTGCCTCAGCCTCAGCCTCAGCCTGCTTCAGCCTCAGCATCAGTCTGGCTTCAGCCTCGGCCTCAGCCTCAGCCTGCCTCAGCCTCAGCCTGCATCAGCCTCAGCCTCAGCCTCAGCCTGCCTCAGCATCAGCCTGCCTCAGCCTCAGCCTGAGCCTGCCTCTGCCTCAGCCTCAGCCTGCTTCAGCCTCAGCCTCAGTCTGCCGTCGGCCTCGGCCTCAGCCTGCCTCAGCCTCAGCCTGCATCAGCCTCAGCCTCAGCCTCAGCCTGCCTCAGCATCAGCCTGCCTCAGCCTCAGCCTTCCTCTGCCTCAGCCTCAGCCTGCTTCAGCCTCAGCCTCAGTCTGCCTTCAGCCTCGGCCTCAGCCTCAGCCTGCCTCAGCCTCAGCCTGCATCAGCCTCAGCCTCAGCCTCAGCCTGCCTCAGCATCAGCCTGCCTCAGCCTCAGGCTCAGCCTGCCTCAGCCTCAGCCTCAGCCTGCTTCAGCCTCAGCCTCAGTCTGCCTTCAGCCTCGGCCTCAGCCTCAGCCTGCCTCAGCCTCAGCCTGCATCAGCCTCAGCCTCAGCCTCAGCCTGCCTCAGCCTCAGCCTGCCTCAGCCTCAGCCTGCCTCAGTCTCAGCCTCAGCCTGCCTCAGCCTCAGCCTCAGCCTGCTTCAGCCTCAGCCTCAGTCTGCCTACAGCCTCGGCCTCAGCCTCAGCCTGCATCAGCCTCAGCCTGCATCAGCCTCAGCCTCAGCCTCAGCCTGCCTCAGCCTCAGCCTGCCTCAGCCTCAGCGTGCCTTTGCCTCAGCCTCAGCCTGCTTCAGCCTCAGCCTCAGTCTGCCTTCAGCCTCGGCCTCAGCCTCAGCCTGCCTCAGCCTCAGCCTGCATCAGCCTCAGCCTCAGCCTCAGCCTGCCTCAGCATCAGCCTGCCTCAGCCTCAGCCTCAGCCTGCCTCAGCCTCAGCCTCAGCCTGCTTCGGCCTCAGCCTCAGTCTGCCTTCAGCCTCGGCCTCAGCCTCAGCCTGCCTCAGCCTCAGCCTGCATCAGCCTCAGCCTCAGCCTCAGCCTGCCTCAGCATCAGCCTGCCTCAGCCTCAGCCTCAGCCTGCCTCAGCCTCAGCCTCAGCCTGCTTCAGCCTCAGCCTCAGTGTGCCTTCAGCCTCGGCCTCAGCCTCAGCCTGCCTCAGCCTCAGCCTGCATCAGCCTCAGCCTCAGCCTCAGCCTCAGCCTGCCTCAGCATCAGCCTGCCTCAGCCTCAGCCTCAGCCTGCCTCAGCCTCAGCCTCAGCCTGCTTCAGCCTCAGCCTCAGTCTGCCTTCAGCCTCGGCCTCCGCCTCAGCCTGCCTCAGCCTCAGCCTGCATCAGCCTCAGCCTCAGCCTGCCTCTGCCTCAGCCTCAGCCTGCTTCAGCCTCAGCCTCAATCTGCCTTCAGCCTCGGCCTCAGCCTCAGCCTGCCTCAGCCTCAGCCTGCATCAGCCTCAGCCTCAGCCTCAGCCTGCATCAGCATCAGCCTGCCACAGCCTCAGCCTCAGCCTGCCTCAGCCTCAGCCTCAGCCTGCTTCAGCCTCAGCCTCAGTCTGCCTTCAGCCTCGGCCTCAGCCTCAGCCTGCCTCAGCCTCAGCCTGCATCAGCCTCAGCCTCAGCCTCAGCCTCAGCCTCAGCCTCAGCCTCAGCCTGCCTCAGCATCAGCCCGCCTCAGCCTCAGCCTCAGCCTCAGCCTGCCTCAGCCTCAGCCTCAGCCTCAGCCTGCTTCAGCCAAAGCCTCAGTCTGCCTTGAGCCTTGGCCTCAGTCTCAGCCTCAGCCTGCCTCAGCCTCAGCCTGCATCAGCCTCAGCCTCAGCCTCAGCCTGCCTCAGCATCAGCCTGCCTCAGCCTCAGCCTGCCTCTGCCTCAGCCTCAGCCTGCTTCAGCCTCAGCCTCAGTCTGCCTTCAGCCTCGGCCTCAGCCTCAGCCTGCCTCAGCCTCAGCCTGCCTCAGCCTCAGCCTCAGCCTGCCTCAGCTTTCAAAATGTGGCCCGGGAATTGAATTCTGGGAACTCGAAGAACACGAAGTGGCCTACAGTTGGCCCCGGGCATTCAAAATCATGCCCAGGAATGGAATTCTGGGAACTCGAAGATCACGAAGTGGCCTACAGTTGGCTCGGGGCATCCAAAATGTGGCCCGGGAATGGAGTTCTGGGAAGTCGAAGAACACGAAGTGGCCTACAGTTGGCTCCGGGCATCCAAAATGTGGCCCGGGAATGGAGTTCTGGGAAATAGAAGAGCACGAAGTGGCCTACAGTTGGCTCCGGGCATCCAAAATGTGGCCCGAGAATGGAGTTCTGGGAAATAGAAGAGCACGAAGTTGCCTACAGTTGGCTCCGGGCATCCAAAATGTGGCCCGGGAATGGAGTTCTGGGAAATGGAAGAGCACGAAGTGGCCTACAGTTAGCTCCGGGCTTCCAAAATGTGGCCCGGGAATGGAGTTCTGGGAAATCGAAGAGCACGAAGTGGGCACGAAGTGTGTGACTGTATGCGAAAAACGATCCCCGCCGGCAAACCCCAACAGCCCCCCAACTGCCCCCCCAACTGCCCCCAACGGCTGCCCAGACCCCCCTGTGGAGTAATGTTGAAGTAATGTTGAAGTAATGTGCTGCTCTCTTTTGAGACTACTAGAAACCTATCAGTCTTCGATGTTAGGTAAACATCTACTTTCAACGACCGGCGTGTACGGTCGTGATGGGGGCGCACGCGGGCGGTAGCACTGAGACCGTCGGGTATATTAACATAGGTATCTTCTTCTTCTTCGGTGGAGCTCCCTACGGGGCCACGAAACGCTGTTCTCGAGTGGGGGAACAGTAGCAATGGAACCTTCGGTGGAGCTCCCTCCCTATGGGGCCACGAAACGCTGCACTTGGTGGTGGCGACGCATGCAGGTGGTGGCACTGGGGCCGTCGGTGGAGCCCCCTATGGGGCCACGAAACGCAACACTGGGTGGTGGGGACGCATGCGGGCGGTAGAAGTGGGACCTTCGGTGAAGCTCCCTACGGGGCCACGAAACGTGTGAGAGGTGTGCCACAAGGGTTGATTGGTGCGGAGGGCAGAGGCAGGGACAGGAGGAGAGAGGGGGGGGAAGTGGAGGAGGAACGAACGCGGGGACTCTCCCATCAAAAACAGGACCCAAAATCGTAGAATGGTTGGGAAAAAGCCAGCCTGATCTGCAAAGCTCGCAGGCGACACGCTGGGAAGCACGACCGTCAGTGAGAATGTGAGAATAGTGCCTTCTGAACTCGAATGGTTCAACATCCTGGAGGAGCCGTTCTCTGAAAAAAAAACGTGCCCGAGGGTTCCGACGAGAGCCCAGCAAAAGAGCCCCAGGATGAGCAAACACGCCGAAACAAGAACGGACCGAGTCTGGCTCCTCCAAAGCCTTCTCGACTTTTCGGGTACAATCAAATTTCCCCTGAGCTCGACAACCTCGGGGCATCTGCAGTCAGGTCGGGCACGTCCTCCTACAGGCGGAGTCTGGAAGATAAGTTGAAAGCTAAAAATGTCAAGCATGGTCCACAGAGCACGAAAAATCGTCGGCAGACTACAGTCGAGGCGTTGACCCAAGGAACCCTAGAAAAGGAACGAAGCCTCTTTGCCGCATCAGTTCAACTTCGTTGTCCCATCGAAGACTTCAGGAGAACCTGAAGCAAGCTGCGAAACAAGTAAGGAACACCACGCCCCTCCCCAACGAAAAGGCTTCCTTCTTCCCCGCATCGACTGTAGGTTTCTGAGCATTTTCTTCGGGTGGAGGGCTCAGGGTGAAATCCGAATGGGCTTCTGCACCTCGGAGTTCAATCCGTCGTGTGATTCACCTTTTGCAAACTCAGACCTCGAAAACCCGTCGAAACGGCATTTCAAATTTCACCCTTTGCCCTCCACCCAAGGAAAATGCTAGGTGTTTTGACTACTCGTGAACAGTCCTCCTGCAGGAGGGGCACGCCCGACCTGAGCCTGCAGGCCCAGAAGCGACGACGGAGCGCGTCGGCAGCAGCGCCGCAGAGGGGGCTGACGGAGCCCACGCGGCACCCCTGCTGGCAGGAGGGGAGGGGGGGAGAAGGAGGGGAGGAGGAAGGGGAAGGGGAAGGAGGCGGAGGAT
>CAUYUJ010020714.1:0-47500 GCA_963575745.1 Prorocentrum cordatum
TCAGCATCAGCATCAGCATCACCATCATCATCATCATCATCATCATCATCATCATCATCATCATCATCATCATCATCATCATCATCATCATGCGGTTCCTCCTGCTGCTGCTGATCCGCCCTCTCCTCCTGCTCATCCTCCTCCTCCTCCTCCTCCTCCTCCTCCTCTTCGTCCTCCTCCTCCTCCTCCTGGTCTTCTTCCCCCGCCTCCTCCACGAAGTCATGCCCATCCCTCTTCTTCTCATCCTCCTTCCCACCCCCCTCTCCTCCTCCTTCTCCTCCTCCTCCTCCTCCTCCTCCTCCTCCTCCTCCTCCTCCTCCTCCTCCCCCTGCTCCCAACCACCGTCATGCCCCTCCCTCTTCTTCTTATTTTTCTTCTTCTTATTATTGTTATCATTATTGTTAATATTATTAGTATTAGTATTACGTTTTTTCTTATTCGTATTCTTATAATATTCCTCCTCCTCCTACCCCTCCTCCTCCTTCTCTTGTCCTCTTCTCCTCTTTCCTTCGTCCCCCATCTTCCTAAAAATCATTATGGCTTTCTTCCTTGCTAACTCATACCTCCCTGCCCCATCACCACCACTCCAGGCACCCTGCTCGTCCTCATCCTCCGCTTCCTCATGGGAGGATGGGGGCGGGAGGGGGAGCGTGAGTGGAGTGCCGGGAAGCCCAGTGGGAGGAGAGGGGGCGGGGATGGGCATGGGGAAAAGGGGCAGAGGAGGCGGAACGAGGAGGAGGACGAGGACACAGGCATCCGACGGTTTGATGTTCGTCACGCGCGTCCCCAAAACTCCCGACCCCTTCCCCAGGAGTGCGGGATTAGTTGTTCATCCTGGATGTGTTTGTTTGTCCCAGGGTCCAAGAAAGGGCCCCAGGTGCCGAAGTCGAGGGAAAACGCCAAGATTGAAAAATCAGAGCTGCAGAGATCTGGGGGCGAGGAAGGAGGAGGAAAAGGAGAGAAAGGAGGAGGAGAAGGAGGAGGAGGAGGAGGAGGAGGAGGAGGAGGGGGGAAGGAGGAGGAGGAGGGGAAGGGGCAGGAGGAGGAGGAGGAGGAGCAGGAGGAGGAGGAGGAGGACGAGGAGGAGGAGGAGGAGAAGGAGGAGGAGGAGGAGGAGGGGGAGGAGGAGGAGGAGGAGCAGGAGGAGGAGGAGGAGGAGGAGGAGGCGAGCAGCCTGCACGAGTTCTCCGAGAAACCGAAAACCCTGGAAACATGAAACCCCTAGCAACTTAAGGCGGGAGGGGGAGGCGAAGCCTCAGAAAGTAATGCCGAAACAAGTTCAGGCGCGGGGGGGCAGCGGGGCCCCCGTCTTGGGGTGAAAGCCCCGATCCACCAGGTCGCCAAGCGTGCAAGCACAGCTAAGCGGCTCGGGCGCAAGCCCGACCGTGAGATAAAAAGGGCCCGAGCACCTCCCCAAAGGGGAGTGCCAGCAAACGCAGCCAGGGGCCTACAACCCGTCCAGGCTGTCGAGGACGAAGTCCGCGAACGACCGAGGCCTAACCTGGCCGCCGGCCAAGGGCAGAGGAAGACCAGTGCGCGGGTGTTTGCCCTCCCACAGGCGACCCAGGCGGGGCCGCGCCTGCGGGGGCACAATCCCGAGGCAAGGCTGCGCGGGGAGCTGAGCGTTCTCGCTCGAGTGCGCTCCGCACCTCGCGCAGAAAAAGGGAAGGGCCCACGCGCCACACGCGGTGGCCACCTCCTGGGCTGCACGCCGCAGGTGTGTAGCCATCACGCGTCCTGGCGACGCGGTAGCAGCGGCAGCAGCGGAAACCCTTGCCACGCGGCGCAGGCTCGCGCACGCCAGCGGGCAACACCACGTCTGCCGTCAGCGCGGGGGCTGTCCCCCCGCGCCGAGCAAGTCGCAGGTGACCGTGACGCGGCGCGTCGTGCTGGCTGGGGTCCGCTGAGCGCAGAACCCGAGACAAAAAAGTGGCGACAAGCGTCACCAGGTGAAAGGTGCGTTTGGCCCGCTCCACCGCAGCACTGTCCGCGGGGTGGAGGGCAGCACCTTGTCGGGCGCCGAGGTCGGCGTAGTGGTTCCCCCAACGCTTGATCAGGCCACGCTCGACGGCACTGTCGTGGCAGCGTCGAGCGTGGCTTTTGACCTTCACCACCGCGACGTCACCACCTAGGTCGTCCACGCGATCCCAGGTACGCGTCCAGAGGTCGGCTGCCTCGCACTGGGCACCAATGGTCTCGGCGCGTCCGCGCTCGAAGCCGGAAACCACCCAGGCGCAGTCCGAGTGGAAGCAGTCGGGCCCCACGGCCACGTGCGTCAGATACATGAGGGGGCGAAGGCCTCCGCAGGATCTGGCGCCTGGTGCAGCCCTGGAAGCGGGCCGCAAAGGGAGGCGGCCAGTTGCCCGTCCACCTGGACAACCGACCAGCCCGCTCTACGGAGCCGGGGTCTCCCCGTACTGACGAGGTACAGGAACCGTCGCCGAAGGCCTCGCCTTCGATGCTACCAGAGCCAGGCCGCTTGAGCCACTGGACGAGGAGGGAGGGCGCAGGGTGATGGACAGAGGGGCGAGGGTCGGGGACCAGGGCATGCCTCCAGAGGGCCCAGGTCGAGTGCACCCCGAGGTCCCGCCTCAGGGGAGGGGGGAGGTCATGCTCACGGACGAAGGCCCACGTCGCGGAGCACTGGCCAGTCACCCAAGCCTTAAAGGTCCCTGGGCAGGATTCGATACAACAAAGTGGGCACGTGCGGCTGCGCGTGAGGCCGCGGCGGGCTTTGCGGGCCTGGTCCCACACGCCATTCGAGACAATCGCACGGAGAGTCGCCTGTTGTCGAGCCGCCCACTCGGGGCCCGTCCTACAGATTCAGAGGCGACGGAAGGGGGGCAAGGTAAGGGCGGGCAAGGAGGCCAGACATGTACTCGGAACTCTGCTGGACTCGGTCCAGCAGCCAATCCTCCGTGCCCAGACGCGCGAGGTGCAGCACAGATCTCGGGCAGACCGCGGTGAGATAAACCTTGATGCCCTCGCTGGTATCTAACGTGCAGGGCCCAGCTTCCAGCCGATGCGCCTACAACTGGCCAGAGCCGCCGAAATCGGGCCGCGGACGGGGGCCCATCGACGGCGTCTTGGCGCCAGGGCGGCTCGCGGGCGCCGCTGCGATCCCTGCTGGTGGATCGGCGGCGGCCAGCAGCGCCGCGAGCAGCAGCAATCCGCGCAGGCACCAGCTGCAGCAGGTGCCTGCAGTGGCAGCACCATGTCCACCATGCCTCATTCTTTCGAAACCCACAGTGGGCGCACGCATGGCCGCCGCGGCCGCTGGCGGCGCCGCTCGCGGCCACCAGGCGGCCGCGCTGACGGGGGGATGGCGAGCCCCGCCACGCGCGCAGCAGCGCCCTGGCCGCGGCGCGCTCGCGACGGAGGCGCCGATGCCACGCCGCCTCGGAGGGCAGCGCGATGGTCCCCGCCCGAGGGGAGCCCGCGGCGGCCTGTCCGCCCGCCAGGCCCTCGGGCAGAAATTGGAGGGGAAGGAGGAGGTGGCGGAGGGGGAGGGAGGAGGGGAGGAAAGGAGGAAGGGGAGGAGGAGGAGGAGGAGGAGGAGGAGGAGGAGGGAGGAGGAGGAGGAGGGAGGAGAGGGGGGGAGAAGGAGGAGGAGGAGGAGGAGGAGGAGCACGAGGAGAGAGGAGGAGGAGGAGAGGAGGAGGAGGGGAGGAGGAGGAGGAGGAGGAGGAGGAGGAGGAGGAGAGGAGACAGGAAACAGGACAAGGGCGAGGACGAGGACGAGGCCGACGCGCGCGCGCACGCTCGCAGCGGCGGGCGCCGTCCTCCTTGATCTTGCGCTCGAGCGCGTCGATCTGGCGCTCGAGCTGGTGGCTCGCGTCCTGCGGGGCACCGGCGGCGGCCTCCTCTAATAAAGGGGCCCTGGGACACGCAAAGAAGTAGGCACAAATAGCAGGACTCCCCCGATGTTCCAATATTTTCGAGGTTGTTGTCCAGACGCCGGCCCCCGGTGGGCCAGCGGGGGTCCCCCCAGGCCAAGAACGTGCGCTTTCTCCGCGCGCAGGCCCGCGGCGCCGTCCTCCTCCTCCTCCTCCTCCTCCTCCTCCTCCTCCTCCTCCTCCTCCTCCTCCTGCTCCTCCTCTCCTTCCTACCTGTCTCCTCCTCCTTCCTCCTCCTGCTCCCTCCTCCCTCCTGCTCCTCCTCCTCCTCCTCCTCCTGCTCCTTCTACTCTGCTCCTCTCCCTCCTCCTCCTCCTCCCTCCTCCTGCTCCTCCTCCTCCTCCTCCTCCTCCTCCTCCTCCTCCTGCTCCTCCTCCTACAGGCGGGCATAGGAGGAAAACTAAAAAGTAGTGTTCTTGTTTGTGATCTTCAAAAATCACAGATGTTCAAACATGGGCACACAAAAACGCCCCCTGACTATGTTGTAGTATCTTGAAGGATTTCTCCTGCAGGGGGAGGTGCCCGACTGAATGCTCGACAGAAAGGCCCACGCTGCACCACGGCCAAGACTTCTCGAGGACGGCGAGAAGGTCTGGTTCAAGAAGGGTGATTTCAACGGCTGCTGGAGCGCCTCAGATCGCGCTGGAGTGTCCAAGGTCGGGCTGGGGGGGCCTCGAGCCCAGCGAAACCAGAATGTCCAACGAACCCTTTCTGGCAGCCTCCGAACGTCGAAGGAGCACCGCCTGAGGCGAGCGGCGCCGGCACGGCCCCGGAGCCGTGGCGGCGGGGAGGACGTCTTCACCGGTCGGCAAGCCGCCTTCGCCACGGTGTCCACGCCACAGCTTTAAGGGGCCCTGGGACACACAAATAAATAGACACAAATAACAATATCCCACGTATTTCCTTATATTCCTCCTCCTATATTTTTATAAGCCCGGGCGGGGGGAAATCCCATCCCCCCCCCCCAAACCGGACTCCCGGGATCTGGGGTTTTGGGACCCTCCGGACGGGCCTCGAAGCGGTTCCCGGGCCTCGCAGGGCGTTTTGCCAAGCCTTCCCAGCACACCTACGGCGATCAGGGGGGTCATCGGAGACGTCCCAGGGACCCCCAAGACAGCACAAGAGCGCTCCAAGAGTGACCCACATGACCTCAAGATGGCCCGAGAGGCCCCCAGGACTGCCCCAAAGAGGCCTCCAAGAGCACTCCCAAGAAGGCCCCAAGAGGCAAACGTCATAGATTTTCTATTGGTTTTTGGTGAATTTTGGGGTTCTCCTCTTTACGGCTTCCCGACGCTCCAAGACGGCGATCTTCTGGGCGTCCGAAGCCGCCTGGGAGGCTCCAAAATCGCCCCACAACCATCCGAAAGGGCTTCCAGGCAGTCCAAGAGAGCCCCAAAACGGCACAACACGGGTCCAAGATGGCCCTCGGAGAGCCCCGTGGCGGCCCAAGATGGCCCCAAGACACCCTCCGAAGCATTCCATATCGTGACCCGGTCGTTCAGCGAGACCGCGGTTGGAGGCAGGGTGGCCCGAGGAAGCCCCCAGAGGCCCCCAGAATACGCCCAGGAGGCCTCCAGAAGGCCTTAAGAAAGCCTGAAACAACTTTTGTGAGGCCCCCAGAGGCTCTCCAAGGAGGAGCCTCCGCAAAAAAGAGCTGAGGAGGATGGGGAGAATGCGCAGGGTATGGCGAAAATGAGGAAAAAGAAGCATGGAGCAAGGATAACGAATAACATTATTATAGCGGCGATGCTGGAAAAGGCAACAAGGAGTTATCGCTAAATTGTCGGCTTGGCCTTCCTGCTATTCCACCTGCATGCCAAGCTTCAAGGACCAAGGTGCATGGCGCGAAGCGCCACTGCAGTCATGTGTATGTATATACACGTATATATATATATACATATATATATATATGTGTATATGTATATATATATATATATATATATATATATAGATTATGGGTTTCTGTCTCCCCCCACTTCCCATATTTTCCCATGCCGTCTGGGGAATCGACGATCAAGTGTGTCTGTGCGCCTTTTGTTTTCCCCTCCCGAACCGCTCTTGCGGCTCGCGCGGCCGAGGCCCGGACCGCCCAAGAAAGCCGAGCGCGACCCTGCACCGTGCGGGGCGCCGCCTCTGCAGGCCCGCCTCTCCCGCGGCAGGGGCGTCCACTGCACGTTCCAGGAGGAGGAGGGAGGAGGATGAGGAGGAGGAGGAGGAGGAGGAGGAGGAGGAAGGAGGAGAGGAGGAGGAGGGAGGAGGAGGGAGGAGGAGGGGAGGAGGAGGAGGAGGAGGAGGAGGGGAGGAAGGAGGAGGGGGGAGGGAGGAGGAGGGAGGAGGAGGGAGGAGGAGGAGGGAGGAGGGAGGGAGGGGAGGAGGAGAGAGGAGGAGGAGGAGGAGGAGGAGGAGGAGGAGGAGGAGGAGGGAGGAGGAGGAGGCCGACGACGGCAACGACGGCGACGACGACGACGGCGACGACGACGACGACACCGGCAGCGGCGGCGGCGGCGACGACGTCGACAGCCATGACTCGACGTCGCCAACCGCGGCTGGGCGGCGCTCGCCGCGCGCCGCGCTCATCCGGCGCCGGCGCCCGGGGCTGCGCGGCGCGAGGGGCGCTCCTTCAGCGAGGGCCCTGACGCGGCCGCGGGGGCTTTTTTGGCAGGTGGATCTCTCAAGCTCTCCGCCGCCTCTGCCTTGCTGCTGTGGCTTTGCGGCGTTCCTGCTCGCAGCGCGCACCGCCAGAGGCGGTAGAGAGCTCGAGAGATCCACCTACCACAAAAGCTGCTGCGCCCTGCCACCCCGTCGTCGTCGCGTCGTCGTCGCCGCCACCGTGGGCGTCGTCGTCGTCGTCGTCGTCGTCGCGTCGTCGTCGCGTCGTCGCCGCCGTCACCGTGGGCGTCGTCGTCATCGTCGATCGAAGGTCAATCGTCAAGGGCTTTTTCTGACTAAGGAGGCCTCGATGGAGGCCTGTGCACACCTCCAGAGAACTTGTCGTCGTCGTCGTCCTCGTCGTCGTCGTTGTCGTCGTTGTCGTCGTCGTCGTCGTCATCGTCGTCGTCGCTGTGATCGCCGTCGCGTCGTAACCGTCGTCGTCGTCGTAACGTGGTCGTGGTCGCGTCGTTGTCGTGCTGGCCGCTGTCAGCGTCGTTGAAACCGACGAGAGAGAAGGAGAAGGAAGCGGGAGCGAGGGGAGTGAGGAGGAATTAGGAGAAGAAGTGGGAACCGGGGTCGTCCTCCCCATCCTCCTCCACCATCCCTACCTCCTCCTCCTCCGCCTCGTCCTCGTCGTCGTCGTCGTCGTCGTCGTCCTCCTCCTCCTCCTCGTCCTCCTCCTCCTCCTCCTCCTCCTCCTCCTATCCTCCTTTTCTCTTTCGGAGACGGAAGAAGGCTCGAACGGGACCGCACCCAGTAGCATGAGCCAGTATGCCTCCCTGGAGTGCTCTTCTGTCGCAGATGTGCCAGGTACGCTAGCGATTGATGGGTTGGTCTGCCATAGAGTTGCCAGGTACGCCGGCGACAGATGGGTTGGCGTACTCGCCAGTCCAGCAGCCCTGGGGGAAAGCCCGAGACCATGGCTGGGCGTTTGAGCCGACTGTCGGACGGTCGACACCTCACCACAGGAAGGCCCATTCGACTCATGCCAAGCCGGGTCGCCCAGGGTAGGCCCGGGGGATAAGGACAGGCAGTCCTCACCGCAGGCATATTCTTCCCTGTCCTCGCTGACCGTCGAGCCTGTAGGATCCAGCAGAGCTCTCCTCCAGCTCCTCCTCGAGGGGCAAACGATGGGGGGGGGGACGAGGAGGAGGAGGAGGAGGAGGAGGAGGAGGAGGAGGAGGAGGAGGAGGAGGAGAGGAGGAGGGGGAGGAGGAGGAGGAGGAGGAGGAGGAGGAGGAGGAAAATGCGACAAGCAACATCTCCGATCGATCGGCGACGGGCGCCCGATGGCGACACCAGACGGTGTGCAGGGCGGGCATCGGCGACGACTCGACGACGGGGGGGGTCGACGCAGCCGCCCCCAAAACCCATCCCTGCCATCCGTGGCCTCCGTGCCATAAGCTCGCGCCTCCCGCGGCCGTTGGAGCCGCTCCGAGCACGTCCGGAACGCTCTCGACGGGGCGCAGCTGCTGCAGAGCGTCCCGAGGAGGAGAAACCGCCAGGCACCGACGAGCGCGCCCGAACACCTCGAACCTCGAACCTCCCCCCGAACCAATCGTCTCCTGACGTTACCCCTGACTCCTTCTCCTCCTCCTCCTCCTCCCTCCTCCTCCCATCTCCTCCTCCTCCCCTCCTCCCCCTCCTCCTCCTCCATCTCCTCCCATCTCCTCCCATCTCCTCCCATCTCCTCCTCCTCCTCCTCCTCCTCCTCCTCCTCCTCCTCCCATCCTCCTCTGCGGCCGGCGCACCCGCGCAGATTTGGGGGGCGGGTGGCCACCGGGAGCCCGCGCGCGCGAGCGTGGTCGCCCACGGCGTGCTGCTCGCGAGGCGGGCGGCGCACTTACGAGGCCGCCCCGCGTGAGCCCGCGGCCTCGGGCCCACCTCGCTCGGGGCGACTCGGGGGGTGCGCCTGGCGCTGGCCAGAAGTGCCTTCTGGCTCGCGGGGGGCCTGCGCCGACCTGCTCGCGGGATGCGGGGGGGGCGTGCTCCGTTTTCGGGTTCGCCCTGGCTCACACCCCTCTTCGAGGGCAGAAAGCCCACCCTGATAGTGACCACCCCGTCGCGCGAAGCCGTTTCGCAAACGCGCGCCCAAGAGAAGAATCAAGCAGGGCAGGGCTGCTTAGCAGACGCCCGGAGCCGTTTAGCAAACGCCAATTGTCCGGTCCGGGTGGTTTCTCCTCCCTTGACCTCTCCCTGGACTTTTCCCTTTTCCTCCCTGGATTTGTCCCTTTTCCTCCCTGGACTTTTCCTCCTCTCGGTGTTTTTTCCTCCCTGGACTTCTCCCTTTTCCTCCACCTCTTCCCGTGGGCCGCCCGTCCTCGCGCCCTCGCGCCCCTGCGGTGCGCGCCGCGCGCTTGCCTTCGCGGCCCCTCGAAGCCGCCCCCCGTGGGATAGGACGGGCCCCGCGGTCCAGGGCGCGGCGCGCGCAGCGCGGTGATCCTCACGCCCCCGGGTGACCTGAGCTCCCCATTTCCATTCCTCCTCCGCTTCGCTTCGCGGATGCGGTGGCTCCTCCGCTTCGTCTTACGGGTGCGGCGAGAGAGAGAGAGAGAGAGAACAAAAAAGAGAGAGAGAGAGAGAGGGAGGACGAGAGGGATAGTTCAGTGTGAGAGAAAGAAAGGGGGAGAGAGAGGGACATATAAACACACATAGAGAGAGAGAGATAGACAACGAGAGAGAGAGAGAGCGCGAGAAAGAGAAAGACACAGAGAACACACATAAACAAATAAACGAATGAAAACGATAACCACAGATAGAAGGAGAAAGAGAGAGAGAGAGCGAGAGAGAGAGAGATATCACATACTTCCAGGGATGGGGAACGATTGGGATGTGATATGGATGGGCGCGCAGCGCCAGGGGTAGTTTTGCTGCGAGCGCGGTTCGAGCAACTGGCGTAGGTCTGAGGCCCAGGGCCCTGTTTGGGGGAAGCGGCAGCGGCCCGGTCAGGCATGAAAGAGAGAAAGAGCGGAGGCGAAGCGAAAACGGGGGATTACGGCGAGGGAAAGCGCACAGGCTGTGTCTGAAGGGTGCCGGGCATATATCAAACGGACCCTCGCTTCGGGCATGCCGACGGACGGACCCTCGCGTCGTTAAGCGGATCGACGTATCGAGATACTTCGGCAGCTCATCGGGAAAAATTCGGCAGCGGCATCTAAGAGTGACGAGCTCGGCACTTCTTGAGGCCAGGGCAGGCAGGCGGCCGAACTCGGCTTGCAGCAGGGGGCCGTGGGGCCGCATTACTGGATGTGCTACGCAAGCCCGTGAATACATGCATTCCTTCTTCCACGGCCCGCGGCGATCTGCGGCGGGCTCTTGGCAAGGGGGGAACTATCTGGTCACCCTCGTGGCAAGATCTGACTGGCAGATGCTGTGGTCGTCACCACATCAATCAAACAAGCTGCGCGCACTGAGTGATGCTTCGGAGGGCACTGCGGCTTTACGTGTAAGTCTTTAGAAAGGTGCTGGCCCTTGCAGACTTGCGTAGACGATCGGCACGGGTGCTGCAGAGGATGGGCTTTCTCACGAGGCCTTATTCCCCTTGTTGCTATTCGCGGGAAGCTCCTTGCTCCTTGCTGGTTCTCTTTCTCCGACGACTCATTAACTCCCAGAGCGCCGAATTGTGCATCCTCGAAACATCCGGCTCGCGGGTTGGGTCGGAGCCGCGACGCATGCCTCTTACAGGTCCTGCCAGCGCCAGTGATGTAGACGCTGTGGGCATTGCACTCGTTCAATTGCAATGGCGGCGCTGTCGGCGTAGATCCGTTCCAAGAAACCACGCCTGTACTCGGTGAGCTCAAAAAAAACCGCGCTTGGTGACGCGGGTGCTTCTGGGCGCTGACGCAGGCGGCGGCAAAGGCGGTTGCGGCGCAGCTGCTGCGCTGGATACCGATGAGCTCGATGCCTGCATGCTGCTGCCAGTGCCATCCGGAGGAAGCATATGGACGTCCCCATCGTAATCATGCTCCTCTGGAACGGTTGGGCTGGCCCGTTGGATAGTTGCGTCTACCGAGACGACGTCCATCCCCACCAGGGTGCTCGCCGTCTACTGCCTTGCACTCGGTGCCATGTTCGTTCGGGTTCTCCTTCTCGAGCAAGTGCTTATGCCTCATAACCGCCCGCGCGCTTGCGAAGATGCCGAACCCGATCATCATGCCCAGAAACAGGGTGAACACCGTCATGTAGCGCGCGTAGCAGTAAAGGCGTACTCGTCGGGCGGCGCCGGCGATGGCGCAGGCTGTCCCCTGACCTTGCCGAGGCAGGCGAACAGGACAGAGGCGAGCATGGCAGCGTTCGGCTGCTTAGTGCCGTAGGTATGCTTGCGAGCTTCGAAGAATGGAAGGAGCGCGCCAGCCTCCATCCCCTTCGTCCAAGCGTCGGCGACGATGGCCCAGGTGGGGGTCCAGCTGGGCCGAAGGGCGCTGTTCGGGTGGACGGCCCCCTTGATCATGGAGGCTGTGATGTGGAGCCGCTTGTTTTCAGACTGGCCCACGATGGACTTGGATGTAGGTCACGAAGCCCTTGCCGTCACTGTAGATATCCCCAGGGCGCTTGTCGGCCAGGTCGTCGATGTGCTTGAACACCTTCTTGGGGTTGTAGGCTTCAGTCAGCAGCTGGCGGAACCAAGTGTTCGTCTCCGCTCCTTCAAGGGTCGCGTAGCCCTCGGCGGCGAGGGTCGACTTCGCCGCCTGCTTGACTGTGCCTGAGAGCCCGGCCTCCAGCGACATCGCGAGGGCGATGCGTGAGCCCCATCGCCATGCGCCAGTGGCTCTTTGCCCAGTCCGCACGAGCGAACGCGGCGTCGCTAAAGTACATGGCGACGCAGGTGATCAAGTCGACGAGGTTGCGCCGGAGCACGATCGCAAATATTGCGTTGGAGTGCGCGTAGGCGTCGGTCTTGCTGAGCGTCTTCGCATCGGCCACAATGGCGGCGTTGCTACGGCGGGCCGTGAGGGTCACCGGGCAAGCGATGTCGACCCGTGTCTAAACTGCCAGCCAGAGCAGTTGCCCGAGCGCGCGTCGGTAACTCGACACCTCGGAGGTGGTGAGTCGATCCTCCGCACCTCGACCGCGCTGGGCCTTCAGGTCGACAAAGTCCGCCTGCGAGGCGGCGGTGGCTTGGGTCACCCTGAACTCATCGTCGAGCTTGTTGGCAGTACGTCCGCAGTACTTGATGACTCCCTCGACCTTCTTGAAGTCCGAGCATCCGAGACCACCCAAGAGGCCCGAAAACATCACCCCAAAACTATGAGAAAGGGCTGTCAGGCAGTCCGAGAGAGCTCCGCGACGGCCCAAGAAGGTCCGAATGGCCCCAAGATGCCCCCCAAGCAGTCCAAATCGTAACTCGATCATTCCGGGAGACCGCGGTCGGAAGCAGGGTGGCCCGAGAAAGCCAACAGAGGCCCCCCATAAGGCGCCCAGGAGGCCTCCAGAAGGCCCAAACAAGCTCTTAAAAACGCTCGTGAGGCCCCCGAAAAACTCTCCATAGAGGAGCCTCCGCAAAAAGAGCTGAGGAGGATGGTCAATATTCGCAGGGCAGGGCGAGAATGAGCAAGAAGGAGAGAAAACATGAGGGAATGAGAACGGATACCAGTAAAAGGCAGCAAGGAATTATCGCTAAGTTGTCCGTCTTACATTCCTGCCCTTCCGCCCGCATGCCAAACTTCAAGGACCAATGTGCATGGCGCGAAGCGCCAAAGCAGTCTTGCATGCGTGTATACAGATTTATGTTATATAGTTATGTATATACACATGTGTGTATGTCATTATGCATGTATGAATGTGATTGAGTAAGTATGTATGCATATAAACATATATATATATATATATATATATATACATAAACATCCATATATATATATATACACATACATGCACACATGTATTGA
Source organism: Prorocentrum cordatum (assembly GCA_963575745.1). Classification (NCBI taxonomy): domain Eukaryota; class Dinophyceae; order Prorocentrales; family Prorocentraceae; genus Prorocentrum; species Prorocentrum cordatum. The sequence continues at coordinate 12,437 of CAUYUJ010020714.1, forward strand.
CAACTGGCTGGAGGTCTGAACTGGCCCAGCATTGATTCCGGCCAGCTTGAAAACGGGCGCCGGTTCGAAATCTGGTTTCGACACTGCTTTTTGCATTTGTCGATGCATGGGTGCCGTTTTCCAGGTCGCGACCGTCAATTACGGATCCGGGGTGAACAATTGCACCAGATGGACGCTGGGAGGTGCGGGCATTGACTTTGAATGGATTCGCCCTTGGCAACACATTTTCTCGTACCTCATCCAGTTCCATATAAGAAGTGTACTCTTACATCTTTCATGCTACAGCACATGTCCGTATATCATCGCACATGGTCCTATAAGTGTCTTTCCAGACCATGCTCATACTACAACGAATTATAGCCTGGCACCCGAGTTGGATTGCATTCTACGATGGTGTACTCCCTTATGCTGTTATGGAGTACATAGTATTCGAAGCCTGTGCATGTATGTATGTGCGTGTATTTAAAAAATATAGGTATCTGTATACATGCAAAGGTAGTATGCCGCCGATGGAGTGCCCAACTAGACGTTCGGCATCCCTCGTGTCCGCCAGTTCCGCCTAACTGAACCCGTCGGCGAGGGCGGCACTGGCTGCTCGATCATCGAAATCCTAGGGCAAGCCGTTCCGTGCCCAGCTCGCTGCGTAATTCCTTGACGTGCGCTCAGCAGGCTTAGCTCAACGCGCGCATCCACTTGCAGCTGGCCAGGCCTCGGTCGGGACAGCTCCCTGTTGTCATGCTGCTGTGTCCTGGGCCCCCCTCCGTCACCCCCTGCCCTCCAGCCTCGACGTCTGCCTCGTCCTCCCCCTCCCCTCCCCCTCTGCCTCCGCGCTTCCCCTGCTCGCCTCCCCCCCGTGCCCTCGTCGTCTTCCTGTCTCGGCCTCGGTCCTCATCCCTTGGGGGGGGGGGGACGGGACGGGGGCGCAGGGAGGAGGAGGAGGAGGAGGAGGAGGAGGAGGAGGAGGAGGAGGAGGAGGGCAGGCCTAGGGCAGGCGAGGGGCAGGGCAAGCAGGCAGTGGGCAGCCGCAGCAGTGGCTCGGGCCCCGCGGGAGAGCGCGCGCAGGGCAGGCGCAGACACCGTCCAGAGCCTCGAGCATCGAGGCTCGATGCCGTCGCTCGATCGAACCTCGATCGCCGATCCTCGCCCGACCGTCCTCGATCATCGCTCGATCGCTCCGTCGTCGCGCTCGACGGACGACCCAGGCTCGTTCGCCGCGGAGGGCGGCGGCGGCAGGGCTCCGGCCGCCGCGGGCCTCGCCGCACAGCGAACTCCGCGCCCGGCGCCGTCGCCGCGCCCTGGCACGTGGCGCCCATGCTCCTGCGGGCCGCCGCCGCCGCCGCCGCTCTCCGCCTCCTCCTCCTCCTCCTCCTCCTCCTCCTCCTCCTCCTCCTCCGCCTCCCGCGAGCGAGGCCGGCCTTCGCGAGGGACTCAGAGTCCACAGCGCCCGTAGGAGGGTTCTTGAACCATGCTGGCGGAGGACCCGTAGGCGGATTGCGCGCCCGCGCATGGCACGGAGCCGAGCGGCGGCGCTGGTGGCGGCGCGGCCGGCGCCGACGCTCCCTCTGCATCCGCGGAGTCCGGGTTGGACTCCGCGTCCGCGCCGTCCCTGTCCGCGGAGCTCGTGGAATCGCTGGCGAGGCCAGAGTCCGCGAGGCGCCGCGCTTCTAGATCTGAGAGGCTGCACGAGGGCCTAGAGTTAGGTCGGGCATGTCCCCCTACAGGCGGATTTTGGACGAAACATCAAAAATAGTCAAAACATGCTCCAAAATACCCCCAAAAATGGTCAACACATCCTCCCCTGACTATATTTTAACTATTTCTAAATATTCCTCCTGTAGAAAGGACACGCCCGACTTAAGCCTAGAGGCCAAGTCGCGCTCCGCGCGCGCGGATGGGATGCCACCACGCAGTCGCTCAGGTTCGCGGGCTGCCTCTCGTCTGCGTCGCTGTCCGCCTCGCGGCCCTCGCCAGCGGAAGCCCCCGGGCGCGCTCTCGTCACCGCCCCCTCGTCGCGGGCCGCGCCCGCGCCGAGGCCAGCATCTGGCATCTCCTCGTGCGCGGGCCGATCGCCCAGCGCCGAAGTCCGGCGGCTCGCTGTCCCGGAAGAGCCCCCGCTGGCCATCAAGCTCGGAATCTTCGGACACAGCGTCCTCCGGAAGGACCTCGGCACCCGACCCGCACGTGGCCGGCACGGGCCGCCAGCCCGACGAAGAGGACATCCTCGGGAGGGCCGTCGCTTAGCGCCCGCAAGGACGTCTCGAGCCAGAGCGCAGTGCGTGAATGCGAGGGCCTCTCTGGCGAAGGCGTTCGAGAGGGAGACGTGGTCGTCGTAGCCGGGCTCTCGGCAACCCGCATGTGAAGGGAAGCCCGCGCCAGAGCAGGAGACTGGATTCCTCAAAAGGTAATGTAGCTGGCGTCGAAGCGAAAGCGCCCGAACCGCTTCCACATATCAACACTAACTGTTCTCAAAACGGAAGGGCCACCACCGTTGAGGACAATTCTCGATAAATGAATACCAAACGGCAACAACAACAAAGACAACGACGAAGACGACGACGACGTCGACTGGAGAACACGGCGACGGCGGCGGCGGCGGCGGCGACGACGACGACGACGACGACGACCGGCTGCGGCGTCGGCTGCGGCGACGACGACAACGACCACCAAAGCGTGCCTATCAGCACCACAACATGCCTGTGAGCACCGCCCCATACCTGGTGGGGAGACCGCACCCTCCCCCCGCGTACACTCAGCACCGTTACGGGATGAGGGGGTCGGCATGCCCCCTGGAGCAGATGATACAGGCTCACCGAATTACACAATCTCGAGGCGGGAAGAGGGAGGAAGAAGGGAGAAGGGGAGAAGGGATGGTTGGAGGGATGGAGGATGGAGGGAGGGAGGAGAACTGACGAGGAGAAGACGCCGACCACCGGCGCCTTGGCGAAGTGCTGGAGACGGCGGCGATGAGCTGTTGCCACCCAGTGCAAAGCTGGCCATACAGGCTTGGGCAAAAGGAAGATCGAGCGTGTCCATTCCTTCCTCCTCCAGCCTCCTCCAGTCTCCTCCTCCTCCTCCTCTTCCTTCCTCCTCCTCCTCCTCCTCCACAGGTCAATGAAAATGATCGGGCATCATCAAAAGTTACACACATATATATGAATAATAAGCAAAGAACACAAAACAAATCAATGCATCAGCAAAGCCGCAACAAATCATGTCGAAACGACAGAACGGCACGTCATCGGCCTGGTCTGCACATGGAACGTCGGCACAAGGCCCGCACGAAACGGCAGGCGGCCAACCTTGGGTGGAACCTGGGGTGGAACCTGGGGTTGGCCTGGGGTGGCCCTGGGATGGGTGGGTCCGTTCGCGGGCTCGTTTTTGTTGTTGTTGTTGTTGTTGTTGTTGTTGTTGTTGTTGAACATTATTAATTCTAAAGAATAATTATTGTTGGGCCCCCTGGTGCGCGCCCCCCCCCGCCGCGCCTAGGCCGCAGCCACGTTTTCATCATTTTCGTGAGGAAGCCTCAGGTAATTCGAGTTGATCAAGATCCGGTTGTTTTGTTGTAATCCGTTTTCCCTTGCAAAAAACACTATAAAATGACATTTCTTGTTCTAATATAATCAAATTTCAAGAATCCCTTGCAAAAAATAAGGTAAAGTGGACATTCGCGCGCGCAAGACGAAATCCTTCCAAAAGCTTAGTGTTCGGAGCGATTTTAACATAAAAACATCAAAAAACCAATGGTTTTTCAACAAAAAAATGTCAAAATCTCATCCCGCGCGCTCTTGCGGATTCGTAGGAAAACCAACACTTTTTAAACATTTCTGTCAAACGGGCTTTTGCGAGCAACTTTTTCGAACTTCTGCGACAACGGTTGCGCACCTGCCAGGGCCATCATCCCTGTCAAATAATACCATGCGGGACACATTCGTCTCTCTGTATTATGTATTGTATGGCACAATTGCACCATGCTGGGCACATGCGCGCCCCGAATAAGTGACCAAGTTCTGTGGGTGTGTACCCCACGCCAGTGTAGTAGCCACGGTCGTCCGCACGCCACGAAGTGAAGTGTCCCAACGTCATAGGGCGGGAAGCTGGGTTTGGGTGGTCGCGAAGAGTCGTTTGGATATTTGGTAGAGCTTGTAATGCCCCCCCACGAAGTGGGGGTATTGCCTGGTGTCGTATGAAAACCCTGGCACTGGGGAGAACACCACGCGTTCGGGTAAAATGATTGTTGTTGTTGTTGTTGTTGTTGTCGCTGCTGCTGTTGTTGTGGTTGTTTTCAACACCCTACCTAGGGGTGGGACCTGGAGAGGGCCTGGGGTGGGCTGTCTGCGGTCTGTCACGAGATCCGATGGCGAAAACGACATCCGATCATGAACAAAATCGAGACGCAGGGAAATGTATGCTAAGTCATCGTTTGAAAATGAAAACGTAGAGAATCATTGCAAATCTTTTCCAAAAAGCAAATGATGCAGAACACATGAATTTCATGCAAACGCATCAGAAACATCATGGATAAACATGAAAAATCACAAAACATAAACTGTTAAAACCGGAGTTCAATCACAGGCAACTTTACAAACATCCATGTGAATCACCTACGGTCAAAGAACATCATGACCACACAAATACACACAACATGTTCTATGAACATCATTGAAAATCAAGGGGGATCACAAAAACATATGTCTTTCTATGAACATTGTAGAATAGCATAGACAATATATGTTCTCGTCGGTGGGAGATGGGGTGTATCAACTCATGCCTTCATGGATCACTCCTTTGAACCCTTCAAGCCTCTGCAAGGATGCCTTCGCGGTATCTTCTAGAGGTACCTTGAGTTCTGCCTCATTTAAAATCGATGCCCAGTTCAAATAACAATACTCGTGCATTGCCGGCAGGACAGGTACATATCCTTTCTTCTTTACACAACTCTTTCACGTCCTCACGTTGCGCATTTCCGACGCCATTCGAAACTACTTCAGTTGCATCTCCAGTTCGAAAGCCAACTCTTTCAAGAAACTATCGTTGCCAGCATGGGCACCACCAGGGCTACAGCTATCGCTCTTATCTGCTCGTGGCGAAGCCACCACAAAACATCGAACCTCGCCATGATGTGGTGGTGCTTCCACACTTCTTCCAAAGTGACTCATAGACAGCACGACCGCCTGCTAGAATACAATGGGCCATGATGCATGTTGGATGAAGGTGTCCAGACGAGAAGAGGACTGCTTTCGAAATCTAGACACAGAGAACTTTATACCGCCGCTGACGCATGAGTACAACATCTCTCCGCGCGGAACATGTCCAAAGCACTGCGATAATAATCACCTGCATCTGGGCAAGGAGACAATCTTAAAGTACGCCAGGGGCCAGGGGGGAGTGAGTGAGTGATACCAATCGCGATGCGAGTCGACGATGATACATACGAGAGACCTCGAGCGAGAAACCTGGACTTGCTAAGAACCTTCGGCCGTCGATAGGACTCAATCCGAATTAATTATCCTGGCGAAAGACCCAACCATAAGCAATTGTTGGTAACGCGTTGTGGGTGCCGCTTTCGGTGGGGCTCCATATGGGGCCACGAAGCGCTGCCTTGGATGGGGGAACCGCAGGCGGACTGCGCCACCGGGGCGGGCCTTCGGTGGAGCTCCCTATGGGGCTACGAAACGCTGCCCTGGGTGGGGGAACCGCATGCGAACTGCGCCACTGGGGCCTTCGGTGGAGCTCCCTATGGTGCCACGAAACGCTGCCCTGGGTGGGGGAAGCGCATGCGAACTGCGCCACGGGGGCTTTCGGTGGAGCTCCCCATGGGGCCACGAAGCGCTGCCCTGGGTGGGGGAACCGCATGCGAACACCCCCACTGGGGCCTTCGGTGGAGCTCCCTATGGGGCCACGAAACGCTGCCCTGGGTGGGGAACCGCATGCGAACACCCCCACTGGGGCCTTCGGTGGAGCTCCCTATGGGGCCACGAAACGCTGCCCTGGGTGGGGGAACCGCATGCGAACACCCCCACTGGGGCCTTCGGTGGAGCTCCCTATGGGGCTACGAAACGCTGCCCTGGGTGGGGGAACCGCATGCGAACACCCCCACTGGGGCCTTCGGTGGAGCTCCCTATGGGGCCACGAAACGCTGCCCTGGGTGGGGGAACCGCATGCGAACACCCCCACTGGGGCCTTCGGTGGAGCTCCCTATGGGGCCACGAAACGCTGCCCTGGGTGGGGGAACCGCATGCGAACACCCCCACTGGGGCCTTCGGTGGAGCTCCCTATGGGGCTACGAAACGCTGCCCTGGGTGGGGGAACCGCATGCGAACACCCCCACTGGGGCCTTCGGTGGAGCTCCCTATGGGGCCACGAAACGCTGCCCTGGGTGGGGGAACCGCATGCGAACACCCCCACTGGGGCCTTCGGTGGAGCTCCCCTTGCCCGGTGCGGACTCCCTATCCCTACGCTGCCCTGGGTGGGGAACCGCATGCGAAACGGTGGCCCTGGGTGGGGGAACCGCATGCGAACACCCCCACTGGGGCCTTCGGTGGAGCTCCCTATGGGGCCACGAAACGCTGCCCTGGGTGGGGGAACCGCATGCGAACACCCCCCACTGGGGCCTTCGGTGGAGCTCCCTATGGGGCTACGAAACGCTGCCCTGGGTGGGGGAACCGCATGCGAACACCCCCACTGGGGCCTTCGGTGGAGCTCCCTATGGGGCCACGAAACGCTGCCCTGGGTGGGGGAACCGCATGCGAACACCCCCACTGGGGCCTTCGGTGGAGCTCCCTATGGGGCCACGAAACGCTGCCCTGGGTGGGGGAACCGCATGCGAACACCCCCACTGGGGCCTTCGGTGGAGCTCCCTATGGGGCCACGAAACGCTGCCCTGGGTGGGGGAACCGCATGCGAACACCCCCACTGGGGCCTTCGGTGGAGCTCCCTATGGGGCCACGAAACGCTGCCCTGGGTGGGGGAACCGCATGCGAACACCCCCACTGGGGCCTTCGGTGGAGCTCCCTATGGGGCTACGAAACGCTGCCCTGGGTGGGGGAACCGCATGCGAACACCCCCACTGGGGCCTTCGGTGGAGCTCCCTATGGGGCCACGAAACGCTGCCCTGGGTGGGGGAACCGCATGCGAACACCCCCACTGGGGCCTTCGGTGGAGCTCCCTATGGGGCTACGAAACGCTGCCCTGGGTGGGGGAACCGCATGCGAACACCCCCACTGGGGCCTTCGGTGGAGCTCCCTATGGGGCCACGAAACGCTGCCCTGGGTGGGGGAACCGCATGCGAACACCCCCACGGGAGGAGGGAGGAGGAGAAGGAGAGGAACGCGGGGCACCGTCTCTTCAAAACGAGGACCCAACACCACAGGATGGTTGGGAAAAAATCGCGTCGAATCGCATTCGTAGCCTCAAGACATCTTAGCCTTAAGTTCCTGATCGCTAAACTACCATAATAACCGAATCTAGCACGACACCGCACCTTTAAACAAATGTTGAAAATGCTTTTGGTGACTACTGTGTAATGGGAGTGCGCAAATCCTCCCGTCAAGGTTATGAGGCTCGGCACATCTGGACTGCATACACTCGGCGACTGTTTCCTTGGACGCAACGCCGAAACACACCGTGATGTTTTCCACACTCGGCTACCGTGGGGCGAGAGGCGGAAAACCTCACAGCAGAAGGAGGAGGAGGAGGTGGCAGGCTCTCATTTCCTCGGACCTCGGACCATCCTCATCGTTTCCCGACGCTGCTTCAACGTCGAGTTTATCCAGCGTAGTTCGAATCAACCGTGTTCTGATTTGAACCCCTTTTTTTCGATGCGTTTAATGCGATGCAGCGGGAAGAGGGGGAAGGGGGAGGGAGGAGTGGGAAGAGCGGGAAGGAAAGCGGAGAGAAGGGCACGGAAGGGGAGGGGAAGGGTGCAGCAGGAGGAGGAGGCGGAGGAGGGAGAGGAAGAAAGTCCATGCCTTTTTGTCCGAGCAGCCGACTGGAGCGCAGGTCTAGACTTGCTGCTCCAGGGCGCAAGTCCGATGCACATCCGCACTTGAAGCAAAGCTGCACCACATTCACCCGCACACATGCGCTTGCCCGTCCCTGTGGCCATCTGTATTGCTCGTGTCCTCCGTCGACTGGATACCCGTCTCCTCCCTCCTCCCCTGTCGCCTACGTCTCCCTCCTCCTCCCCCTCTACACGCACACGCGCACAGAGCGCAGCGGAATGAGTGCCGCGAGCTCCAGCAATTCCGAACGCTTAACTCTAAGAGAACATGCGATGAAGAGAGAGAGAGAGAGAGAACGAGAGAAGGAGAGAGAGAGAGAGACAGAGATACGTGTACATGATTATCTAGGTATGTACTAATGTGTGTATGTATGTATGTGTGCGTGCGCGCGTGCATGCATGTATGCATGCATGTATGCGTATGTATGTATGTATGCACGTCTATATGTACATATGTTTGAGTGTGTGTAAGTCTGTATGCACTTGCGTACGTACGTATGGATGTATGGTTGTATGCAGGTATGTATGTATGTATGTATGTGTGTATGTATGCTTGCATGTGTACATGCAGATGTATATGTATGTGTGTACGCGTGTGCATGTGTATGCGTGCATGTGTGCGTGTGTGTGTATGTGTGCATGAGTGTATGTGTGCATGTGTGCATGTGTGCATGTGTGTATGTGTGTATGTATGCATGCATGTATGTATGTATGTGTGTATGTATGTGTGTATGTAAAAAATCGCGTCGAATCGCATTCGTAGCCTCAAGGCGTCGTAGCCTTCAGTTCCTGATCGCTAAACTACCATAATAACCGAATCTAGCACGACGCCACACCTTTAAACAAATGTTGAAAATGCTTTTGGTGACTACTGTGTAATGGGAGTGCGCAAATCCTCCCGTCAAGGTTATGAGGCTCGGCACATCTGGACTGCATACACTCGGCGACTGTTTCCTTGGACGCAACGCCGAAACACACCGTGATGTTTTCCACACTCGGCTACCGTGGGGCGAGAGGCGGAAAACCTCACAGCAGGAGGAGGAGGTGGCAGGCTCTCATTTCCTCGGACCTCGGACCATCCTCATCGTTTCCCGACGCTGCATCAGCGTTGAGTTTATCCAGCGTAGGTCGAATCAACCTTGTTCTGATTTGAACCCCTTTTTTTCGATGCGTTTAATGCGATGCAGCGGGAAGAGGGGGAAGGGGGAGGGAGGAGTGGGAAGAGCGGGAAGGAAAGCGGAGAGAAGGGCACGGAAGGGGAGGGGAAGGGTGCAGCAGGAGGAGGAGGCGGAGGAGGGAGAGGAAGAAAGACCATGCCTTTTTGTCCGAGCAGCTGACTGGAGCGCAGGTCTAGACTTGCTGCTCCAGGGCGCAAGTCCGATGCACATCCGCACTTGAAGCAAAGCTGCACCACATTCACCCGCACACATGCGCTTGCCCGTCCCTGTGGCCATCTGTATTGCTCGTGTCCTCCGTCGACTGGATACCCGTCTCCTCCCTCCTCCCCTGTCGCCTACGTCTCCCTCCTCCTCCCCCTCTACACGCACACGCGCACAGAGCGCAGCGGAATGAGTGCCGCGAGCTCCAACAATTCCGAACGCTTAACTCTAAGAGAACACGCGATGAAGAGAGAGAGAGAGAGAGAGATAGAGAGAGAAAGAGAGAAGGAGAGAGAGAGAGAGAGACAGAGATAATTGTACATTATTATCTAGGTATGTACTAATGTGTGTATGTATGTATGTGTGCGTGCGTGCGTGCGTGCATGCATGTATGCATGCATGTATGCGTATGTATGTATGTATGCACGTCTATATGTACATATGTTTGAGTGTCTGTAAGTCTGTATGCACTTGCGTACGTACGTATGTATGTAAAGTTGTATGCAGGTATGTATGTATGTATGTGTGTATGTATGCTTGCATGTGTACATGCAGATGTATATGTATGTGTGTACGCGTGTGCATGTGTATGCGTGCATGTGTGCGTGTGTGTATGTGTGCATGAGTGCATGTGTGCATGTGTGCATGTGTGCATGTGTGTATGTGTGTATGTATGCATGTATGTATGTATGTGCGTATGGTTGTGTATAGGTTTGTTTGTATGTATGTATGTATGTATGTATGTATGTATGTATGTATGTGTATGTATGTGTGTATGTATGTATGTATGTATGTATGTATGTATGTATGTATGTATGTATGTATGTATGTGTTCATGGGTGCATGCATGGATGCATGTATGTATGTGTAACTATGTATATATCTATATATAGAGAGAGGCAGAACGAACAAACAAATCCACCGACCCTGTCGGCGTGTGGAAGAGGCTGTTCCGTTTGACTCGTCGTCGTCGTCGTCGTGGTCGTTGTCGTCGTCGTCGTGGTCACGCGGAAACAAAGGCAAAAACAAGCAAAGCACAACTGGCCTCTGAGACTGCCAAGATGGGTCAATATTGTTTCCAAGACGTCCAGGCCCCAAGCGTCCACGAGAACCCAAGATGGCCCAACCTGCGCGAGAGCCCAAGGAAGCCTCATGACTGCCCAAGAGGCCCCCGATACGGCCCGAGCCCAAGATGGATCCAAGCTGAAGCCATTGAATTTCCGGTGATGCAACATATTCAGTACGCGTCCTCGCCCCTTTGGGCTTTCGACAGCCCAAGCCAGCCCAAAGGCCTGCACCATAGTCCAAAAACGTCCCCAGAAGCCCCCCAGAGGGCCCCGACGCGGGCCGAGGGCGCCCCAAGAGGGCACCGAGAGAGCCCCCAAGGCGGCCCCAAGAGGACCCCCAAGACGTAATTACCCGGAGCCCTCGAGGACGGCCCGAAAGCGCCCCGAGAGGGCCCCGACACGGCCCATTGGGGGCACCCAGAACTGCATCCGAAGGCCATCCTCCTCCTCCTCCTCCTCCTCCTCCTCCTCCTCCTCCTCCTCCTTGTTGTATGCCCCAAGAAGCTCCCATGATGGCCCTCACGGAGCCTCATCGGGCCCCCAGGGTGCCCTCAGGAGGCCTCCCAAGAGCCCCCCCAGCAAGCTCTCAGGAGGCCCCAAGAACCCTCCCTCCTCCTCCTCCCTCCTCCTCCTCCTCCTCCTCCCTGCTCCTCCTCCTCCTCCTCCTCCTCCTCCTCCTCCTCCTTCTCCTCCCTGCTCCTCCCGCTTCTCTCTCTGAGCCTCTCTCTCTTTTTCCCCCAATTGTCTCCCCAAGGATTTCCACAACGGCTCGGCGGAGCACATAACCGCACAAATTGGCAAGACTTCGGCCCAACGTTGGGTCACGTAGGCGTTTCCAAAAGGCAGCGGGCGGCGGTTGCTCGCCACAGGCGTCTTCGATATCTGGCACCTGGCCCGCTACAGAGGCCGCGAATCCAAACATCTTGTCATCGCGTGGGGACATATTTCAAGAGGAAAAGAAGCACACAGACACACTTAATCCTCGATTCCCCAGAAAATATGGGAAAATATGGGAAGTGGGGGGGGGGGAAGACAGAAACCCAGAAACTATTGGAAAATATGGGGAATCGGTTTCTTTGTGTGTATTTATTTGTGTCCTGGGGCCCCTTCAAGATTCTGCTTCCGCTGGCTCCCGCTGGCAAGGTCGACCTCGTCCTGCGTCGGCCACCCGCCGCCGACAGAAGGGCATGCGGGTCACTCGGTCCCCCCCCCCCCCCCCCCAAGGCGAGAGGCCGTCTCTGGAGCGCCCCACCTGGCACTTCGGTGTGCTCACCGCGCACGGAGTTGGAACACAGTGGACAAACAACACAGCACGAACACGAACTTTCGGAGATACTCTTTTTTTTCGGTCGCGGCCGCGAGACGACGGTCCGGCGGCAAGAGCAAAGTCCGGGACGCGAACTAGGCGAATTAGCCAAGACGGGCGCAAGCCGGCCGGCCCACTCATTCAGCAGCTGCGAAGCTGAGGGGGGTGGAGCTGACGGCGGAGGGCGCCCTGCAAGCTCGAGCACGTGCACAGGACAAAGTGTCTCGGCATTCAAAGCTTGCCATGGCGCAACCCAACTTTCGGAGATACGCGCAGACTCCTTGGGCCAGCACTGGACCCCGCCTCCCTGCTACGCCAAGCGCGCCAATCGTGTCAGATCCGACGGCGTGATGCTTCAATCTGCGGCCCCAGACGCTTCGGTCCCTTCCCGGGGAGCAGCTCTCGTCTTGGACCCACTCCCGATGCCCCCCCTGGGCTAGAGGACAATTTTCAGCATGGGAGAAGCGGGTGCCACATACGGCGATGGTGCCCGGGTCGTGAGCCTGGGGCGGCCAAGCTGGCGCGACGCGCGGATCACGTCGCGCGCTCTCGCGCCGCCCCCTAGGGGGGAGAAGGGAAGGACGAGGACCGACGAGGAGGACGAGGAGGAAGACTCGAGAACAGCGGGCCGCGAGCAGCTTCGCGGCCGTTGTGGCAGCCCTCGTGGCGCGCCCCGAGCCCCCCCCCCCGCCCAGCTGGCCCCCCCTTCCCGACCCGTCCCTCGACGGCCCCCCGAGGGCCTCCGGGCCGCGGGGGCCTCCCCGGCACACCACGGGCCGCACTGGGCCAGGCAGCGGCCCTCCGCCCCCGACCCGCTTTGGAAGAGGGAAAGGGAAAACGACCTCTCCTCCTCCTCAGAGGAGGGGGCGGAGGAGGAGGAGGAGGAGGAGGAGGAGGAGGAGGAGGAGGAGGAGGAGGAGGAGGAGGGAGGAGGAGGGCCGGGTCGTGGGCGCCGGCGCAGGCCCAGGAGAAGTCCGCGAGGAGCGCCGGCGTCGCTCGGGCCCACGCCGTGGCCTCCGCTTCGCCCGGCCCCCCCCGGGGACCCCCGCGCGGCGACATGCAGGAGGGACCTCTGGAGACCCAGACCCCCTCGAGTAATGAAAAAATCATGACGGGATGTTTTTCCCAATTTTCGGCCTCCGGGGGCCCTCACCGGGCCTCGGGAGCGTCAAAAAACGACTCAGGGTGCAAAGCCGGTCATGGGGAAAGGGTCCAGACCTCTGGGGGTCGACGTAATGAAAAAATCATTACGTCGGGGGTCTGGGTCTGGAGATCGGCTCCAGGAGGCCGCCGGGAGGCCACCGCCGGGGGGCCTCCCGTGAGCCCGCACCAGAGGCCACCCCGGCGACGGGTCGCTCTCGCGCGTGCCGCCCGCTTCCGCCGGCGGAGCCCCACATGTTCTGCTCCCGCCTGCCCCTCCCCGGCCTTGCGCCGAAGACGGGGCTCGCCGAAGGGCGAGGCCCTGCCCTGGATGGACACTACGAGGGCGAGGAGGAGGAGGAGGAGGAGGAGGAGGCGAGCGAGGAAGGAGAGGATGGCTTCTGGGATTCCAGGTTGGCCCCGCGCGTTCCCGCGTAGAGGGGCACAGGGTCAAGGAAGACGGAACACAGGCAGTCGCCAACGACTGAGAAGAGGAGGACGACGAGGAGCAGGAGGAGGAGGAGGGTGCTGACTGGGGAGTAGGAGGAGGAGGAGGAGGAGGAGGAGGAGGAGGAGGAGCAGGAGGAGCAGCAGGAGGAGGAGCAGGAGGAGGAGGAGGGTGCTGAGGGTGGTGACTAAATCGAAGGTGTCACCCCGATCGCTCAGCACAGCGGCCGCAACGCCGACGCCCAGGCGGGGCTATCACCCAGCCGTCCACCCAGCACCAGCCACGAAAGACCACCCCAAACCGCCAGGCCACCGAGGCCCAAGGCCCAACCCCAGACGGAATCCCACAGGGCACCCCCCCCAGAGGCCTAGGTGGACGACCCGAGGGAAGAGCCCCGCCCAGCCCCCATCACTCCTGAAGGTATTTCCCGCCCTCCTGGCCCAGCGCGGCGTCGGGCCAGAGGACGAGCGCAGGAGGAGGAGGAGGAGGAGGAGGAGGAGGAGGAGGAGGAGGAGGAGGAGGACGAGGAGGAGGACGAGGAGGAGGAGGGGTAGACAGAAGGCCGCGACGAGGCAAACACAAAGGGATGGGGAAGGCCAGGACCACCCCAAACGCCTCCCTCCTGGCCTTGGCGGCCAGCAGGCACACTGCACACTGCGCGCGCACAGCGCGCACACAACGCGGAGGGGCGCCGGGCCGCCCGCGGCACGCCGCGGCAGCCCGGCGGCGCGCGGAGAGCGCCGCGGCGCGCCGCGCGGAGCGCCGCGGGGCCGCCACGGCGGCGCTGTCAGGCGGCGTTGTTGCAGATCCACTCCACGGCGGCCTGCGGGGTCGGCGCGGGGCGCGGGGCGCCCCAGGAGGCCGCCGCCGCGGGCTCGGGGAGCTCTCCTCGCCGTCGTCCTCCCTGCTCCTCCTGCTCGTCGTCGTCGTCCTCCTGCGCCTCCGCCTCCTCCTCCTCCTCCTCGTCCTCCTCGTCCTCCTCTTCCTCCTCCTCCTCCTCCTCCTCCTCCTCCTCGTCCTCCTCCTACTCCTTCACCCTCCCTTTTCTGGACGGCTCTGCTGTAATAGTTGGTTTCCTCGTCCGTCGTCCCTCCTCATCAGCCTGTTGTTCGCACCCCTCCTCCACCACCGTCCCTCCTCGGCCTCCACATCCCCTTTCACCTCCTCCTCCTCCACCTTATCCTCCTTCTCCCCCCGTCCTCATCATCATCAGCATCAGCATCTTGCCCAGCATCGTCACCATCACCATCACCATCATCAGCATCATCAACACCACCACCATTAACATCATCACAATCATATTACCATTTTTAGCATCGTCATCGTCATCTTCATCCGTATCATCAAAACCGCCACAACGATCCTCATCAGCATCATCATCACCATCATCAGCAGCATCATCATGATCATCGCCACCACCATCATCATCAACTGTTTTTGCCCCGAGAGTTTTTTTACAAAACAACAGCACATGAACCGCGACAGAGATTGGCTTGCAGTGCACAACGTGGATGCCCGACGCAGTGGGAGAACCACGGCGACATACAAAACAGACCTCATGTACAATGTTCACACAGCCCGCAAAAAGGTGGAGGAAGGGAAGGGGGATGGAACGGACACGCCAAGGATACTCTTTTCGCCCCAGTTGCAAATTGAGCCCGCTCTATTAGCTGCTTCTGCCCCGGAACTCTGTCTACACAACAGCAGCACATGATACGCGATCGAGTTTGACCTGCAATGCACAACGTGGATGCTCGACGCCGTGGAAGAACCACGGCGAGATACAAGACAGACCTCCAAGATTAGGGGACCTATCCAAACATGAACCATCCTCAGAAGCACTTAAATTGAGCGGGCTCACCGGCTATTCATACAAGGGCGATTTTACACTGACAGGCAACTGCTCACAGAAGTCACAATCCTGGAATGTACTGAACAACTCGCTCACAAGAAAGACGTGGGTACGGGTTGGCACGCCTCGTCCAATTGACGCCGGAGGCGTCTCGCTTTGAAGCATGTGATGGGGTTCGCCAGTGAAGGAGCAGCAACCGCCACGGCCAGTATTTTTTCTTGCAAGCCTGTCGGGATCGGGCAGAAGCAAGGTGCGGAATCGAGCTGGCTTCTTCAAGCTTGCGCCCCAACCGCAGTAGTGTGTAATGATGTCCACCACTTGTGGCCACGCAAGGATACGTTTCGCACCAGGCCTGTGCCACATGTAGCTGCTGTGGAAACTCCCATAGAAGCGGGACGAGTGAACGTCTGCACTGACTCGAACAGCGCTATAGAAAAGCGCAGCGCCTTCTTCAATTTGTTTCTGAAGCCTGGCCGACGGCCCAGGAAGGCTAGCTGGGAATATCTTGGGCCCGATAGCGTTGGCGCCCCCTCGAGCAGTGGAGAAAATCGCGCATGGCACTGCCGCCTAAACGCCCGGACGATGGCCTGGCTGCACGAGCTTCAGGGCACGCCGCAAAACCGAAGCCCTGAAGAGATCACCCTCTGGCCCCTGCAAGTTGTCATACGCGCAGACATTGCAACGGCGGCGTCGCACGCGCTTGCCCCAGAACGTGGACCCTGAGAAGAATTCGATATATATATATATATATACACATATATATATGCCTATACGACCACCCTTCGGGTGATAAGGAGGTTCGGGGGGGGAACCAACGTCCCACTCAATCGGTCTCACTATCGGTCTCACTGTCGATCTCACGATCGATCTCACCATCGGTCTCGCTCGATCGATATCACTCGATCGATTTCACAATCGATCTCACTCGATCTATATCATTCGGTCGATCTCACAAGGGACCTGACTATCGATATCACAATCGTCATCACAATCGATCTCGCATTCGGTCTCACGATCGATATCACTATCGATATCACAATCGATCTCACAATCAACGTCATCATCGTCATCGACAACAACATCACCATCATCATCATCATCAACAGCATCATCGGGAGACAATCATCATCATTTCATCATCATCGTTAACATCATCATCATCATCCATCGGGGCACCATCATCATCAACAACAACATCATCATCGAGCATAACATCATCATCATTATCACAATCGGGGGGGCCATCATCGTCATCACCAGCATCATCACCATCATAATCATCATCATCACCAGGACAGCATAATCAGCATCATCACCATCATTATCAACATTATCGCCGGAGCACAATCATCATCATCATCATCATCATCATCATCATCATCATCATCTGCATCGCCATTTTATCATCATCATCAACAACAACATCGTCACCACCATAAGCATCATCGTCATGGGGACACCAGCATCGTCAACATCCTCATCAACATACTCATCATGATCACCATCATCATCGGGACACCGTCATCATCATCGATATCAGCAACATCATCATCATCGGGACATCATCATCATCATCTCATCATCATCATCACCACCGGGACACCATGATCACCACCATCAGCATCAGCAACATCACCATGATCAACATTCTTCCCATCAACATCATCGGGACACCATGATCATCACCATCACCATCATCACCATCATCACTGTCATCATCATCATCATCATCATCATCATCATCATCATCATCATCATCATCATCATCAACGTTATCATCATCGGGACACCAGCGGGACACCGGCAGGACACCGCGGGGCCCCAGCCGCCCGGAAGGGAGACATTTGGTCCGGCCGCGCCTCAGCCACAGGGGACACCAGCGGGACGCCGGCGGGACACCGCGGGGTCCCGGCCGCCCGGAAGGGAGACATTTGGTCCGGCCGCGCCTCAGCCACAGGAGACTTTCCTCTCGCCCGCCCACGCAGCTTCGCCTCGCCCGCACGCGCGGCACGCACGAACACGAAACCGAAATCGATTTCCCGGTAGGGGGGCTCTCCGTTCCACTTCGATCTCACCCTCTCACCTCCGATCAATATAAAATCTGCTAGTCCCAGAGAGGGCCCGCTGCTCTGCGCGGACGTTGGCGCTGAGGTACCGCGCGAGCATGTCGGGCAACGCGCACATGGTCGACGCGCAAAGCTGGCGCTGGCGGAGGCTCAGGTGGCTCCACGTCTCCTGCAGCAGCTTCGGCTTCACGTTGCGGCGCGCGCTGCCGAGGGTCTGTCCGCCTCTTTTCGCCGCGACGTCTGGGTTGACGCGGCTCGCCAATTCTTCGAAGGTGCTGCGAGGCCCCGACGCCCGCGCCGACATGAGCCACGTGGCCTTGCTTGGCTGGGAGCACGCGTCCGCCATCATGATCCACGCGAGGTCCGCCTCGGAGCCGAACGGCAGGTTGGTCGCCGCCATCTCGGCCGCGCTCAGCGTCGCGAGCCTGCCCAAGGCAGGGGCCGGCGCGACTGGGCGCGCGCCTGTCGCCCCCGGCCGCGGGGGGCGCGGCCCGCCCGCGGCAGCGGCGGCCGGCCTTGAACGCGGCGGCCCAGAGGGAGGGCGCCCTTCCCCCTAGGTGGAGGCGGCCGAAGAACTGCACGACGCGGGCGTCGAGCGCGCGGGTTGGCGCGCCCAGGCTCGAGACGCCGCGTGAGATCATAGAGGCTGACGATAACTGGTTGCGCAGCTGGTGAGGGCCCGCTGCTGCGCGGCCGCCCGCGCGGCGATGCCCGCCCACCTGTCGCGCGGTCTCGCGCAGCGGGCCAAGGTTCGGCCGCCGCGCGCGCGCGCCTGATTCCGCCCGCCGGCTTTGAGCGGCGCCGCCCCCCCGGCGGCGCGCGCGCCGAGAGAGGCATCTCCCAGCCGACTCGGCAGCTTGCCCATCGCGAGGGGCGGAGCCGCCGGCGCCCCGGCGCGCCGAGGGGGCTGCGGCCTCCGCGGGCGCGGGCCGCGCGGCTGCGCGCGCCGCGCCAGGGCTTCCCTCGCGGCGGCCAGGCCGGCGCTCGGCCGCCTCGGCTGCCGCGGCCGCGCTCGCCGCGAGGCGGTCGGCTCGGGCGGCGCCGCGACCAGGGCCCGCGCCGTCGGCGGTCTGAGCGCCGCCCGCGCGAGGCCCCCCTGGCGCGGCGAGCGCGACTGGAAGCGGCCGGCCCCGCTGTCGCAGCCAGCGGCTCAGCTCATCAGCGGGGTCGAGCTCGGAGGGCGCCCGTCGATGCGACGCAACGGCGCCAGTCAGCAGTAGGAGAGCCGACAATCGGCGCATAATGTCGAGCCGCCTGGAATCTCGAGCCCTGCCTTTGGACGATGCAAAAGTGGGCCCAAGACTGTCACCGAGGAAGAAAACACGGGAACACGCTTGCCCCGCCGTCGAGGATCACGCAGATGAGCTCGAATTGCCTCGGCCACTCTTCGGGCCTTTTGCGGCGCGTGGCCTCGGAGTCTCTCGTGGCTCCGCGGCGCTGGAGAACCAGATTGGAAGCCTTCGGGCCGGGGGGGGGTCTCGGGGAAGTTCGCATCGAGGTCGCCCGCTCCGCGCGCGTCGTCGATCGATCGCGCGCCCCCGCTCTCGCCCTCCAGATCCCCCGCGCCCTTGCCCTGTCGCGCGACCAGCGACGCCCGTCATCGCCCGAGGGCGCGCGTCGATGGCGCCGCCTCTCCTGCAGCCCCCCCGCGCGCTAAATCAAGTCGATCGACGCGTCGGCAATGACAGCGGCGCGGCAGGTCTCGCGCGCGCGTCCGTAGCGGCAACGGTCGGGGGCCACTCGGCATCGAGACGACGATCGGATGAGAATGAGGATGTCCCGGAAAATTTCAGCTCGCGCCTTGGAACCCCACTGAGGACCCTACTTGACGAAGCCCGCGCGCATGCAGGCGCACGCCGCGCAGAAGGATGCAAGCGACTCGCGGCGAACCAGGGCGCAGAATGCACAGTGCCCGACGAGGTGCTCGAGCTCGCTGCTGGCGGCTCGGCAGCTCGCATCCAGCAGACTCTGGATGCCGAAGTGCAATCTCCAGAACCGCACGTCGGTCAGCTGCACCGTGGGTGGCGAGCCCATGGGCCTGATCCCGGGGGCGCCCATGTCCTGCCCGGCGCCCTGCTCGTCGCGTGCGCCGAGGCCCTGCAAAGAGAACGCGTCGGTGGCTTGCCGCCCCCGCTCGGCCACCTCAGATACAACGGCGGCCACCGGGAGAACGTTGTCGAAGCGCACGGGGCGCGCTGGGCCCCCTCGCGCTGGCGGGGGCGGTCGGAAACAACGCCCCGCGGACGCGAGCGGAAAGACGGGCGGTCATCCAAGGCCCGCTCGCCGGCACCGCCGCCACCTGCGGATGCACGAAGTGCCGCGGGTCAACTGGACTGCCCAGGATCTGCGTCGCACCAGCGGCGCCTGCTCGGACGCGCCACGGGCCGAAGTAATCGCGGAGGTAGCTCGGCAGGCGGCGCTGGTCGAAGGCGCCCTTGACATCGAGGCCGCCGAATCGAGCTGACTCGCCCTCGGCCACCTCGAAATCACCGAAACTCGCCCCGCTGACCAGCGCGGTCGGGCCACGCCTTGTAAGCCTCTGGTTCGAATGGCGACAGTCGAGCACGAGTCGAATGACGCCGCCCTTCTCAGCGACGAAAGGCGGCGCCTTACCGGCGGCAGCGGCTCACGCGAAAGCACCCTCGGGAAACGGCGTCGCGCGCAAACTCACGATGCGCCTTCGGTTACTTGCTGAGAACTGGACCCATGTAGAGCACAGGCCGCTGCTCAGTCTTGATCACCTCCTCGAACTCGGACTGCGGCAGCAGTGCGAGAGAATAGACTGGTCCAGAGCGGTCCGCCTGTCGATGAACCACCCAGGTCGGTTGTCCACATCTGGCCAAGAAACCAGGTGTCGCGAATAGGATCGTAGCGGTGTGGCCTCCCCTGAATAACCGAAGAGTGGATGTCCCAGCAGCCCCCCGCAATCTGTCCGAGACGGCACTGAGCACGGGGGGCGGCGTGGCATGGAGCCGCGCCACTCGATTGTAGAATTCGCGGCGCAAAGGTGACGTGACCGAGGGGCTCTGATTGAGGGAAGGGTAGCCTGCCATCGGGTTGAGCGCATCGATCGTCTCCTTGGCACGCCTGAAAGCACGCGCAGTAGATCCGCAATGCCGTGGCAACGCCGCCTCATGTCGGGGTCGCGCGAAAGCTGGGGAAGGCGCCAACTCCAACGCGATTGATCACGGCAGGATGAATTATGTGGCACTCTGGTTCGGGCGCACGCTCGCCGCGCGCGGCCCCCGTCGAGCTCGCCCCGCTGGCGAGCTGTCCTTGTCCTTTGTATTGTCGTTGTCCTGGGCCATCATAGCGTGGTCGCCCTCGCCCCGCTTGGCCGCCTGCTCCTCGCTGAAGTTGCGGTGCTGCATGGCGACGTCGGCCCCCTTGGCCAACTGGTCAGTGGCGTGTCGCGCCAGCGACGGCGCCAAAGTGAGGCCGCGCCGCGTGGCGCCACCCTGCTCACGCCCGATGCACTCGGAACGCATGGGACCTTTCGTCTCTACAACCAGCTGGCAGGTTCGGGCAACCATCTCCACGCAAGCGAAATATGCCCCATCAGCCTGATCGCGCAATGCACTCAATAACATGAACAGACCCAGGAAGTCGTGCATGAGGCTCGCAGTGATATCGGCCTGGAGTGACTCCTCGGTGAGGTACTTGGTGTGACGACCAGCGGGCGTACTTTCCATGCTCGGTGGTGTAGCGCTGAAGCGATAGAGATGACCGTGCCTCTCCACGCAGCTCCACCGCGCCCGCTTGGTACTCGAGATGCCGCTGACCGCGAGTGACACCGTAAAGGTCCCAGCGTCCTCGAGTCCCCGAGCCCCGGCTCGTCCACCACCGACTCCACCGGGCTGAGCCATGAGTCTTGCCGCGACGCGCTTGCCACTGGGCAGGGTGTGGATCGCCCTGGCGCCGCCGACAAGCGCCGTCTCTTCGAGCTTTACATCATCATCGCGAGTGATCTCTCTGGCCACCGTCTCGAGACCCACCCAGGCCTGACCTGGCCCGGGCACACGGGGCAACAGGGTGGCGGTACCAAGGACGTGATGGCCGACTTGGTTGGGCACCGGCGGCTCGTCGTGGCCGCCACCCCCGCCCCCCTCCAGCGCGCCCAGCTCTGGCTCGACTGTGAGCGCCAGCAGGTCACCGAGCGGGACCCCTAAACAGTCGCGTTGGATATACTTCTGGTCAGCGGGGGGAATGGAATCACAAGACCAGCGCCGGCTGTCTCTCTCATGGCCTCGCCGATCGACTCCTTGAGGTTGTCATCGGTCCGCAACGGCTGGAAAGCATGACTACAACGTACTCGCTGGGATTTTCGGGCTGCCACCCAAAAAGTCCAGAGTTAGACGAGCTCGTTCCACTACACGCAAAGTAGTTAGTCGCAAATGGCCTGGATCCGCCAGGGGGGATCTACGAGAAATAACATCGAAGCAGACGTGTGCTTGTCGGACGTTTGCGAGTAGGCACTTCGGGAGTAGTGGAACGCGCTCGGTGAAGAGCGGCAGAGCGGCTGCCCCAGCCCAGACCCGCCGCGATGGCCTCCACGTGAAGGTCGCCGTCGGGCGCGCACACGAACCAGAGCCTCGAGATGGGGTCACATGGCCCGGGCCACAGCAGTGCCCGCTCGTGCCAGCACTCGGGATCCCCGGTGTAGGTTAGTTGCGGCCGCGCGCCGCCCGGCCGCCAGCCCATCGCACCACTCTGCCACCCCGACGGCTCGCCCGCCCGGGTTGGAGTACCTCGATCGGCTGCTGGCCAAGTTGTGGATCAGCTGGCCGACCTCGTCGACCCTTGAGCAGGGACCGACCGTCCCGGCATTCCTATAGTCCTACCACGACATGCTCTTAGAACCCAAAACCGCTCGTCAAACAAAAGCAACGTTCTTAGAACACAGGCCCGATGTGATAAGACAGGACAGGCCCAGCCAGACTTGCTCTAAGAACATTCCTTGGAAACCACGCACGGCTCTTAGAACACTGTCTGGTAGGCCTACATCTGGGCACGCCAGAACGCCTCGCCACTGCTTGAGACCCTGGCCCCGGGCAGGCCGAGCCGCGACGCCACCTTCTCGCGGGCGGCGCTGGCCTCCTCGGAGGCGGCCTCGGCTCGCTCATGGCGCCTCGGCCGCCTCGGCCGAGAAGCCCTGCCCCGGCCCAGGGGCCGGCCGCAGCCCCGTCAGAAAGAGGTTGGCCGTTAGCCCCCACAGGGCGGTGACAAGCACGCACTGGGGCGTGGGCTGCACATGCCCGAGCACAGGGAGCCTGCGGAAACGCCCAGGAGACTCGCCTTGCCCCAGCTGCAAGCCGAGCCCGCTCTATCATCGTCGCCATCCGCCTCGTCACCCTCCCCGTCATCCCCCACCCTCCCCAACTCCCCCCCCCCTTTGGCCTCCTGATCCTGATCCTCGTCAACCTCATCCTCCTCATCGTCGTCGTCCTCCTCCCCCTCACTGCTCCTCCTCCGTCCCTCCCTCACTGCTCCTCCTCCTCATCCTCCTCCTCCTCCTCCTGCTCCTCCTCGCTTCTCCTCTTCCTCGTCCTCCTCATCCTCCTGCTCCTGCTCCTCCTCGCTTCTCCTCTTCATGATCTTCCCTCCCTCCGCGTCCGCCTTCACAGAAGGAGCCGCACCACAGGGGAAGCGGTGAGCTCCACTCGTAAGGGCCGCGGCGTCTCCAATCCACGGACCAACCATCCCTCGTCGTCGTCGTCGTCATCGTCGTCGTCCCCCTCCTCCTCCGCCTCATCCTCTCCTCCTCCTCCTCCTCCTCCTCCTCCTCCTCTCATCCTCCTCCTTCTCCTCCTCCTCCTCCTCCTCCTCTCCTCCTCCTCCTCCTCCTCCTCCTCCTCCTCCTCCTCCGCCTCATCCTCTCCTCCTCCTCCTCCTCCTCCTCCTACTCCTCCTCTTCACTCCTCCTCATCCTCCTCCTCTTCTTGTTCCTGGCCCACCCCTCCCATAGAAACAAGAAGTGCGCTCGCGTGCAGAGTTCTTTGCAGCATCAGTGGGGCGTGCAAGGTTTACGCTGGCCTCTCCTCCTCGTCCTGCTCTTCGCAACTCTCCGGAACTCGGTCTCCAGAGGTCACAAGTCCCTGGGAGGGCTCCTGGGGTCCCTGGAGGCGCCCAACTAAACCAATGAACTCGGCGCGACCCCAAGCAGGGGAAAGCTTCCGATTGCATTGGCGCAGTGCATGGCTCTGCGTGGCCTTACTTGGCATTCCTTGGAAAATTGCTTCACATATTGATTGGCATTGCTTGTCATAGTGCTTGGCACATTGCTTGCCATCGCGTGGACTGCGAGGCATTGCAGTGCGTAATGTTGCTTGGCATTGTGTGGCATTGCTTGGCATTAATTGGCATTGAGTGGCATTGCTTGGCATTGCATGGCCAGGTATAGCAAGCGTGGCGAGGTAGCAAGGAACCAAGACCAAGGAACCAAGGAACCAAGAGCAATGAACAAAGGAGTGAAGACCAAGGAACCAAGGAACCCAAACCAAGGAACCCGAGGAAGGCAGCAAGGAGCCAAGATCAAGGACCCACAGAACCAAGACCAAGGAACCAGAAGAAAGGAACCAAGGAACCAAGACGAAAGAACCAAAAAAACAAAACCAATGAACCAAGGAACCAAGACCAAGGAAAACGGGAGAGACCTGGTGAGGAAACAAGACCAAGGGCCCAAAGGACCCCCCTTGCAGAAAACAGGATGGAGGACCCCCCGCAGGCAACCCGGCGCGATCGGGTGCGGTACCCACTGGCTCCTGCAATAACGAATGAGAGCCCCAAAGGCAAAACCAAACATGGGCCAAACGGCCCCAGACAATCCTCCCCCTCCTCCTCCTCCCCGCCCTCTTCCTCAACATGATCCTTCCCCTTCGGGGGCCCCGGAAACGGCAAGGCCGTTTTTTCACCGTTTCCGAAAAAGTGTCCCTTGAAAATGGAAACGGCAAAAAAAGCGACCGGAAACGGCAACAACAACGGCTCCAAGATTGGAACCGGAGCGGGAACCCGTAACAAAACGGCGACGGAACCGGTAAAAAAACGGCGTCGGAACCGGCTAAAAACGGCAAAACGGAACCGGCAAAAAAACGGCCCTGTCGTTTCCAGGGCCCACTAAGTCCTCCCCCCCGCCCTCGAGCGCGCGGTCCTCCACTGAGCTGGTGCGCTTGAGCGCCTCCATGGCCTGTTGGCGCGTGAAACCACACTCCATGATCTGCTCCACCTGAAGCAGCAGGAGGAGGCAGACGACGACGAGGAGGGAGGGAAGGAGGGGGGTGGGAAGAGAGAGGGAGGGAGGAGGGAGGAGGGAGGACGAAGGGAGGAGGAGGAGGAGGAGGAGGAGGAGGAGGAGGAGGATGAGGAGGAGGAGGAGGAGGAGGAGGAGGAGGGTGAGGAGGAGAAGGAGCACGACGAGGAGGAGGGAGGGAGGGACGGAAGAGGGAGGGAAGGGGGAGGAAAGGGGGCGGGAAGGGGAAGGGAGGACAGAGGGACGAGAAGGAGGAGGAGGAGGAGGAGGAGGAGAAGAAATGGACCCCTTCGTGGTGCCAGGAGGAACAAGAGGAGGACGGAGGAGGACGGGCAAGGCGGACGGAAGAAAAGGAGGGAGGAGGAAAAAACGACACGCGCGGGTGAGGAGGGAGGCGAGGATGGCGAGAGGACGGATGATGAATGCAACAGTGGGTAGGAAAAGGGGGGATACGGAGAAGGAGCAGGGAGGATGAGGAGGGAAAGGGGGGATGAAGAGGAGGCACCACCCTCCTCGTTTCTCCTCCCTCATGCAAGCCTTCGCCCCCCCCTCCCTCCCCCCAGTCCATCGCCCTCCTCCAACCTTCATCCCCCCCTTCCCCTCTCCTCTTTTTTCCCGCTCCTCCCCGCTCCTGCATCCGACAATTTCCATCATCCGCTTCCCGCGGCTTGTGTCTTATCGCCCCGCCGCCCCACGCTTCCACGCTCCTCCCTCCGCCTCCCTCTTCCCACCCGGCTCCTCATCACCCCCTGGTCCATCCCTTCATGTTCCCCCCTTCGCCTCCCTCTCCCTCTCGTCCTTCCTTCATCCTCCTCCCTTCTCTATTCTCAGTCATTCGATGCCCCCTTTCCGCCCCCTTCTCTTCACGTCCTCCTCCCTTACCCCATAATCCTCCCTGTCCCCCCCCCCCTTCGCCGCACGCGGGCGCAACCGGCGTAAATTGCTCCATGCCGTGTGCGACACACAAACAAACACACACACACACACACACACGCGCGCACATACGCACACACCCACTCGAAACAGTAAAAACGCACTCTGTCCCCCCTGGCAGCCATGCTTCAGTACGCTCAATTTCGTGCTCCCGTTGAACCCGAGACAGGGCAAGAGGGAGAGATAGAGAGAGAGAGAGAAAGAAAGAAAGACATGAAGAAAGAAAGAGAAACACATAAGACCAAATAAACAGAGAGAGAGAGAAAGAGAAATGAAGAAAGAAAGAGAAACACATAAGACAAAAGAAAGAGAGAGAGAGAGAGTGATCGGACTATGGATAAGACGCCACTCTGTCACGACCTGAGTCGTGTCCAGTCTCTCGAGGCGGGAAAGGAGGATGCGGGGTGCTTGGCGTCTGGGCTCGCGCTGAACAGAGCTCTCGAGCAGAGACCAGAGAGAGGGAGAGAGAAAGAGGGAGGCGGAGCGAGAAAGAGGAATACACAGAGGGAGTGAGAGAGAGAGAGAAAGGGAGATCAAGCACACATGTGCATCGGAGGTGAGAGGGTGAGATCGAAGTGGAACGGAGAGCCCCCCTACCGGGAAATCGATTTCGGTTTCGTGTTCGTGCGTGCCGTGCGTGCGGGCGAGGCGAAGCTGCGTGGGCGGGCGAGAGAAAGTCTCCTGTGGCTGAGGCGCGGCCGGACCAAATGACTCCCTTCCGGGCGGCCGGTGGCCCGCGGTGTCCCGCCGGTGTCCCGCGAAAGTCCCGTGTGGCTGAGGCGCGGCCGGACCAAATGACTCCCTTCCGGGCGGCCGGTGGCCCGCGGTGTCCCGCCGGTGTCCCGCGAAAGTCCCGCGGTGTCCCGCGGTGCCCCGCGGTGTCCCGCCGGTGTCCCGCGGTGTCCCGCGATGATGATGATGATGATGATGATGATGATGATGATGATGATGATGATGATGATGATGATGATGATGAGATGATGGATGATGATGATGGTGATGCTGATGATGATGCTGCTGCTGATGATGATGACGTCGATGATGATGATGGTGATGCTGATGATGATGAGGACGATGATGATGATGATGATGATGATGATATGATGATGGTGTCCCGTTGATGATGATGATGATGATGATGGTGATGATGATGATGATGATGATGTCGATGATGGTGATGATGATGATGACGATGATGATGATGATGATGATGCTGATGTTGTCCCGATGATGAGGATGATAATGATCATGATGATTATGTTGATGATCATGATGATGACAATGGTGTCCCGATGGTGATGAGTATGATGATGTTGATGTTGATGATGCTGATTATGATTGTGTCCCGATGATGATGATGTTGATGATGATGAGGTTGATGATGATTATGGCGTCCCGATGATGATGATTATTATGATGGTGATTGTGATGATGTTGATGATGATGGCGTCCCGATGGTGATGATGATGATGATGATGTTGATGCTGATGTTGTTAATGATGATGATGGTGCCCCGATGATGACGACGATGATGATGATGCTGATGATGATGTTGATGATGCTGATGATGATGATGTCGATGATGAGGATGAGATGATGATGATGATGATGGTGTTCCGATGATGATGATGATGATGATGATGATGATGATGATGATGATGATGATGATGATGATGATGCTAACGATGGTGATCATGATGGTGTCCCGATGATGATGCT
This sequence comes from Prorocentrum cordatum, assembly GCA_963575745.1. Lineage (NCBI taxonomy): Eukaryota > Dinophyceae > Prorocentrales > Prorocentraceae > Prorocentrum > Prorocentrum cordatum. The sequence continues at coordinate 39,592 of CAUYUJ010020714.1, forward strand.
GCTGATGATGATGACGATGACTGTGTCCCGATGCTGCTGATGATGATGATTTTGATGATGATTGTGATGATGGTGATGATGATGATGGTGGTGTCCCGATGATGTTGATGACCGTGATGATGATGATGATGATGATGATGATGATGATGATGATGATGTTGGTGTTGATGATGAGGACGGTGTCCCGATTATGATGATGTTGGTGATGATGATGTTGATGTTGTTGTTGTTGATGATGATGATGATGATTACGTTGATTGTGAGAGCGGTTGTGATATCGATAGTGAAATCGATAGTGAGACCGAATGTGATATCGATTGTGAGATCGAGTGTGAGATCGATAGTCAAATCAATTGTGAGATAGATCGAGTGAGATCGATAGTGAGATCGATCGAGGGAGATCGATCGAGCGAGACCGACACTGAGATCGATAGTGAGATCGATAGTGAGACCGATCGAGTGAGACGTTGGTTCCTCCCCCCCCCGAACCTCCTGATCACCCGAAGGGTGGTCGTATAGGTACAAATAGACGTAGAAAAAAAGAGAAAGAGAGAGAGAGAGATAGAGATAGAGAGAGGGAGTACTAGAGAGAGATGAGAGAGACGCAAAGAGAGAGAGAGAGAGAGAGAGAGCGAGAGAGCGAGAGAGCGAGAGACAGAAAGAGAGATAGCGAGAGCAAACAAAGAGGAGAAAGAGAGAGAGAGAGACAGAGGGAGGAGAGGAGAGGAAGGAGGAGAGAGAGAGAGAGAGGAGAGAGAAAGAGGGAAAGAGAGAGAGAGAGAGAGACGGGAGAGAAGAGACACGGAAAGGAGAGAGAGAGAGAGAGAGACAGAGCAAGATGAAAGATATGCCAAGGTGAGGACAGTGGAAGGGAAACGCCCCCGCCGTCTGGCCGTGGGCGGCCTCCTGTGCATGAGCGCTCCTGGGGCGATGCCAGCCGCAACACCCTCCCGCGTCGGGCGCCCGCTGTGCCTCGTTCCAACGCTTCCCTCTCTTTCTCTCTTTGTTACTGCTGCCGCTGCTCTTCATCATGCTGCGCCTGCTCTTCATCATGCTAGTTCCATCGTCGTCATCACCATCACCATCACCATCATCACCATCGTCGGCATCACCGTCAGCATCATCATCATCGTTGTCGTCGTCGTCGTCATGACCATCACCGTCCTGGATGACATACTCATTACCACCACCACCATCATCATCATCAGCATCATCACCATCATCATCATCATCATCGCCATCGTCATCATCATCATCATCATCATCATCATCATCATCATCAACATCATCATCAGCATCATCATCGTCTTCGCCTTCGTCTTCGTCTTCGTCAGCATCAGCATCAGCATCAGCATCAGCATCAGCATCAGCATCAGCATCAGCATCATCATCATCATCATCATCATCATCATCATCATCATCATCATCATCATCATCATCATCATCATCATCATCATCATCATCATCATCATCATCATCATCATCATCATCATCATCATCATCATCATCATCATCATCATCATCATCATCATCATCATCATCATCATCATTATTTGCATCATCTGCATCGTCTTCGTCTTCGTTACTATCATCATCAGCATCATCGGCGTCGTCGTCGTCATCATCACTACCACCATCAAAACAGCATCACCACCATCGTCGCTACCGGGATCCTCAGTATGAGCAATATTGTGATGGTGGTGGTGGTGATACATCCACGTCTGCCTGCCCAACTGACCGCTCCCCCGAACTTTTCAAGCCCGCATTCGGCTCAGGCACGCTGGACAATCCGCTGCGCTCTATTGGTGACGTCGTGACCTCCACGCCTGCTTGAACAAGCCGCCGTAAGCAAGCTGCAGTCGAAGTCGATGTTATTCCCTGCACCCCAGGCAGGGGTCTTTTTTCCACACGTCCACGATGGAGCTTACTTTCGATCCAACACCCGCGCAGGAACCATCCGACAAGCACTATCGTGAACAGCACGGTCATCATCATAATCGGCATCGCATCTTCATCGACGTCCCCCCTCGTCTGCGCAATTCCGATGACCCTTCATCTTCAGCTTTGTCGTCTTCAGCACTCCCATCGCCAACATTCCATAGTCGCAAACATCCCCGATCCCGATCATACTTTGAATATTCATGATTCACGGTGTTCATCATCAGCACTCCCCCCGCCGTCCCGATTGATCCTCACGTTTACTATAGTATGCACGTAGACTCCCGTCACTGTCAGTGCTCACGTTACCATCCTCACCTATACTTTCGTCATCTTCCCCAGACCCCCGACGTAATGATTTTTTCATTACGTCGACCCCCAGAGGTCTGGACCCTTTCCCCATGACCGGCTTTGCACCCTGAGTCGTTTTTTGACGCTCCCGAGGCCCAGTGAGGGCCCCTGGAGGCCGAAAATTGGGAAAAACATCCCGTCATGATTTTTTCATTACTCGAGGGGGTCTGGGTCGCTAGGTGCTCATCGGAATCACTCGCATCCCTGCACACGCCCTGCAGCACAACAGCTCCCCAAGGGCCCCCAGCGATAGGCATCCCATCCGAGCAGCCATGTTCGAAGCTCCGCCAGCGTGGGCCCCGAACAGTATAGGTTTTTGCGCTCCCGATGTGCTCGCAGGGTCCATCAACAAAGCTCCCCGGGGTGATTTCGGACTCTTCTGGGACCAAGGTACGAAAAGCACGGGAAAAACGTCAAGGTCCACCAAGACATCTCGCTGGGGTGATCTCGAACTCTTCTGGGACCCAGGTACGAACGGCACGGGTAACATGGACCACCAGTTCCCGATGGATGTCCAACTTTCCCCCAGGGCCTCTCAATGGAGGGATGAAAAAACGGCCCTACCCTGGGTTACAAGTGCACGGTCTGTGAACCTCCTGGGAACTCCCAAAGCCTAGAGCCGCCAGGACGCGGCAAAGCACGCAGGGTTTACCCTGTCAGCCCACAGGAGTTTCAGCGCACAGCGCCTCGTAAACCAGGGTAGGAGCGTTTTTTTTCTGCCCTTGACTCAAGGCTCAAACTACAAGTTGGAATCCGAACAAGTATCGGACCTCCCGCAGAAAACAATGGTACAGTGGACCTCGTTGCACCTGCAGCTCTCCCCGAGGGCCCCGAAGGGCTCCCACCGAGGGGGCCGAGACCGAGCGGCAATCGGGAGCCCGTGAGGCGCATGAGCCCCCGAGCCCTCCATGGGGGCATCGGATGCCTCCAGATGTCTTTTACAAAACCATGAGGCGCGATCCTCGTGCATCGAGGAGGACAAGGGAAGAGGAGGAGGGGAGAAGTTACACTTCCCAGGAGTGGTTTGGCGGAGAATGACGAGCGCGCCAAAGAGCGAGGCGCGGTCGAACCGCGGCCCGCCGCGAGCGCGCGGCCGCGACCGCGACCGTGCCAGGCCGCCGGGCCTGGATGCCCAGCGCAGCCAGCGCCCCCGCCAGCACGCCAGGTCTCCGGAGCCCCTCCAGCGACCAGGGCCGCCGCCGCCGCTGGAGGACCCCGCGTGATTGAGGCCGTCGCCACCACGGGGGCAGTCGCCGCGCCGGCGCCGCCGCCAGCCGCGCGCCGCGCTGGCTGCCCTCCAGCGGGCGCGTGGCCACGGCCAGCTTCACGGCGCTAGTCGAGAGCCGCGCCTCCAGCCCCGACGGGGCCGCCTTCCCCGCCTTGCCCGGCATCCCGCACGGGTTCGTGAAGGACGGCGCTGGGGCCGCGCCAGTGGCCCCGCACACGAGGCAGGCCAGTCGCGGCACCTCGCGCTCCAACAAGCCCTCCTTCGGCGGCAGCAGCTGGACCACGGAATGGGACTTATTGCCAGCCTCGAGCAGCGCCGCGCTGGCCTGGCACAACGCACTGTCGATGGTGCCAGGGCACTCGCCGCGAAGCTCGGTCCAGCGGCAGACCGAGCACCACCTCTTGCCAGGCTCGCCGCGCAGCTGGCACTCCAGCCGCGGCGCCGCGGCAGCCGCCACCACAGCCGCCCTCGGCGCGGGCTTGTTGGCGGGCGACCGGATGCGCAGCGTCGGAACCGCCCGGCGCCGTGCCCACCGCCGAGATCCACATCGCCGCTCCCTCCACGGTCTTCCGCGAGCGCGCGCGAGGCTCTGCCGATCCCGCGGCGCCAGACGTCCATGGGCAGCGGCGCTCTTTGCCGCCTGGTCCGCCAGCTCGTCGCCGTGCTAGTCGCGGTGTGCGATGCGGCCGTCAAAGATCCGCCTCCGCGCAGCGCGCGCAGGCACCTACCGCGCGGAGAGGCCTGCAGCGCCAAGGCCCCCGAACTCGCGCAGCAACCGCAAGACTTCCCACCACAGGTGCGCCCGCGCGCACATGTGGGAGGCAGTGCGCGCCTCGCCCAGCTCCGGGAGGCCGAGGAACGCGAAGTTGCTGTCCACCGTCGCCGTGACATGAGGCAGCGCAAACCTCAGCACCGCGAGGAGCGCCGAGAGCTCACCTCCGTTGATGTCGACCAGGGGCTCGCACAGCACGCCAGAGACCCCCGCGGCGAAGACGCCCGCCCTGAGTTGCATGGCGATGGCCGCCCAGCCCACGCTGGCGCACTTACTGAAGTCACCCCGGAACGCCGAGCCGTCCGGGAATCCAGCAGGGCCTGAACCACGCGCAGGTCCACGCGCGCCAGCAGCTTCTTCATCGGCGCTGGCAGCTGCAGACCAGCAGGCCACCCAGGGCAGCCACAGTGGCGGTGCAGCAGGGTGCCCACCTCGCCGAACAGCAAGCAATCTGCGCTGAGCGCCATGCCGCAGTCGAACTTGCTGCTCTGGGGTCACTGGCCGCCCACGACTATCGACGCCAGCCAGCCCTTCTCTTTCGGCGCCAGGCGAACCGTAGCAGCAGTGGGCCCACGTGGCGACGATGATCCGTACTCGATGATGTGCTGGAGAATCCACTGCTCCCACGCGGCCCTGAGCATGGCCATGGCAGGCAGGGCCGTGGCGCGGTGCATCGGGTCGAGGAACGGCGTCAACATGGGCGCGAGAGTCCTGGACCGTGAACGCGACGGCCGTGAACGCGACCGTCCTGAGCTTGTCCAGCTTCATGGCCGCGCAGCCCATGACGGCGAAGCCGTGGGAGACGCTTGCCTCAGGGATAGATCGCGCCACCTTGCGAACAACAGCCTTGCGCCAAGCGACGGTCTTCAGGGGTGCCACTCGCCGCAGCCGAAGGCCAGCCTGCGCCGCCTTGTCCTTCCCCCCCTTGCGCACAACGCGTCTGCCACGCGCGTTGCCCACGCCGGGGTTGCGCTCGCCCTGCGCCGACTGCACTCCGAGCGGCCGCTTTAGCAAGCGCGGCAGGTTGCGCCGGGCCTGCGGAAGGTTCGCTAGCGCGCAACTTCTTCGCGGCCGCGTCCAGGTCGACCTCCTGCAGCAGCATCTTGAGCTTGTACGCCGCGTCGCCCACTCCACGAATGATGCGCGCCAGCCCGCCGATGCGGCGGAGCATCAAGTCGCCCGCCACCACCACCGCCAGCGAGATGGCCGGGCGCTGCTGAACGAGGCGGTCAAGCGGCCCAATCAGGATCAGCTTCAGCATGCTCGCCGCGAAGCCTGGGAGCACCGACTGCACGGCCTCCACTGCGTCCGACGCAGCCTGTCCCAGCGTGAGCACTCGCGACGCACGGTGCAGCTCCACTTGCAACTAGAGTTGCTACAAGGGGAAGCCAATGGCCGTGGCCGCGTCGATCAGCCTGCGGCGCCTCGCCTGCTCGAAGGCCTTGGGAATTTCCAGGAGGACGGCCACGGCGACTCAAGCTTCGGCGCCCTGGGGCATCTCTCACTCGCCGATGGCCGCCTGATGCCACGCGGCCCTCTCGCAGCTGCAGCCCACCAACGCCCGCCAGTAGGGTCGGGCATTCCGAGCCTCCCAGTCGCGCGCGATCCCGCGCCGAAGCCTGGCCTGCACGCGCGCCAGCACCATGGTGATCCCGATGGGCCTGACGCCGCCGATCCGCTCCTGGATGAAGCAGATCCCGTTGGTCATCCGGGGCCAGGTCGCGTCGCGCCCCACTGCCTCGACGACGTCAACGAGGACCTCCGGCGCCTCGTCGCAGAGCTCGAACAGCTCCGCGGCCGCGCGGCGCAGAACGACATGACCGTGCCCATCCTGAACCCCTTCGCAGCAGCTCCACTGACGGCCGGGCCAGCATCTCGCCCAGGTCGGACGGCCAGTGCAGCGCCGTCCGCTCGCAGGACGCCCTCCACCAGGCGCGCCACTCCCGCTCCAGCGCCGCGACCTCAGCGCCGAGTTCCAGCGGTGCCAACCTGCACTGCTGCCGGGGGCCGCCGCCGTCGTCGCCATCGATGGGCCCGCTGGGGCTGGCGTCGAAGCCCGCGACCAAGCGGGAGGCAGCGTGCAGGCCACCACCTCCACCGACAACTTCCTTGGCGACCCAATGCTGAAACCTTGTCTTGCGCTCCGCCATGTCGCGCTCCACCAGCTTGAGCGCCACCGCGTGCGCCCCGCTGCTCAGCTGGGTCAGCACGCCGACGTTCAGCGCATGGCTGCTAAGCGACTGGCGCTACAGCTGATCCACAGGCACCTCCTGAAGACAGGGCGAGACCTTGCCCGAAGGGGAAGCACCTCTGGTCAGGCGGGGCGCCTCCGCCAGCAACTTGCGAGCACCGCGTAGGGCCCAGCAGTCGAACGAGGGACTGGTCGACGCACCCCGCGACCTTCAGCACGCCAGCGATCCCATGGAACCACGTGGCTTCGGCCGAGGCACGCGGCCAGCGGCCGCTGACCGTCGGCAGGCTGTGCGCCTTCCTCGGCTGCACCTCGCGGCCCCGTCCACGGTGCTTGGCCTCGTCCTCGTCGACCTGGCGAATGTCGATCCACTCGGACTCGGCGCGCTCCAGGAAGTGCTGCCAGGCGGTCGTCAGCCCCCGCTGGGCGGCCAGGCCGGCGGCCTCGGGCGCGCCCCCCCCCGACCGGCAGGGAAGCCAAGAATTTCCAAAAAATTATTCGACCCCCCCCCCCCCGGACGCAGCCCCAGCATCGTGCCTGGCGGCCCGGGCAGGCCCAGCGGCGGGCCCGGGCCCGCGCCACCGGAGGCGCCATGGCTGGCCGGCCCTGGCGGCCGAGCCGGCGGCCTCCGGAGGCCAAGCCAGCGGCTCGCGGCCGCTATCTTCTCCACTAACGATGAGATCAGGGATGACGTCCAGCACCTGCGCCCGCCGATCGCGAAAATCTGGGCGCGGGATCCTCGCGCTGGCACCTAATGGGCCGCGCCTGCGGGAACGGCTTCGGCACCTCGAACGCACGGATCCACGGGGGCTGCCGCGTCGCCTTCACATTTCGCATTGAGAAACACAAGCCATTGAAAGAAAACAGGCGACCCGCTGACCACCTGGACCCCGATCACCTCCAGCGCCTGGGAGACAACGAACATGTCGATGGACCCCTACGTTGGCGCGCGCGTGTCGCCTCCAGCGCGTCCACCACCCAGCCCTCGAAGTACGCAACACGCCGCACTTCTCAAACTCGGCCTTGGTGACGTCGAAGTCGCCTCTGACCACGCATGGGCATCCATGCTCGCGCAGCCTGCCCTCCAGGTCGCGCCGCGCGTGGTAATTTAATGCATTGGGTCCGAGCCCCGACTCGAGCTGCACATTCGCCGCAACAGCGTCGCCAGGAACAACTCCGGCATAGCGAAGGAGCCGCGCTCGCCCCTCTCGAAGGACGGACGGCATGCTGGACACGGGCGCCAGCCCATGCTCCAGTTGAGAGCGCGCGTTGAGACCGCAAGCCCCCCCGCCTGCGATGGCGCGGCCGCAGCTCCAGCAGCGCGCCACGCACGACGACGAAGCTTCCCTTCAGCATCCGCTGCGCGCGCTGCGCTGAAGCTCGCCTCCTGAGAGAAGATGACGCTGGCGTTCGCAATCTCCTCGATCAT
>CAUYUJ010020714.1:52500-78852 GCA_963575745.1 Prorocentrum cordatum
GTGGAGAGCTGACAACATAGTCGCCAGACTCTCCACGGACTTCCCGCCCTTTTGCTTGGCTCTGTGAGCGTAGTTTCAAGTAGCTCGGGGCCGTGGCCGTCGCCGCTGATGTGATCACTGGATCGATCAACTGGTCATTATGCGCGGCTGAGTCCCCTTCCGTACGGTATCTCCACTGGCGATGGGAAACGTGGCCTTGGGATCCGCGAGCTGCTCAAACATAGTCTAAGCACGTCCCGGGCAAAAGGCATGCAGCGGCGGAGAGGCGCCGCGGTCCTTGAAGAGAGCGGTGATTTTGTCCTCGTACAGGTTGTCGTGATACGAGTTGGTTTTGAGGTTACCGTTCCTGTGCGAGTTGTCGTAATACGAATATTCGATCACGGGGATGGGGAAAACCACCGCGAAAACGGTCAAGCGCGCCGATGGCCTGCTGGAAGGACTCGTACGAAAAGATGTGGGAGCCGTGGTGATCGACACCTGACGGGGCGAGTGCCACGCGGGCCATGGCGCCAGGAAGGTCGTGGAAGGAAGCCGAAGCTCCGCTACCAACCAAGAGCGTAAGAACAGATGTGAAAGTGATGGGGTACTTGTCCATATTCGTACGAGGCTGATAATTACTACGGGCACGAGAGGTTCATCTCCCGTGCCCCACGACCGTAATGGCGGCGGCGGCAAGGGGAGACGATCGGAGGGGCAGAAAGAGTGCGTATCTACCGTTCGACTGGGAGGGCGGCGAGCGGGGAGGAGGAGGAGGATAATCAAGGAGGAGCGAGGGAGAGAGGGAGGCAGGGAAGGGGGCGAGGAGGTCGGTCGGACGCGGCATGACGGCAGTCGGCGACTTTTCGCGCCCAACGGGGGGCGCCCATCCATGATCCAGAAGGCGTCCCAAAGCAGGCAAACAGCGGTGTGTACGGGATGACACTATTCAAGGGAACAAGCAGCATAAACAAAGAGGACATAAAACCTAAGGCGAGGAAGAGGGGGGAGGGAGGAGAAGGAGGAGGGGGACGAGGAGGAGGAGCAGGAGAAGGAGGAGGACGTGGAGGGGACGAGGAGGAGGGGGGCGCAGTGGGCGAGGAGGAGGAGGAGGAGGAGGAGGAGGAGGAGGAAGAGGAGGAAAACATGACGCCGCCGACGACGACGACGACGACGACGACGACGACGACGACGACGACGACGACGACGACACTGACCGTCCTCCCCGATGCCGGGGGAGGCTCCTGGACAGCGGGTCGGTGACGGCTGCGCCCATCTGGCGCAACGTGTCGCCCAGCCAGTCCTGGCCCATCAGCGGCCCGCCGACGCGAGGCGGACTCGCGCCTGCTTCCGGAGGCCTCGGGAGGGTCTGCCAGGCTCGAGGGGTCGAGGAGGCTCGAGGGACGGAGGGAGAGCGAACCTCGATCGTGTGCAGATGCTGCTGGCCCTCTTGGGCAGGGCCTCCGGGCACCTCCCGGGGTTCCCTGGATGACCCAGGGCGGTCCGCGAAGCTCGAGGGACCGAGGAGGACCCGTCGCTCCCCGAAGTCGGGGCCGAGCGGCCCCTCAAAAAAACAGCGCACTGGCTGCCAGTCCCGACGTTCTGCCGCGGGCGCGTGCGAGCGGGCAGGCAGAGGTCGCACCCCATGCCGTCCCAAGCCACTTTTTGTTGACAGACCCAGGGCCCAGCAATTTGGAGTCCCTCCCCCTACTCCTTTTTCTCCTTTTTCTCATTTTTCTCCTTTTTCTCCTTTTTCTCCTTTTTCTCCTTTTTCTCCTTTTTCTCCTTTTTCTCCTTTTTCTCCTCTTTCTCCTCCTCCTCCTCCTCCTCCTCCTCCTCCTCCTCCTCCTCCTCCTCCTCCTCCTCCTCCTCCTCCTCCTCCTCCTCCTCCTCCTCCTCCTCCTCCTCCCTCCTCCTCCTCCCTCTCCTCCTCCTTCTCCTCCTCCTCCTCCCCCTCCTCCTTCTCCTCCTCCTCCTGACCTCGAAATCCCCCAATACCTTACCGCACGGTGCGTCGCCGCAGGGTCTTGTGGGACCCTGGAGGCCCCTGTAGCCCGAGAGATCCTCGGAGAAGGACTCGAGTCCCGAAACCGTGCGGTGGCCACGAATCCCCACCGACTCACCACACGGCGTGGTCACCACCCCGTTTGGGGGCCCCCGACCACAGCCAAAAGCCGCCCAGGACGTGGCTTCCTCGGGCCGGGAGTCCCTCAGTCGCTGCGGCAGATGTGCGTAGTAGGCAGAGGGGCTTCGTCACGCGATGCGAAGTTTCCCCCTCACCACCGAATCCCCCTCCTCTTCCTCCTCTTTATACGGTGAGGGCATTTTTATATCTGTAGGCCCTGCGCGCGCGCAGGGGGTTCATGCATGCATTCAGGAAGAGGGGGCGGCAGGCCGAGGCTACCCGCGCGCCCACGCGGCCGCCAGCTGCGCCTCCAGGTCCATTAGGAGGGCTGACGTCGCGCCTCGGAGCTCGTCCGATGCCGACCGCCATTGGCCCGAGGCCTCCTCGGGCGCGGTCGGGCTCGGCTCCGAGTGGCGCTCCCGCAGGGCATCCGCCGAGAGGTCCGCGCAGGCGTCCTGCTCAGCCACGGCCTCTGCAGCAACCGCACAGCTGTTCGTGCCCACGGACGCCTGCGGCAGCACCTCGCCACCAGCAGCCTCGGACAGCCCGATGGGCTCCGAGGTGCCTGCAGTGCCGCCGCTCAGGGCGGCCTCCTGGGCGAACCCGCCGCGGGCCCGCGCGCCGCTGCCGTGCACCAGCGCCGTGCCCCCAGCAGCGGCACGCAGCGCGTCGAGCTCCGCGATGCCAGCAGCGTTCACCTCCGCGTCGTGCGGCTTCACGAACTCGCCGCGACCCTGGGACTGCGACTTCGGTGGGCTGAATCCACCTGTCCCAGGGCCGGGCTCCGCCGCGGCGGCGTACCTGGAGTCGGCCTCGCCGCCGAGCTCCGCCGCCAGATCAGCCATCCGCTGGTTCAGGTCGTCCTGGACGCCGAAGGCCTCGTTCGCCGACACGAAGACCTCCTCCACGAAGGCGTCGTGGAGCTCGGCAAGGTCGCGGGCGCGGGCGGCCGCAGCGCCCTGGGGGCCACCGAGCTGCGGCCCGCCGCTCCCGCCGTCGGCGGCCTCCAGCTCCGTGTCGATGCCGTCGGTCTGCGCGTGCTGGCAACCCTCGCCGAGAAGCGCCTCCTGCATGGGGGCGGCGTAGGCGATGAGGTCCGCCAGCAGCTGGTTGGCGTCGTGCGGCGTGTGGGGCACGCCGCCGCCGGGCGCGCCAGCGCCGATGGGGCCGAGGGGGACGAAGGGGGGCGCATCCGCCCTCAGCGCGCCATCGGCCGCCGCGCGCCGCTCCAGCCGGGGTCCCCGCTGCGCAGAACGTAGCTCCGCCGCGCTGGCCGCCACGATGTCCATGCCCAGCGCCTCGGCATGGAGGGCGACGTTGCGGCGCAGGCGCTCGAGCCAGGATGGGGTCCACCCTCCCAGCGTGGCCTGCAGCGCGGGGAGCATCGCCTGCAGCCTGTGGGCCACCTCGTCATCCCCGATGACCGCGCCCAAGGCCTGCTCCGCGGCCTCCAGACGGGCCCGAGTCCTCCCCAACTCGCCCGTCAGCCGCCGCACGGCGATGTCGGCGGACCACTTAGCCCACTGCCGTCCCGCAGCACGCTGGGCCGCCGAACGCATTGGCGCGCACTCCGCGCCATCCCGCGCCATCCTGGGTCCCGCGCGCCCGAAAGCGGGCGGACCTGGCCTTGAGCCAAAATGGCTACGGAACTACGGTGAGGGCATTGTATAAGGAACCACTGGATAAGGAATCCAGGGTCTGGAAGCCCGCGGAACTCCGATCGCGGAGTGGCCCTGGGTATCACCGCCGCCCTCATTGGATGAGGAAGCCTCCGGGGTCTGGCGCCTCCTGGGACTATTCCTCGACAAACGCCTCCACCGTATCCGCCTCCTCCCACTCCTCCTCCGATTCGCACCACGTGGCGGACCCCTCGCCATCGCTCGGACGTCCATTTCCTTTGCATTTTTGGGGTTTCGTGCATGTTTTTTTTTGGCTCGATGGTCCAGGATCGTCCTCAATGGTTCTCGCCGAGAAAAAGTGCACACGTCCGAGCGATGCCAGGACCCAAGTCGCCGACGCAGGGCCGTGCATGCACTGTGCGCTCGCGTGCTTCGCCGAGGGACGAGGGCCTGGTGGAGGGCCGGAGGGGCCCAGGGCGCAGCGCACTCCGGGAGGGAGGGCCCGGGCGCGAAGAACAAGAGGGAACCCCATCCAACACAAGTGGTGGGCTCGCTCTCCACCGCCACCACCGTGAGCAGGAGGGGGAGGGGGTCCTCCTCCTCCTCCTCCTCCTCCTCCTCCTCCTCCTCCTCCTCCTCCTCCTCCTCCTCCTCCTCCTCCTCCTCCCCCTCACCCTCCTCCTCCTCCTCCTCCTCCTCCTCCTCCTCCTCCTCCTCCTCCTCATCATCATCATCTTCCTCTTCGTCCTCCTCCTCATCCTCTACCTCCTTCCACCCTCCAACTCATGGTGGTGGTGGAAAACAAGCCCATCAAAAAGGGCTGCTATTAGCCCTCGTGCCTGCTGTAAGCCTGCAAGCGTGCTGGAAGCGTCGGACCTTTTCAGGCCTCTGGGGACCTCTGGGGGTAAGGATCCGAGGCAACTGCAATGTGAACACTGCCCCTGCTGGTCAGATTTTCGAAGCACTAGCGGAAGTTCAGAACTCGAAGGACATCTGCTGTCGTTTGTTCTGTATCGTTCTTTGTCTGCATCGTTCTTTGCTTAAGTTTAAGCGGCCTGGAATCTACTGTTGCACGCAAGGGGCTGCACCGGTTGAAGCCGACGCCGTCCCAGCCCCGATGCGGCACGCAGACTAAAAAGTATAACCAAGTAGCACCTGTTCAAAATGCCACGCGCGACTCTCCAATGCAACCATGAACAGGCTGCAAGCGGCGATCGGCAGAACGATGCGAGGAGCATAACAAAAACGATTGAATGGCGCGCTTTGCCACTGCAGGGGTGAGGGTGTTCCTGTAAGTGCCGCCCACCACTGAACTGACATATTCATATCTGATCAAAGCGCGCCCGCTCAGGGCTGGTTGCCAGAGCTTGTCGCGCAAAGATCCGCGCCGCCGAAGACGACGGCGGAGGCCTGCTCTACCCGCGGAGCGTCAGCGGCCGACATGATGAAGTCCGCCGACCCCGTTGGCTGTTCGCTGGGAGGTGGCCCAGCACAACGCATGAGAAAAACGTAGGGGCCGAGGAGGAGGAGGAGGAGGAGGAGGAGGAGGAGGAGGAGGAGGAGGAGGAGGAGGAGGAGGAGGAGGAGGAGGAGGAGAGGAGGAGGAGGAGGAGGAGGAGGAGGAGGAGGAGGAGGAGGGGGAGGAGGAGGGGAGGAGGAGGAGAGGAGGAGGAGGGGGGGGAGGAGGGAGGAGGAGGAGGAGGAGGAGGAGGAGGAGGGGAGGAGGAGGAGGGGGAGGGGGAGGAGGGAGGGAGGAGGAGGAGGAGGGAGGAGGAGGAGGAGGAGGAGGAGGAGGAGAGGAGGAGGGGAGGAGGAGGAGGAGGAGGAGGAGGAGGAGGAGGAGGAGGAGGGGGAGGAGGAGGGGATCCCAAACACACAAGCAGTGGGAGGTCCGCGCGGCTCTGTTGGGTCGGCGCTCCGCCCCCTCCCCCCTGGCGCACCAAGCACGCCGGGGGCTGGCGCCAGAGGCGCCGCCAGGGCAGGAGGAGGAGGAGGAGGGGGAGGAGGAGGGGGAGGAGGAGGAGGAGGAGGACCCAGACCCCCTCGAGTAATGAAAAAATCATGACGGAAGGTTTTCCTTCATTTTCGGCCTCCGGGGGCCCTCACCGGGCCTCGGGGAGTCAAAAAACGACTCAGGATGCAAAGCCGGTCATGGGGAAAGGGTCCAGACCTCTGGGGGTCGACGTAATGAAAAAATCATTACGTCGGGGGTCTGGGGAGGAGGAGGAGGAGGAGGAGGAGGAGGAGGAGGAGGAGGAGGAGGAGGAGGAGGGGGAGGAGGAGGAGGAGGAGGAGGAGGAGGAGGAGGAGGAGGAGGAGGAGGAGGAGGAGGAGGAGGAGGAGTCGGCTCGGGGGTCCCGCGCCGACCCTAGAGACCCAGGCATCCGACGTCGTGATTTCTTCAAGACGGGGCACCCCGAAATCTCGACCCATTCCCCGGGGCCGGTTTTTCATCCTGAGTCGACTCGTTTGACAGTCCCGGGGCTCGGCGAGGGCCGCTAGGGGCCGAACATTTCGAAAAACCTACGTCTTGATTTTTTCAATACGCTGGATCTCTGGGGATGCGCGCGGACCTCCGAGAAAGTTCACGCCTACAGTCGGGGGGCATGGCCACGAGAAGGCGGGTTCTTGGGTTTCCCCCCACTTCCCACATGTTTCCGCATTTTCCTGGGAATCGACGATTAATTGTGTCTGTGTGCTGCGTTCCCCTCCTGAAGGTCACGCTTACAGTCGGAGCATGGCCACGAGCACGCGGGCCAAGAGCACGGGCGAGCCCCGTCACCGAGAGGCCCGGGCCCCCCACGGAGGTACGCGTTGGGCGGAGGAGGCACGTATGCCGAGGGCGGGGAGCCCTCGACACGGGGGGAGAGCGCGAGAGAGCGCACGAGGGTAACTACCCCGAGCAGGCCAGCGGCTGGGCCAGCTGGGGCTGCTCTGCGCCTGGCAAGGCTCTGAGATCCGACGTTGCAAACAAAAAATTGCCACGTCGCGAAACGGGGCGCCCGGAGACCGGGACCCGCTCTTGCTGCGTCAATTGTCGAGCCGGATCGACCTGTGAGGGCCCCGGGGCACGAACATTCGGGCAGGCCCGGCGTGAAAAGCTGCAACGCCGGGATCTCTCAGGGAAGGCTCCGGGCGCGCGCGCGCCGCCCCCGCCCCCCCCCAGACCCCCTCGGGTAATGAAAAAATCACGACGGGAGGTTTTTCGCCATTTTCGGCCTCTGGGGCCCTCGCCGGGCCTCGGGGGCGTCAAAAAACGACTCAGGAGGACAAACCGGTCCTGGGGAAGGGGTCGAGAACTCTGGGGTCGACGTAATGAAAAAATCATTACGTCGGGGGTCTGGGCCCCGAGCAGCCCCAGCTCGCCACCGCTCGGACGTCCACGTCCCGTGCACGTTGTTCGGTCCCGTGCGTGCCTTGTGTGTGCTCGGTGGTCCAGGATCGTCCTCGATGGTTCTCGCCGAGAAAACATGCACACGTCCATGCGATGCCAGGCCCCCGACGTCATGATTTTTTCATTACGTCGACCCCCCGAGGTCTGGACCCTTTCCCCGTGACCGGCTTTGCATCCTGAGTCGTTTTTTGACGCTCCCGAGGCCCGGCGAGGGCCCCCGGAGGCCGAAAATAGGGAAAAACCTCCCGTCGTGATTTTTTCATGACTCGAGGGGGTCTGGGCCTCGATGGTTCTCGCCGAGAAAACATGCACACGTCCATGCGATGCCAGGCCAGCTGGCCTCCGCAGGCCCTCGAGGAGGAGGAGGAGCGAGGAGCGAGGAGGAGGAGGAGGGCGAGGAGCGAGGAGGAGGAGCGAGGAGCGAGGGGGAGGAGGAGGAGCGAGGGGGAGGAGGAGGAGCGAGGAGCGAGGACGAGCGAGGAGGAGCAGCCCGGGGGGCGGCCGATCGGCACCCGCGGGCGGCCCCGGGGGCGCCCCCGGGGCGCCCCATAGGGGCGCCGCCGCCCGATCCCAGACCCCCTCGGCGCCGTGGCTTTTGCCGCACCGCGTCGACCCCCAGAGGTCGGGACCCCTTCCCTCCGTCGACCCCTTCACGCAACGTCGACCCCAGACCCCCTCGAGTCATGAAAAAATCAAGGCGGGAGGTTTTTCCTACTTTTCGGCCTCCGGGGGCCCTTACCAGACCTCGGGACCGTCAAAAAACGACTCAGGACGAAAAACCGGTCCTGAGGGTCCCCGGGGCCCGGAATCGAGCGTAAACGCCCGTTGCAAAAAAAATGCAACGCCACGATCTCAGGGGAGGCCAGCCTGGGGCTCCTCGGGGAGGGGGGCGGCTGCCGAGGCCGGCCGGCGCCGCCCGGGGCGGCTGCCGCCCGCGCGCGGCCTGGAGCCCCGTCGGTGCCGGCTGGTCGGCCCGAGATCCCGGAGGGGGAGGGGGGAGGGGAGGAGGAGGAGGAGGAGGAGTGAGGAGGAGGAGGAGGTGGAGGAGGAGGAGGAGGAGGAGGAGGTGGAGGAGGAGGAGGAGGAGGAGGAGGAGGAGGGAGGAGGAGGAGAGGAGGAGGAGAAGGAGGAGGAGGAGGAGGAGGAGGAGGAGGAGGAGAAGGGGAGAGGAGGAGGTGGGGAGGAGAGGAGAAGGAGGAGGAGGAGGTGGAGGAGGAGGAGGAGGTGGAGGAGGAGGGGCGGAGGAGGGGAGGAGGAGGAGTAGGTAGTGGAGGAGAGGAGGAGGAAGAGAGGAAGGAGGGGTGGTGGAGAAGGGGAGGGGGAGGAGGAGGAGGAGGAGGAGGCAGGAGGAGGAGGAGGGAGGAGGAGGAGGAGGAGGAGGCGGAGGAGGCGGAGGCGGAGGCGGAGGAGGAGGAGCAGGAGGAGGAGAGGCGGAAGAGGAGGAGGAGGAGGAGGAGGAGGAGGAGGACGAAGGAGGAGGAGGAGGAGGAGGAGGAGGAGGAGGAGGAGGAGGAGGAGGAGGAGGCGATCCTATGGCGTGATTTCTTCAATACGGGGTCCCCGGAAGGCTCGACCCACTCCCCAGGACCGGTTTTTCATCCTGAGTCGTTTTCTGACAGTCCCAGGGCCCGGCGAGGGCCGCCAGAGGCTGAAAATTGAGAAAAGCCTGCGTCTTGTTGTTTTCGATGCGTTGGACCTCTGGGCCCGAGGTCTCGGGAGGGGTGCTCTGGCGCCCAGCACGGGCCACGCCGCCGCCGCGGAGCGCGGTGCCCCCGCCGCGGCGCGGCCCGCCTCGAGCTGCTGCCCTCGCCCCCGGCGGCACGCGCGGGGCGCGGAGGGCCGCGCCAATGCCAGACGCCCCCCCCTCGAGGCGCACGTCCCGCACCGAGCACGCAGCACACCCAGACATGATCGCGTCGTGAAAAATTCCGGACGGGAGGGTTTTGGCTATTTTCGGCCTCGGGGGGGGCCCTCGCCGGGCCTCGGGGCCGTCAGGAAACGACTCGGGACGGAGGACCGGTCACGGGGAGAGGGTCGGGACTTGCAGGGACGCCGTCCTGACAAAGTCAGGACGTCGCATGTCTGGGCAGTGGAGGCCAGACCCCGCAAGAAAAAGCTCCCACGAGAAGCCCAACCCTGAGACCCCAGGAGAGGCCCATGCATCTCTGGTGTGGGAGCGTCACGCGCAACACCGCAGGGCCAGCGGAGCCCAAGAGACCCAGGGCACCCCAGAGGCGAGCAGGGCGCCTCTTGGCACGGGCCTCCACTGGTACTGCTGTAGTGCTGGACGCCCCCACTCGAGGCGCACGTCCGGGCCGAACATGCAGTACGGACATCTTGCGGCACATCGTGGCCCAAGCGGTACAGTGCCGTTTTTAATACATAGGATGTTTAAGAATATAGGATTCTATACAGGGTTCATTTATGAATACATGTATGCATGAACTCATCGTTGTTTTTAATACTAAATCCCGGTATTGTTGATACATGATCCGCACGCGGAGCATGTATTAAAAACAGCACTGTACGACGAGCAGGCACCCGCCACCGAGCATAGACGATCAACAGTTTCTCAGCGCGCGCGCGTCGCCTATTGGGGGGCGGACACGCACGTGGTATACGTGCGTAGGGGTGATGTCGAGGCCACGCTCCTGCCGCGAGATGGCAGCAGCAGCAACGCCCACGCACCAGTGTGATCCGAGGTCTCTCAGAGCGGATCGGGTCGGAAACGCTTGGGACGATTCCAAACTCCACAGACTGAGCCTGGCTGAACGGGTCGGGTCAGGCGGGCGGATCCTACTGGGCGGGTCGGGTCGGGTCGGGCGGGCGGGCCCTGACGGGCGGGTCGGGTCGGGCGGGCGGACCCTAGCAGGCGGGTCGGGTCGGGTTGGGCGGGTCGCGTCGGGCGGGCCGGACATTGAGGTGTGGGGCGCGCTCGACCGAGCACGCGCGAAACCTAACAGGCGTGTTGGGTCGGGCGGGCGGACCCTGGCGGGCGAGTCGGGTTGGGTCGGGCGGGCGGACCAGAACGGGCGAGTCGGGTCGGGCGGGCGGGACATTAAGGTGTGGGGTGCGCTCGACCGAGCAAGCGCGAACGCGAACGGGCGGGTCGGGTCGGGCGGGCGGACCCCAGCGGGCGGGTCGGCTCGGGCAGTTTCGCCGACGTCAGCTGGTTCCGCCGACGGCAGCTGGTTTCGCCGACGGAGCTGGTTTCGCCGGGCGGCGAAACCAGCCGGGCGAAGCCAGAGCCGTCGGCGAAACCAACGGTCGCCGACCCCCCGGCCTTCCAGCTCTGGTCCCGGCGCCCTGCCCCTCCCGAGAGCTGGCACAGCGAGGCTGCCCCCCCCTCCCGAGGCGGCTGGGGCGCGCGCGCACGGGAGGTACACAGAGGAAGAAAACACCGCGTCAACATAAACTTTTTGCGCCCCGCGCGGATTCCTTGGAATCGCGCTGGGCCCCCCTCCCTGGCGCGCGGAGCGCGCCAGGGGCGGCGCCGGAGGCGCCGCCGAGGGGCCGAGAGGCGCGGATTCAAGAAACCCGCGCGGAGCTCGAAAAGTTTCTGTTTGTGTGGTTTTCTCTCCTTCGAGCACAGCGCAGCCCCTTCGGCCGCGCTTGGTTGTCGCCTCGCCCGTCGCTCTGTTTGTTTCTCCCGCGTTTCCTTTGCCTAATTTGTCTCTGCGTACGGCAGGTCCGTGCCGTGTCGACCCTGGCGTTGGTTCCTGACACCGCGCTGGATTGTTCAACCTTGAACGATCGGCCGTCTCCGCAACGTCCGATCGTTCAACATCGACCGATTCTGGGCCGCCGTCGGCGTTCAACGTTGAACGTCGGCGGCGGGGTCGCCGCCGGTCGACACGACGCGAACCTACCGTAGCCCGCTTTGACCTGACACGCCGCCGGCGCGCTCGCCCGCGGCCGCCGACTAAAAAGTACAGCGCAGCCCCGACAGCGCTGCCGGACCGGGGGCTGCGCGCCCGGACGTCCCGGCGCCGCTGGCAGCGCCAGGCACGAGACTGGCTGTGGCGAGGCTCGGGCCCTCCTCCTCCTCCTCCTCCTCCTCCTCCTCCTCCTCCTCTCTACTCTCTCCTCCTCCTCACCCCTCCTTTCCTCTACTCTCTCCTCCTCCTCTCTCCTCTACTCTCTCCTCCTCCTCCTCCTCCCTCCTCCTCCTCCTCCTCCTCCTCCTCCTCCTCCTCCTCCTCCTCTCTTGGCCCGTCCTCCTTGAGC
Organism: Prorocentrum cordatum; assembly: GCA_963575745.1. Classification (NCBI taxonomy): domain Eukaryota; class Dinophyceae; order Prorocentrales; family Prorocentraceae; genus Prorocentrum; species Prorocentrum cordatum. The sequence goes on from CAUYUJ010020714.1 coordinate 63,842, forward strand.
ATCGTTTAGCCGATCCCCATCCCCGCTGGCATGGCCTTGGCCCCACTGGCCGACTTGCCCCCCCAGGTGGGGATGCGTAGCTCCTTCGGGTTTCGCCGGACCGATGCCCACCTGCGGGTGTCGGCAGCAGGTGGGGCTGAGAACCATGGCCCAGTGGGGATGGGGATCGTTAAGAGGATGTTGAATCACGGTAGTGCTTTCCTCCCCTCCTCTGACCCCCCTCCTGCTTGCTGCAGTTGGCTCCTCAGCGCAAGCGTCCTCGCGAGAACCGAGCGCGCAGACAGGCACATGACTCTCCCGATTGTTCCCGCCCTCTTCTTCATACTCCTCTCCCTCCTCCACCCTCCTCCTCTCTTCCTCCTATCCTCCTCCTCCTCCTCCTCCTCCTCCTCCTCCTCCTCCTCCCCCTCATCCTCTTGTTTTTCCTCCTCCTCCTCCTCCTTCCCCTCCTTCGCATCATACTGTTTTCTCTCATCCTCATCATCACTATTTGCACCTACCTTGCTCCTGGGGCATGCGAACAACCTGAGTCCGATGCGAATCTGTTTGGGGTCGGCGGCGTGGCGCCAGTCTCTGGGATCGGTTGCTTTGTGCATTCGATCCTTGCCTTGCAGCCTCGCAATCTTTTTGTAGTCTGCGGCGGTGCAATTGTCTCCGTACTTATCCAAGCCAATGCGATCGTCTGGCTTCGATACTCCGTCCTTCGAGCACACCTCCTGATACTTCGCGTGGGCTTCCCTCTCGGCCTCCTCGCGGCTCTTTCCTAGTGTGTATCGGTGGTGGTCGTAGCGCATCTCGTGCACAAACGCAGGCAGCCAATAATCAAAGAATGCGTCGATCATCCCCGAACCTGGAGCGGCACCAAGCTGCGTAAGCATCGACCTCCGGAACCTCCGCGCGCGGTTCTCGGATCGGCGCCGAGCCTGCCTCACTGGCGCGCTCCGCGCGCCGGGGGCGTCCGGCGCCGATCCAGGGGATCCGCAGGGAGCTCTGAGAATTGATGCCACATTACCCAGACCCCCGACGTAATGATTTTTTCATTACGTCGACCCCCCGAGGTCTGGACCCTTTCCCCATGACCGGCTTTGCACCCTGAGTCGTTTTTTGACGCTCCCGAGGCCCGGTGAGGGCCCCCGGAGGCCGAAAATTAGGAAAAACCTTCCGTCATGATTTTTTCATTACTCGAGGGGGTCTGGGTATCTTGTCTTCTCCGAATCCATCCTCCCGAACCTGTGAAGGAATCGCGGTGCGAGACCATCTCCGAGTCCCGCGCCGTGACGAGCCACATCGGGTGCTCGCCGCCGCGGAACTTCTCGGGCTCCGAGGGCCTCCCGGTGGACTGGGACGCCTCGACCCAGCCCGTGAGGAAGTGGTACGGGTTGCTGTACTTAGTTGTTCTTGAAAGCGCTGGGGGCGCTGCTTCCCCTTCCTCCTCCTCCTCCTCCTCCTCCTCCTCCTCCTCCCTCCTCCTCCCTCCTCCTCCTCCTCCTCCTCCTCCTCCTCCTCCTCCTCCTCCTCCTCCTCCTGTACTCAGTTGTTCTTGAGAGCGCTGGGGGCGCAGGATTGCAAAAAAAAGGATTGCAAGAAAAGGATTGCAAAAAAAACCGAAGGATTGCAAAAAAAAACCTTCCCGTCTTGTCCTTTTTTTGCAAGGGTTTTTTGCAATCTTTTTGCAATCCTTCTTCCCCTTCCCGCCTTGCCCTTTCTTCGCTGTTGACTCGACCAACGAATGTTTCGAAACGGCCCCCGGGAAAGTTCGCGTCAAGCAGGCAACACTGTGACATCTGAGAGCGCACTGAGACGCAAGGGCAACCGGAAGAGAACGGGCAGGTGGGCCACGGGTCGATCCTGGACCTGCAAACGTAACAAAAGCGGTGCCCGAGGCAGGAGGAGGAGGAACAAAAATGTCGATCTTCAAAACGGGGGACAACACCTCGGCGGTGTTAAGAACATCTAAGTTGCTGTACCACAGCATCACGCGGTAGCACGGGCACACCGTGCTGTTCGAGATCACGAACTGCTCCGTGGAGCCCCCCGCCTCTGGGAGGACACAGTGTACCGACACCGCTGCTCCCCAGGACCTCCAGGGGTGCGTTCCGACCAGAATCTCCAAGCGAATCAAGCCGCGACGAAGAGAAAAGGGTAGCTGGAGGATCAACAAACTGTGTCAGCATGCACTTTCGGAGCTGCGCGCGGATCTCTCGGATCGGCGCTGGGGACCCTTGGCGGCGCCTGCGGCGCCGCCCCTGGAGCGCTCCGCGCGCCAGGGAGGGGGGTCCACAACCGATCCAAGAAATCTGCGGGGAGCTCCGAAAGCTCATGTTTATGTCATTGAGTGTTCGCCGAGTAACTGTATCGAACACGCACAAGCACATACTCAATCTATTCATATACTTCTAGATGCGTGTATATGCGTACGTTCCTCTTCCGAGCCTCGATGATGGCGTGGGTGGTGTGCACGATGAGCGTGAACTTCCCCGGGTATTCTCCGCCTCCGGCCTGCAAGCCAAGGGCCCAGCGTCGGTCGAGCGGTGGGTACGGGTAATGGGGCACGAAACTCCAAATGTCGACGCGGTCCGCCTGTGCCCTCGTCTGCCGGGCGCGCGAGATGATGCTCCGCGCAGTGGCGCACCACTGGTCCTCCGTCCCCAGGTCCTCCATCGTAGTGCTGATCTGCTGGCAGAGCCTGCTGTCCAGGTCGTAGACGAAAGGGTTGCAGTTCATGTAGTACTTGAGCCAGGGCATCAGGAGCCACATGCAGGCGATCATGTAGAGCGTCTCGCCTAGCGCCTGACGGGAGCACTGGCCCATGGCGCAGACAAAGAAGTCTGGAAGGTGGAGGAGGATCGACGGGCCATTACGATAGGGCCGAATCTTCTCGAAACTCGCACACGTCTGCTTCCAACGCCACAGGCACACCATGTAGAGGATCGAGAATATGTAGTAAACGATGTAATCGAGTATCAGGGAAACGAATGCCAAAAGCATCGCCGGAAGCGAGAGCGCGAATGTTAGGGTGAACACAGCGTAGAAACCCCTGGTCCGTCGAATGCGCTCTGTGCCATCTGGGACTGAAGCAATGGTGCACCGTACAACCAGCATGGGAGGCACGTGTAATATCAGCATGGGCAGCGCCAAGACCATGATCTTGGGGGCCATCCAAAGGACCGTCGTGATGAGCACGTACTTGTCGGCACACTTTACCCTGCCGGTTGGGTTCAGCGGCCACGCCTGGTCCCGGCTTGTGTCGTTGCCGTCCTCGGGATTGAGGGACACGCCCCCAGCTGCCTTGATGGCTCTGGCATGTGCCATCTGCTCGGCGGACTCACCGTTGAGCCACATGCGCTTCTTTTGTTGGGCCTGTTTCCCACCGAGGGGGTCCTCCTCCCCATCTTCTTCCTCCGCGATGCAGCGCAGCAAATTACGTTGGACACTTGGTCTGACACGCGTCTTCCCTCGATCCAGCGAGAAGTTGTTGGGACCTGGGGAGGCCCAGTTCTTCCTGTCACCCCTAGGGTGGCCTGCTGCGGCGCAGGGCCCCCTGTCAACCCTGGGGTGGAGATGGCCGCAGGCCACACCACATGGGGCTCAGGCGCCCCTTCAGAAGCCCTATCACCTCAAGTCCTCCCCCCCCAGACATCCGACGTCACGATTTTTTCGAGACGCGTGCCCCCGACCTCCCGGCCACTTCCCTGGGACCAGTTTTTCATCCCGAGTCGTTTCTTGACGGTCCCGAGGCCCGGCGAGGGCCCCGAGAGGCCAAAAACTATGAAAAACCTGTGCCTCGATTTTTTCGAGACGCCCGATGTCTGGGCCGACACCTTACGGTGGTGGTGGTGGAAAACAGGCCCACCATCTCTTCGTCCACGGTCACCCTCTCCCAGCCGCGGGCAGCGGTAAAGGGACGCCCCGCCTCTGGCACCTCGCTCGCGTCCCGGACGAGCGGCGACTCCGCGCAGTAGCAGTCCGGGGCCGTGGAGGAGTCCGAAGACCCAGGCCGCCTCGCGGCCACGAGCGGCACGCTAACCCGGGTCAGCCAGAGGGGGTCTCTGCAGGATCCCGCAGGATCCGGTGCCCTGGCTGACCCCCGATTGCATTGACCCCCGTCTCAAGGCTCCCGATCAGAGGTCTGGACCCCCTCCCCGGGGCCGGCTTTTCATCCCGAGTCGCTTTGTTGACGGCCCCGGGGCTCTGGTGAGGACCCCCGGAGGCCGACCATCGCGAAGAGCCTCCCGTCGCGATTTTTTTCTCACGGCGCGAGGGGGTCTGGGGAGTCCGAGGAGGAAGAGGAGGACGCCGGCGGGGAGGGCAGCCTGGCCCCCGCCATGGCGCGCGCCTCCCCCCTTTATGCCAGCGGCTCGCTCCCGGAGCCCACGCGGCTGACTGCAGGCCGGCGCGGCGCGCGGCCCGCCGCGGGGAGGCACCCGGCCGGCCCTCTGCCTCGCCTCGGCGGGGGAGGCCGGGCACGAGAGAGGAGGCACGGAAGAGCGCCCCGCCCGGCCTCGTGGAAACCTGCAGGGGCCCAGGCGCACACACAAGCAAATAGGCACAAAGAAGAGGATCCCCCATGCTTTCCCGCAGTCTCCGGGTTTCTGTCCTCGCCCCCACTTCCCATATCTTCCACTCTTTTCTGGGGGATCGACGAGTGGTTGTGTCTGTCTGATGTTCTCCCTTCCTGAGAGCCACCGGGCATCCCCCCTCTCCTGCCGAAAGGGGGCCACATGCGAACCCTGCCCCTACCCCCCACGATTTCTGAGGGGGAGGGTGGGGTTCACTTCGCTTGGGAGCCCTCGAGCGACGTGAACCCCACCCTCTCCCTCAGAAGTCGTGGGGGGTAGGGGTAAGGCTCGCATGTGGCCCCCTCGGCCCGAAGCGCTGGCAGCACGCGGAGAGACCCAGCCTGTCGCACCCGCGGGACTTGGGCGGAGGGCAGAGCCAGCAGGCGCCCTGCCCAAGACTCGGAGGCACGCCTGCCGCTCTGCTGCCCGCCTGTTTGTGCACTGCGCTGGCACTGCCGGGCACGCGCCTACTTGGAATCCCGAAACCCAGACCTCCTCGAGTCATGAAAAAATCACGGCGGGAAGTTTTTCGCAATTTTCGGCCTCGGAGGGCCCTTACCGGGCCTCGGGACCGTCAAAGAACGGCACGGAATGAAAAACCGGTCCCAGGGAATGGGTCTGGGCCTGTGGGGGTCGCGTCATGAAAAAATCATGACGTCGGGGGTCTGGGAACGGTGCGGTGACGGACCGTGCGGTGACCTCGAGATCCCCCCAGACCTCACCGCACGGTCCGTCGCCGCACGGTTCTGGGACCCCAGAGGCCCCTGTTGCCCGAGACGTCCTCGGAGAGGGACCCGAGTCCCAAAACCGTGCGGTGACCCCGAATCCACACGGACTCATCGCACGGTGTGGTCACCGCCGGGATTCCTGCGGGGGCGCGCGGAAGCCGAGCGGCCCGCGCCCGAGGCGACCCAAGCATCCGGTGCTGGAGCAAGCCTTGGGTCGGGCCTGTCCCCCCCTCCAGGGGGGATCTTGGGCGAAGCATAAAGAAAAGAAGAGTCGAACAAGACTCGACAGAATGCACCAACCTACGCAGAGCATCGCCCCCAGGCTGTTTGCTTGCTGTTTTTGAACGTTCCCCCTGCAGGGGGGCACGCCCGACGTGAAGCAGGCCGCCCTGCGCCCGCAGCTCGCCCAGGGAGTCCGCCGTGCGCCGCCGCGTCGCCCCCCGCAGCAGACGCGGCCAGCCCCCGAGACGGCCCAGAGGAGGCGCCCGCGACGATGCAGACCTCGGCCCGCGACGCGCAGAGGCATACTTATAGAGGAAAAAGAACTATGCACATACACCGATTCTGGCCAGGCCCATCCTGAGCCCAGGATCGGTGCATACGCCCTCCTACCTTGGCCAGGAAGGCATATGCACCGATCCTGGGTCAAGGATGGGCCTTGCCAGGATCGGTGCATGTGCATAGTTCTCTTCGCCCGAACTTATACTACAGTGAAAACGTATAGTAAGGACGCGTGGTAAGGGCGCAAGACCCTTGGAGGCCGAAGTTGCAGTATTCGGGCCTGCGAAAACTGCTGGGGACGGGCCGCAGAGGCTGAGGCAGGCAAGGGCCCAAGGGCACCCTTGAAAAAGTCGTTTGTCCTTACTCTGCGCGTTGACTGTATATGTCCTCCTTGGAGGCGCGCGCCCGACCTGAGCACATAGTATGCCCATCTTGTAGTACATCGTTTCCCGAGCGGCGTGGCCAGAATGCGCCCGCCTCGACGCATATACTACAAGATTTCTCGGTGCGCGCGTCGCCCCGGGGGGGGCGACGCACATACAGTATCAGTATGTTGGGGTGACGCCGATAAACCTTTCGGAGCCTAAGCCCTAAACCCTAAACGCTAAACCCGAAACCCCCGGCCCGCGCCCGAGGCGACCCAAACATCTGGTCCTGGAGCAAGCCATCCTGAACCCGCAGCTCACCCAAGTAAAGGGCGTCGTCGCCGGCCGGCGAGCTGCCCCGTCAACCCTCAGAAACACGGCCTGCCTCTTGAACCGGGACGCGAAGTCCCAGGCCATGGGACCTGAAAAAGCCGGAGCTGTCAAACCCAGCGGCCCTACCATAGCAAGCGGCCCCGGAAAGGACGGAATAGAGAGAGCCCGATACGTTTGCGGTGCAAACCGACCGTCGCACAAATATCTCGAGCGCGTCGTGGTGTACCAAGAGACCGCTTGCTTGATAGGGAAACGCAGACCCCCGCCTCGGGAACTCTGATGCGCAAAATGGTGATTTGTTTTCGTTGTCCTCTGAAACGTATGCTGGCTTTCGCAGGAGGGCCCAACTGTTGCTTTCCTTCCGCGCAGCCGTTCGCCTAGGAAGAAAAAATAGTCAATCCTCTCGATCCCTCAATGGCGAGGCCCTTTCTGGAGTGCACCGTAGAAGCTGAGAGGAGTGCCAATTGAAACATCGGCGGCCCTCCCTACTGAGGAGGGTAGAGGAGGAGGAGGAGGCTTGAGGACTTGGAAACTACCTCGGGGGAAACCCCTCGCTCGCCACAAACTGCGGGCGCAAACACAACAATAATCGTATTCCTCGTGGCAATACCCGAAAAACCAAGCTTACGCTTCCTGCCGGCCTTTGCGGTCACTGCTGAAACGCACATCTGAGGACGGACTTGCGAAGCCATGCGAACGTGTCACCTCAAAATCGATGCGAGGAGGAGCAGGCTAAAAGCCAGGAGCAGGAGGGGGAGGAGGAGGGAGGATTGGGGAGGGGAGGATTGGGACAAGGAGGGAGGACTAAGGAGGAGAACAAGGAGGGAGGATTGGGACTGGGGAGGAGGACTGGGGAGGAGGACAAGGAAGGAGGACTGGGGAGGAGGACTGGGACAAGCCAGGAGGAGGAGGAGGGACAAGGAGGGAGGATTGGGGAGGGGAGGGGAGGAGGAGGGCAGGCCGCCGAGGCCTCAAGCGACCCTTCAGAGACTGCTCGGATCATACACACCTCCGAAGCACGCCCCGCAGGACTGAGGCCACGGGGGGGGGGCAAAAAAAAAACAACGACGATTCTCCTCCTCCTCCTCCTCCTCCTCCTCTTCATCCACTTCCTCCTCCTACTGCGTATCCGTCCGTCATGCTCCTCCATGTTTTCAGCATACCACCACCACCATCACCATCACCATCACCATCACAATCGACATCACCATCACCATCGTCATCGTCATCGTCATCATCACCAGCATCATCAAAATCACCATCATCATCATCAGCATCATCAACATCATACTCCTCATCATCACCACCATCATCACCACCATCATCATCATGACCATGACCAGCACCATCGCCAGTACCGCCACCAACACAATCGGCATAACCATCGCCATCACGATCACCATCACCATCATCCACATGACCAGTATCATCATCATCATCATCATCATCATCATCATCATCATCATCATCATCATCATCATCATCACCATCATCATCATCATCACCATCAGCATCATCACCATCATCGTCATCATCATCAACCTCATGATCATTATCCGCATCATCATTCCCTTTATCCTGTTCATCATCAGCTTCATTTCTGCCAGTACCATGATAATGATCATGATCATCGTCATCTTCATCATAATCATCATCCCCATCCCCATCACCGAGGAGGAGGAGGAGGAGGAGGAGGAGGAGGAGGAGGAGGAGGTCGAGCGTGCCCAGAGGGGTCATCCAATACATCCTACGCCCCACCCCTGGACCCAAAATCGGACAGTGGGGCCCTGGAGGGGCAAACGAATCGCAGCTCGAATTGTCGTGGCCTTCACCCTCGCACTGCCAAATTGATATGCAAGCCCATGTGCATAGAAATGCGCAACTACACAACAAAAAGTAGACCTGTACTTCACTTCAGTCGAGTCATCGAGCCTAGCTCCAACTGGTCCCAGGCCAAGGCGAGCCAGCGTATCGGCAGGAACATCCCGAGAGAGCACCCCACGGACCAGGGCCTCAAGAGGCCTGCACCAGAGAAGGCCGTGCCACACATAATCATCACCAGCACATCCAAAGAGGCAGCCCCACGACTCCCTCTGCATCCGTCGGGACGTAGCCCACCCGCCTTGCCAGCTTTTCAGCCACGCCGTGGCCCAAGACATGGGAAGAGCCTTCAGACCAACCCTCACCCCTCCCCAGTCCACAAGCCCCACTCCACCCCTCGGAAGATACCGCTTCGTAATCCGACGATCCAGCAGAACGGCAATCGACGGGGCGAAAAGGTGATAATATAATATCGTCGAGAATCGCGCCTGCCATCGCGGGCGCGCGCCTGCACGCCTAGGATCGCGCGAAGCCGACCTCCAGATCATGGCGCGCCCCTGGGGCCCAGGACGAGCGCGAGCCAGAAGTGAGTCGCGCGCCGCGCGACCGGCAGCTCGCCGAACGCGGGCCGCAAGCCGCGCAAGAGTGTCCGTCGGCCAGTCGTACTCACCTATCTGGGCCGCCTTCTCGTAGAGAATGACCATATCGCTGTAGACAGGGCCCCGCGTGATAAAACCAGCAACTGGCTTGACGCGCTCATGCTCGCCTGCCGATCGATGCGCCCACGACAATGACGAGGGGGAATGGCCACGGACCCCGCGACAAGCTCCTCAGATTCAGCTGCCAGCGAAGTCGACTGCCAGAAACGAATAGCGATCCATGTCGGCGTTGACACAGAGATGCGATCGATCCGAGAGGACACCTGGTTCGGGCGATGCCAGTGCGTCGGACGAGCGGCATCGCGCTCCACCATGCGTCGCCAGATCTGCCGCCAAGGTGCCTCATGCCGTCGACGCGCCTGCAAGACGCCCACTTCAAACCTCCTTGACGAGCCAAGCGCATGAGCGCCTGAGACGGGGCCTTCGATGCCGCTATCAGAGATATTGAAATCACCCGGCACACATATTGAACAGTGAAAACGGTCGGCTTGATCCCGTGGCAGTTGTCGATGAATCCGACCCCCAACTGGGACGTCATGCTGATGAGCATTCAAGTGGAACCAAGCATGATCTGTCGATCGAGCTGTGACATGTAAGATGCGTCCTTTGACAAAAACTTCAAAGCACACATCCGTGATGCTCGTGCTCTTCGGGGCAATCGCGGTAACTCCTCCATCGCGTGGCCCATGGGGGACCGAGCCAAAAAATCGGCGGGAATGCGCCCATCGCCGCATGACCGCCATCGCGCCGGGGCACGACCAGTGGGTCTCCTGAAGCGCAACAACTGACGATACACTCATCAGCTCATTAACTTCCGAGGGCTTGTAGTTCATGGTCTTCGACGTGTAGTGAGTGAGGGCGCGGGCGTCCCAGGTCGCAAGAGACAGCGCGCCCGCGCCCTCGAAGACTTTGCTACCCGCGCCGCGGAACTTCGCGGGCACCCAGCGCCCCATGAGCCAGCTCATCAAGCGCGCGCCTCTGAGCATGCAAGTTGGCCAACGCGTCCATGTTCAGTTTGAACGATGGCTTCTCCGCGGGATGCGCCGCGACTTTGAGACTGCCCCCCACATGACAGACAGAACGCCTTCATCTCGATCCACATACACTGGCCGACCGGGCTTGGCACTGAACACATGCCTGACCTTTTTGCATGCAATCTCTCGAGCGATGTCCTGTCTGTCCTTGTCAACTGAGACAGACAGCGTAACAGGGCGACCGCTGGGATCGGTAGTATTGAACGAGCACCATTGGCCCGCTGCTGTACGCATCGCCGCCACCGCCGCCCCTGCTCGCCGCTCAGCCCCTGCACCTTGAAATTTGAGCACGAACGAGCGCCCCCAACTGCTCGCCCTCCAGCTGGACCTCATTACCGATAGTGTACGATGCATCTTGTAGCCACGGCGCCAGGCACTCAGCGACCTTCTCGTATGCCACATCAGCCCTCGCTCGTACCACCAGGATGGTGCGATCCACGATACGCTCCCAATCTCCAGCGCGCGCGATCGGCACGTGGACCCTCTTCTTCGACAGATCGAGCTCCTGCCCAAAGAACGAAATCTCGCCTCACACTCTCCCTGCACCCTGCGTACGTCTTCCACCTCATTCCCGATCGCCCCCAATCTCCGTGCGTGTGCTGCAAGCTGGCCTTGCACATGCTCTTCGAACTTGCTGAACAGGGGCTGCACAGCTGCAGCAACAACCCCAACATTGTCTGATCAATCGTCGCCCCCAGTGCTTCATGCGCAATCTTCTTGGTGGAGGCGGCGATCTCGCGCTGCACCTGCTCTGCAATCGAGTGAGCATTCGCTTGCGCTCATGGGTCAAGGGCTGCACCCGTCGCCGCAGACGATCCTGATGTAAAGGCACACTTGGAGCCCTTGGGACAGCACCGACTCCCACCCCCGTGCCGCGTCCTGCTTCCCCTCCTTGATCACCACCTCCCACTGCCCCACGCCAGCGTCCAGCGAGGTGATGCTGCGGCGGAAGGGCAGGCCACGCTTGAGGGCCAGCGGCCGCTGCTGCCGTCGAAAGGCCCTCGCTCCGAGCGTCTCCTGGGACGGGAAGATCGGCGTCTCCTCCATCTGGGATGTCGGCAGAGTGCAGGGTCGCCGCCGTAGCCTGGGCCCTCGCATCCTCATGGCTGACACGAGGCGAGGGTCGCTCGTCACCTCCATAGCTGCTTCGCGACCTCTGACCAGGGGTAGGGACCTCTTGGGACGCACGCTCTCGCCTCGGACGTCCAGGTGCAGCTGGCGGTGTAGCGGCAACAGACACAGCAGACCTATGGCCAGAGCTGACAGACGGGTGGCGCCGCCTGCTCGGAGCGCCATCGTTCTTGCCCGGCTTCTTACACTCTTTCTCCTTCTTCTTCTTCTTCTTCGACTTCTTCTCCCTGTCGCACTCAGGCATGCCACCCGAGCACAGCGTGGCAGGAGCAGCTGGCGTGGGGGCCCACCTCCCACGGTGAAGGCCGAGAGCGCACTGCCAGGCAGAACTGCCCTGCCTGCCGCGGACTAGCGATACTCCCTTCTTGGCTTGGCCAATGAAACCTCTTGAGCCAAAATGGCTACGGAGGAGGATGAGGAAAAGGAGGAAGAGGAGAGGTTGTGATGCTGGTGCTGGTGCTGGTGCTGCTGCTGGTGGTGCTGCTGATGATGATGAACATGATACTGAAGGTGAAGATAAAGCTGGTGATGATGATGCTGCTGATGAATGTGATGATGACGATGCGGATGATGATGATGATGCTGCAGCTGCTGCTGCTGCTGATGATGATGGTGGTGAGGATGATTAACGATGGTGGTGATGATGGTGGTGGTGGTGATGATGGTGATGGTGACGATGGGGTTGATGCTGATGCTGATGCTGATCATGTTGATGGTGGATGGGTCAGGAGGGGTGTCTCTTACACAGGCTGCTCTGTAAAGAAGCGCAGAGCCCGGCGGCTTCGCATCCGCCTCTCTTTCTTGAGGCGCATGCCCAGTCGCACTGCGACTGGACACCTCCATCCTCTACTGTCCTCTCAAGGCTGTCCTCCCCTCCCTCTGCTCAACAGGGCCACGGGGCCCCTTTCCTGCTGCCTACGTAGGCCCCCCCCGACGCACCCTCGCATGATGGGATAGGGCCTGACCACAACAGTCAGCCGCCTTCGGCCAGAGAATAGCCCCATTGTGGCCTCCGCGTGTTGGCGCGTGCACGTCTCGGCGTTAGCTGCCGCCTACGGTTTCTGGCGATTGTCCTTTATCGCCTTGGCCCCCATTTCCGCTCTGTCTCCTCTATAACTTTCCCTTCCACCCTCCCTTTCTTGCGGCAGCCACCGCTTGCTGGAGGATCTTCCACATTGGCCTCCGCAAGCGAGGCCGCACAGGTGCAGCCCTGTCCCGGTAGCCATGGGCGCGTGGCACCCCTCCATGCTACCTTTAGCGCAATGGCGGCGCACAGTTGTTGCAGCGCCAGACTGAGTCGTAAAGTCCTCCCTTTTTCCTCTTCCTCGTCCTCATCCTCCTCGTCGTCCTCCTCCTCCTCCGCCTCCGACGACGACGATGACGAAGACGACAACGACGACGACGACAACCACGACGACAACCACGACGACGACGACCACGACCACCAGGACGACGACGACGCCGCCGACGACGACGACAACCACGACAACCATGACGACCACGACCACCACGACCATCACCACGACGACGACGACGACGACGACGACGACGACGACGACGACGACGACGACGACGACGACGACGACGACGACGACGATCTCCGCCCCCCGCGAGAGCGGCAGCCCGCCTCCCCCGCGCCTCCGGCGCTGGAGCGGGCCCCGCAAAGCCGCCGCCGCCCTCCTGGAAAGGACCGACCGGCTGTGCTCCTCGCCCCTCCTCCCTCACTCCTTCATCCCTCCCCTTTTCCCCCCATCCTCCTCTTCCACCTCGTCCTCCACCTCGTCTTCCTCCTCCTCCTCCTCCTCCTCCTCCTCCTCCCGTTCCTCGTCCTCCTCCTCCTCCCCTGTTCCTCGTCCTCCTCATCCTCCTCCTCCTCCTCCTCCTCCTCCTCTCTCCTCCTCGTCATCCGCATCCTCATCCTCATCCTCCTCCGATCTAACAAGTGGTACGTGTGCCATGGCTCTTGCACAAAAAGGGAGGGGGAGGAGGAGGAGGTGGAGGAGAAGGGGCGTCGCGAAAAATAAAATCGTCGGGGCGGGGGGGCACTGGGCGCGGCTGGGGAGGCCCCACTGGGGGGCGCTGGGGACCACTGGGGGGCGCTGGGGAGGTCCCACTGGGGGGAGGAGGGGTGCGTCGCGAAAAATAAAATCGCCGGGGCGGAGGGGGCACTGGGCACGGCTGGGGAGACCCCACTGGGGGGCGCTGGGGACCACTGGGGAGCGCTGGGGAGGTCCCACTGGGGGGAGGAGGGGTGCGTCGCGAAAAATAAAATCGCCGGGGCGGAGGGGGCACTGGGCGCGGCTGGGGAGGCCCGACTGGGGGGCGCTGGGGACCACTGGGGGGCGCTGGGGAGGTCCCACTGGGGGGGGGGGGAGGGTGCGTCGCGATAATAATAAAACCGTCGGGGGGCGGAGGGGGCACTGGGCGCGGCTGGTGGAGGCCCCAATGGGGGGGCGCTGGGGACCACTGGGGGGCGCTGGGGAGGTCCCACCGGAGGGGGGGAGGGGTGCGCCACTGGGCGGGGGGGAGGGGTGCGTCGCGAAAAATAAAACCGTCGGGGCGGAGGAGGCACTTGGCGCGGCTGGGGAGGCCCCACTGGGGGGCGCTGGGGACCACTGGGTAGCGCTGGGGAGGTCCCACTGGGGGGGTGGGGGGAGCGCGTCGCGAAAAATAAAATCGACGGGGCGGAGGGGGCTGGGGAGGCCCCACTGGGGGGCGCTGGGGACCACTGGGGGGCGCTGGGGAGGTCCCACTGGGGGGAGGAGGGGTGCGTCGCGAAAAATTCAATCGTCGGCGCGGATGGGGGCACTGGGCGCGGCTGGGGAGGCCCGACTGGGGGGCGCTGGACATTGGGTTGCGCTGGGGAGGTTCCCCTGGGGGGAAGGGGAGGGGGAAGGGTGCGTCGCGAAAAAAAAAAAATCGTCTGGGCGGAGGGGGTTGCGGTGCGGTCGGGCGGAGGGGCACTGGGCGGGCGCTGGAGCCGCGGGGGGGGGGCGCTGAGGACGGCGCGGGGGAGGGGGCGGAGCGGGGGAGGGGGTGCCGGTGCCGAAATAAAGGAGTGGTTCGTGGCGGAGGGGGCGCTGGGCGGGCGATGGGAGCCGCGGGGGGCGATGAGACGGCCGGGGCGAGGGGGCGGAAGCGGGGGGGGGGGGTGCGGCTGCCGAAATAAAAGTGGTCGGGGCGGAGGAGGCACTGGGCGGGCGCCGGAGCCGCGGGGGGGCGCTGAGACGGCGCGGGGGAGGGGGCGGAGCGGGGGGGGGGTGCGGTGCCGAAATAAAGTGGTCGAGGCGGAGGGGGCACTGGGCGGGCGCTGGAGCCGCGGGGGGGCGCTGAGACGGCGCGGGGGAGAGAGCGGAGCGGGGGGGGGGGGGGGTTGCGGTGCCGAAATAAAGTGGTCGGGGCGGAGGGGGCACGGGGCGGGCGCTGAGCCCGCGGGGGGCGCGCTGAGACGGCCGGGGCCGGGGGGGGAGGGGGCGGAGCGGGGAGGGAGGGTGCGTTGCCGAAATAAAAGTGGTCGGGGCGGAGGGGGCACTGGGCGGGCGCTAGAGCCGCGGGGGGGCGCTGAGACGGCGCGGGGGAGGGGGCGGAGGGGGAGGGGTGCGGTGCCGAGATAAAGTGGTCGGGGCGGAGGGGGCGCTGGGCGGGCGCTGGAGCCGCGGGGGGGCGCTGAGACGGCGCGGGGGAGGGGGCGGAGCGGGGGGGGGGTGCGGTGCCGAAATAAAGTGGTCAGGGCGGAGGGGGCGCTGGGCGGGCGCTGGAGCCGCGGGGGCGCTGAGACGGCGCGGGGGAGGGGGCGGGGCGGGGGGGGTGCCGTGCCGAAATAAAGTGATCGGGGCGGAAGGGGCACTGGGCGGGCGCCGGAGCCGCGCGGGGGCGCTGA
>CAUYUJ010020714.1:78952-86452 GCA_963575745.1 Prorocentrum cordatum
GCCATAGCTCGGCCACGCTATCGGACGGTGTGTTCCCCAGCGGTTGCGCGAGCCCTTCGGGGAACACTTGGGGGAGGAAGAGAACGAGGACGAGAGGGATAAAACATGAGGAGGCGGAGGAGGAGGAGGAGGAGGAGGAGGAGGAGGAGGAGGAGGAGGCCTATTGGGAGCTTCTGGGGCACTCTTGGGGCCTCCTGGGCGCCTCCTGGGGGTCTCCTGGATGCCTCTTCGAGGCCTCCTTGGATCTCTTGGGGCCGGGCGTTGTGCAATTTCCGCTTGTCTGGGGCGTTCCTGGCTCGGAAGTCATTTTAGGGGGCCTCTTTGGGTCGCCTTGGGGGTGCCGCTTGGAGGCCATTCGGGGCGCCTTGGAGGTCTCCTGGGCTGCCTTGGGGCCCCCTAGGGGCCGTCTTTGGGGCCTCTTGGGCCGTCAGGGGGACATCTTGGAGGCCGCTTGGACGCTCTTTGGGCCATCTTGGTGGCCTCTTGGGCCGTCTTGGGCCGTCGGACAGCCGAAAATGAGCAAACGCCCAAATTACTCAATAATGCAATCAAGGACGTTGGCCTCTCTGGGCCGTCCTGGAGTTCCTCATGGAGGTCTCTTAGGGGCATCTTGCAGGCTTCTTGGGAGTCTCTTGGGCCGTCTTGGGTCATCTTGAGGCCAGTCTTGGGTCATCTTGAGGCCATCTTGGGCCGTCTTGGGTGCATCTGGGGCCGTCTTGGATACATCTTGATGCCATCTTCGGCTCTCGTGGGGCGATCTTGGCCGTCTTGGAGGCCATCTTGCCCGTCTTGGAGGCTGTCTTGGGGCCATCTTGGGGTGGGGAGGCCATCGGAGGGTGGGTTTTCGGCGGCTCTCCGGGTGGCTGGCGCGTCGGGTCGGAGGCCTCTCGAACCTGTGAGAATAACCAAAACCACTCAGAAGTCTGGCACGCCGTGGATCCCTGTGGCAAGCCACAGGGGGCGGCGGATGTATCGAAGACGCCTACGGCGAATCACCGCCGCCCCCTGCCTTTTTGGAAGCGCCTATGTGGCCGAACGTTGAGGCCAGACCTGCCAAGCTATCGGACCACGTGTTCCCTGAATCGGTTTGGAAAGCCTTCGGGGAACACGTGGGCATCTTGAAGGTCATCTTGGCCGTCTTGGAGGCCTCTTGGGCAAGCTTTGGGCGATCTTTGGGGCGTTTTGGGCCGTCTCGGGCCAGCTTCGAGCCAACTTCGGCCATCTTGGTGGGTTCCTGGCACGTCTGAAGCCGTCGGAAGCCGTTTGGGGGGCCTCTATGGGCCGACTTGGGGCCCGCTTGGAATGCTCCAGGGCCGTCTTGGAGGCCATCTTGGGCGTCTTGGAGGCCATATTGGGCGTGTTGGAGGCCTCTTGGGCCCTCTTGGGGCCCTCTAGGGGCCATCTTGGAGGCCAATTGGGCCATCATGGGGCTCTCTTGGGGGCCTCTTGGGCGATCTTGGGGGCTTCTTGGGCCGTCTTGAGCCGTCGGAGAGCCGAAAAGGCGCAAATGCCAAAATCCTTCAAAAACCAAAGGGAAATCAATGATTTTGGCCTCTTCGGACTCTCCTGGAGGACCTCTTGGAGGCCTCTTGGGCCGTCTGGGAGGCATCTGGGGGGCCTCTTGGGCCGTCTTGGGCCGTCTTGGACTCTCTTGGGCCGTTTTGGAGGCCGTCTTGGACCATCTCGGGCGGACTTGGAGGCCATCTTGGGCCATCTTCGCGATTTTTTGAGGATGTCCCGAGCGAATCGGCCGTTCTTGGAGGATTTTTTGCGGTCGTTGAGCACGTTTGGGGAAATTCCGGGTGGCCGGCGGGTTCTGCCGGAGCCCACTGGGAAGTTCTTTTGGAAAAAGAACCAAAACCAAAACCTGAAACGTCCAGCACGCCGTGCACCCCTGCAAGCAGGGGGCGGCGGATTGGCCTTCGGCCCATCCCGCCACCGTGCCTGGGTCGTCGATCAGAGGCTTCTAAGAGGGCGCCTGGGGTCTCTGTGAAGCCTCTTGGGGGTCTCTCGGTGGGCTCTTGACCTTGGGGCCTCTTGAAGGCCTCCTGCGGCCTGTTGGTCGAAATGTCAGTTCGAATTCTCCCTCTTGGGCCCTGTTGGGCGCATCTTGAGAGCCGCTTGGGCCTTTCTTGGGGGCTTCGGGGCCTCCTGGGCTGGCCTTGGGGGCTGCTTCGGCCGTCTGGACTCCCCCCTGAAGGCCGAATACCTGAGATGCTAACACCATGTAAGCAACTTACAATCAACGCGCCTAGTAAGGACGCGTGCCTTCATCTAGGGTGCCCTCGTGTCCTTGCCTCTGCGGCCCGCCCTTTGCCGTTTACACTGGTCGCCCACCGTCCAAACAATTCCAATTTCGGCCTCCAACGGTCTTGCGTCCTTCCCACCCGTCCTTAATCCATGTTTTGACTGTAGTCGTTTTGGGCGATTTGATCCCAAGAGCCTCGAAGTCGGCCCAGGAGGATGTCAAGACAGCCTCTGGACGGTGCCTCGGGGTATTATCTTAGGACGTCTTGGAGGTTGAGACCCGCAACTACACTCCCAGGGCCTCTGGAGAAGACACGTGGGAAGCCCAGGAGTTCTGTGAATCTGGAGCCTGGGGCCCTTGTATAATGTTCAAAATCCTCCAAGGAGGGAGCTCGAATGGACCTCAGGACGCTCCACTTAGTGCCTCGCGGCACGTTGGCGGATGGTGTCGCGCAGTGCCGACTCGGTGTTATGTGAGTGTGGTCGCGCAGAAAAATACTCTTGAAGACCAGCTGGATCAGCAGTAAGGATATGGCGCTGGATGCCAAATTCAAGGTTATGTCGGTTCTGGCACTGGGGCAGACCATGTTATTCCAGGAACACAACCAGAACAGTCAAGGATGCATCCACAAGGAAGGCGCACCTGAGGATTGAGGCAGTATCTCAATCTGCGGAAGCGTGCGCGGTGTGCGAGCCGATGTCCGTCGGACTAGCTTACCGAAAGGCCAGGGTTGGGGTCGATCGCGGGCTTGGGATGGCAGAGTTCTGAACTTGTGCGACGCGCGACTGGAAGGATCCCTGGGCCCTGGCCGTGCAAGCTGAACGTTGCTTCCAGCAGTGGGTGATCCCAGAGGGGGGAAGGCGGAGGCGGGAGCCGCAGTGGAGCCTCAGAGGGCACTCACGCCATCATTGCGTGGGGAGTTTGTCAGGGCAGTGCCTGCGCTGGGGCTGCGTGAGCATGTCGCGAGAGCTGCCGGTTTACTGATCGTTGCGATGCTGCTACTTCCAGCCGTTGTACCTTTACCTTTGCTGCCCATGGTTGTTATTATAGCGAGCCCCACTCGATGCCATCAGGGGCAACGTTAGGGGGGATGGGCTCAGGGGTGATGCATCGACTCCAAATCGCCGATTGACCGCTGATGGGCCCGACAGCCACCCCGCATAGGAGCCTTCGGTCTTGCTGTCGGGAGCCCATCGCCGAGGCATCGGCCATGCATCGGCGATTCCATGCCGATTGCTCACCCCCTGAGCTTAGGGCGACGAGATCTATGCATATCCACTGCTCCTGGCCAGGCCAATCCTGGGCCCAGGAGCGGTGTATACGCCCTCCTGGCCTGGCCAGGGAGGCATATACACAGCTCCTGGGCCCAGGATGGGCCTGGCCAGGAGCAGTGGATATGTATAGATCTCGTCGCCCTAGAGCTGGTCCCCCATCAAGCGATGCTCGACACCCCTCCTGCCAGGAATCCCCAGCCGCCATCCCGGGCCGGCCCCCCGGGGCGCGGCGAAGGCGGCGGGAACTGCGGGCCGGGCTCCCGTCCGGGCACGCGGCGGCCCCCGACCTATATACTGGCCGCGCCTCGCCCGGCAGTCGGCCGCACAGTGCGGAGCACACGGGCGCACGTCGCAGTGGAAGGAGCAGGCGGCAGGAGTGGAGGGCTGGAGGGCCATGCTCTGCGAGATGCCCGCCGTGTTCGGGGGGGTGGGGGGGGCGCAGGGGCGCGGCAGAGGCAGAGATGGTCCAGAAAGAGATCGCTCAGACCGATGCCCGGAAGACGGAGATGTGAGCCTCCGGCTGGGATCGCTCTTCGTCCCCACCTTGGGGCAGCCCTCCTCTCTACGCATTTTCTTTCGAGGGGTGGGGGAAGGGGAATGGAGATGGGGAGGTGTGCGTATGCACTCGTCGTTCTCCTTGGCCCGCCGCTTACCTGGGATCCTACGGCTTTGACTCGAGTTCGCCGCGCGTGCGGATGCAATCACATTCGACGCGGTCGTGCTGCCCATCGCCGGATGGGCTTCAAATCTGTGTTTTCGCTAATTAGTCTTCGCAGTAGGGGCATCCAATCCAAGTTTACATACGTTGATCTCAGCTCGTGTTGGGTCCTTCGCGACTGGGTCTTATCCCTTCAGCCTCAGTGGTTGGATCGTTCCACATGTCTTGGCTAGACCTCCGCAGCGCTCACGCTAGACTCCACTGGGCCGCCAACGCGAAAGGTACGCTCGTACTGTTGAACACGCGGTTCTCACACAGCGTCGCCCAACTCAACATGGTCTGTACGTTTTCTTCTTAGTGTCTCCGCGGCAACTTGCCACCGGTGCCCAAGGATCATCCAGAGGGGGTCCGTATGTGCGATCCCATGCCCGACTCGAGTGACGCAGACTGTTTCTCGGACGCTGCTAGGTCCGAGAGGCCGCGTCGCACAGCCCAGAGAAACAGAGCAGAGAGTAGACATTACGATGTAAAGGCCGACCTATTCTCCCACTTCCCGACAGGCGGCCATGAGAGGATAGATCGGCCATGCCCTTTGGGACGGAGATCGGGGCAGTTCGTCGACGCCTGCGAATCTGACACAAAGGCTGAATGAGGACTTATACGGAGACGAAGCCGAATCATATGGGCTGTGACCACTGTGAAAAGAAGTTGTGTTGATGGTTGGTTCATGATGATTTTCCGGTCGGCGTGGAGAATTTTACTTCGACGCGGACGGAAAGGATAGGACATCGATGGCAAGGAGAGGATTTGGGTGTGGGCAGTCTCGGATGCGTTGCCAGGACAGGCAGGCCGGTGGGAGCCTTGGCCAGCAAAAGACATCAATCCCATTGCGGCTTCGTCGAGAGGAGGAGTGTATGAGTGCACTTGTTGATAGGTCGCGGGTCGGTGAATGGAACGCCGACCTGTTACGTTGAATGCAGTGTTCGCGAGCACCCACAGGTGTGAGCACGTGGAGAGAGCATCGACCCCGACCTGCGAGACTTGTCGTGGGACGATGACACGATGGGCCGCCATCAATGCGCCGAGCGGCTTGCAGCACAGATGTCTGATTTGGCAAAAGAAGTCAGATGGTAGCTAAGGGCGCGGTCGTCACCGAGGATGGCATCCGTGCGTTTGGGGGATGCGCTCCCTACGAGCGGTGCCAGGACGACGGAGACGACGAAGGGCGCGCCGACGAGCACGATATCGGGCGTCTGTGGGGGGCTAGAAACGATGAGTTCTGACCGAGCTGGGACATCAGCTGCGCGACGCCTTGCAATCGTGCCAGGCTACGGGGACTTCCAGACGCAAGCGGATGCATTACAAGCGATGGGCATTGAGCAACATCTACAGGGTCATGTGGAGGGAGGATGAGGCTGATATAGGATAGGAAAGGATAGGAGGAGGTAGGCAAGGGGAGGAGGAGGAGAAGAAGGAGGAGGACGACGACGAGATAGGAGATAGGATGGTCAGAATCAGGTGGAGGCGATCGAGAGGATGATGATGAGGAGGAGGCAGTAGAGGAGGAGGTGGACAAGGATGAGGAGGAGGAGAAGGAGAATAATGAATAAGAAGGAGGAGGAGGAGGAGGAGGAGGAGGAGGAGGAGATGACAGGTAGGACGGGGATGGCGGAGGAGGAGGAGGAGGAGGAGGAGGAGCGGAGGAGGCGGAGGAGGGAGGAGGAAGAGGAGCAGGAGGAGGAGGAGGAGGAGGGGGAGGAGGAGGGGGAGAAGGAGGAGGAGGAGGCGGAGGAGGAGGATGAGGGCGAATTGGAGGAGGGAGGGGGCGGGAGGAGGAGCAGGAGGCAGAAGAGGGGGAGAAGGAGGGGACGCCCGGATTCCCGCTACGACGAGCCGCGTCTGGCCCGATGGCGGCCGGCGCGCGCTGGCCCTTGGCGCGCCCGTGCCGGCGGCCAGCACTTGTGCCATGATGTGCGCGCCTCGGCCGCCCGCCAGAGCGGGTGCCACCGCGCTGTCCCCTCCCTCGTGTCGTCCTCCCCTCCTCTCCCCGCTCCCCCCGAAGCAGAAACAACTCACCGAGCACGTTCCAAGGCTCGCCACATGCCGACTCGCAGACGTTCCAAAAACACATGTGCGCCTCGAGATAATGTATCGTAGATCCCCGCGGTAGGTCCAGGCCAGTTGCGAGTAGTTACTCTGCGAGTAGTGGAACGCGCTTGTCTCAAAGCGTCAAAGCGGCAGTGATATAAACTGTCGGAGTTCCGCGCGTATTTATTGGATCTGCGTTGGGCCCCCTGGCGGCGCCTACAGCACCGATCCAAGAAGTCCGCGCGGACATCCGACACTATTACGTACGTATGTGTTTTGCTCCTTTGTTACTCTTTCTTCCTCTCCCCTCGTCCCCTCTCCTCTCCCGTCCACCCCCCGCCACAATGGCTCGGTATGAATACTGCTGTCGTGCTTTCCTCTCGCCCCCCTGGCTGCGTGCTGAGAGTGCCCCGTCCTCTCCGTGGTTTTTTCACACGCATGGTTTGAATCGTTGACATTCAACAGACTTGCATCACACCCGCTGACCACTTGATTCGCTTCCGCGGCGACGCTGCAGCCTTCCGCCGGTGAGTCCACTAAGTCCAGCTCCGTCGAGTCCCCGATGTAAATCTCGGCGCCCCCCTCCGCGGCAGCCCCACTGATCTTGGCTTGTGTAAATCGGAACGTTTCTAGTGCTTCTGACTGGTGCTCTCGCTGCATCGTGCGCGTGACTTTCCAGGCCGTCCCACATTTTTGTTTAGAGAATGTAACCATACATTGATGTGCTCTCTATCACTCTGCCACATGCAGCTGGACAGAAGGAGTCGTCCTCGTACGCGCTATTTCCACACGTTAGGCTACCGCAGCCGAGGTCCGTCTCCTTGCAGTGGTCCAAGTACACCATCGCACCTCACATCTACATTCGTCTTGCCGTAACTCCTCAATCGGCCACGGTTCAGTGGCTCAAGGAATCTCCTGGGCACTGGCCCCTAACAGTGCCACACCCCATCGCGAGTGCAGGCGTGGAACCAGAAAGCAGCCGCAGTGGCAGAAGA
Organism: Prorocentrum cordatum; assembly: GCA_963575745.1. Taxonomy (NCBI): domain Eukaryota; class Dinophyceae; order Prorocentrales; family Prorocentraceae; genus Prorocentrum; species Prorocentrum cordatum. The sequence goes on from CAUYUJ010020714.1 coordinate 86,216, forward strand.
GACAACGGACGCAGACACGATTCGCCACACCGTCGACGGAAAACAAGGGATTCAAGCCAACCGAAGAGTTGTAGCGGTGGAAAAGAGTGAAGCCGCCGCGACCACAGCGACCGACATCGTGACATACGCCGTGAACGACGAGACTTTCGCGGACATTCGTAGCATCGCGCTCCCACGGGCGCTTTCAACGTGAACAAGTTGGGCGTGACCGCGGCCCCCTTTGAAACAAAAAACTTG
>CAUYUJ010020714.1:91452-111415 GCA_963575745.1 Prorocentrum cordatum
CAGTGGTTCCCGTTTTCTGTATGTACCACCGCTCTCGCGGTTTTGCGCAAATCGCACATGGGTTCTTGTAGGTCAGAGTCGGTTTGCTGTGCTGTTGCATTCCGATGGAGCGCTAGCTGTGTTGTGCACTCCGAAAGTAATGTAGTCGCAGCTGTTCCTTTCTGGCCACAAGAATACCAGTTGCGGGTGCTCTCCCCGGCCTTTCTGTCATAGCGGCGATTGGGGGGGGGTGTTCAGCTCTGCGGTGAGGTTCCCCGAGGGCTGGGCCTGATTGTCCAATCAGGCGGGTCTTCTGCGCTTGTGCGGGCTTCGCATGTGGCGTAAGTGGTAACGGGGCTTCGTGTAGGAAAGGCCCTGACGCCACCCTGCGGGAGCTCGCGTTCTCCCTCTGTGCCCACCCGAATGGTGCAGAGGTCGAGGTGCGGCCACGGACAGGCCGTCAAGGTCAAGTCGTCGATTCCTCTTTTCGTGCTCCTGCTTCCTCCCCGCCCCGTCGGCGATTTGCAGGAGCAGCCGCGCGTGGGCGGATTCACTCGACTTGTTATCCCCCCCCCAGGGGAGCCCTCGGCGTTCTGACCCCCGCGGACATTGGACCGCCCCCCCCGCGGACATTGGATCGCCCCCCCCCGCGGACACTGGATCGCCCCCCCCCTGGCGTTCTGACCCGGCCGGGCCTCTCTCCCCTCTTCCTCCCTCCCTCCCCCCCCCTTCCCCACACTTCCTGGCATCATCCTATTCCTTCCCTCCCCCCCCCCTTCCCCTCCCGCCCCCCCCCCCATTCCTCATCCCTATTCCTCCATCCCCCCCCCCCTTCCCTCCCCCCCCTATTCATCCATCCCCCCCCCCTTCACTCATCCATCCCCCCCCTCCCCCAAGGTAGGGGGACGCCGGGTCAGTAAGTAGCAGGGCCCGGAGTCCCAACTTTGCCAGGAATCACTCAACCAGGTTGCAGTAGTTGGTTTGTTTTTTTCCGGGTGACGGACACTGGGTTGTCGTGGAGCGGGTCCCGGGGGGCGCCTCCCAGTCCACAGCACCGAAGCAGCTCTCGCTAGACCCAATTCTGCCAACGCCCGAGACTTCTTTTGACACTCAATCCGAGTACTGGTCTCCTCTCTCCCCGGGTGGTGGCTGAGGAGCGGCCCGCCCCCCTCCGCGCAGTTTGCCAGATGCGGACTTTCACCGTGTGGCCTCCCCGGCGTGCTCTCCTCGGGGCGTCTTCGGCATCTCAAAACTCACCGCCCACCAAACCACCCCAACCCAACCCGAAGGCCCCAATTCGCCCTCCATTTCCAGTTTGGGGGGGTCGGGGAACGTCGAGAAAACACACATGAAGCCCGTACCCCCCCAACCCGAAATTCGGGTCTTCGGGTTGGGTTGGGGTGGTTTGGTAGGCAGTCAAAAACGGCGTTCCCGCCGCAGCGTTGGCTCCATTTGCCGATGCGCGCTGTGCTCCCGTCGTTCGGCATTTGCGCTCCGGCCCCAGCGCGGGCCACTGTTCTGGAGCCGGCTGCTTGCCCTTTGTTGTCGCCCCGCCCACTTCCCCTTCCCCGCCTTCCCCTGGTCATCCTGCTCCTCCCGATTCTCCCGCTCCTGCTCCTGCTGCTGCTTTCCCTCCTCGTCCGCCGCGTCCTTCCTCGTCCTCGTCCTCTTCCTCTTGCCCGTCCCCTGCTCATCCTTCGCCTCCACCTCCGGAGTGCGCAGCTCCCTTTTCGTGATTGTCTATGGCGCGATCGGGTTATTTGGGGGGTCTCGTGCCCGTTGTGACATCCGTCGGCGGACATGGGGAAACAGCGCAACGGGAAGGGATGAGCGGGAGGGATCGAATGTCAGCTATGGCACGAGCGCGCCCAGCTTGCCCCCTCCCCTCCCTCTCCGCTTCCCCTCTGGCTCGCACCGCGTACTCCTGAACGCAGAGAGCGAATTTGCGCTCCTCCTCGACCTCGTGACGTTTCGCGTGTCTTCATCAGTTCGTCCAGCTTTCGCTGTTGCGCCCCATGTTCGGGAGGATCGGAGGTCCTTTTTGCGGTTTCGGCGTGGGTTCACGGGGTCCGAATCCATTTCCTCTTTCCTCCCATCACCGTGCTTCTCCCACCTTCTTCGCGTGAGAGCCCTCGGCGAGGGGTAACACGTTCCGCAGCCAGGAAGATGAACATACCAACTCGTGCACGCACACTCGGGTGACACATAACACGAGGAAAAAGGAGGGCGGACCTGCGGGATGATGGCGAATGGGGACGAGATGGAGGGGCCGGATGTGGATGATGAGAAAGACGGGAGCAGCAGGTGTAGGTGGAGGAAGGGGCTAGGAGGGTTGGAGGACGAGAGAGGGGGCCCTCTGGTATGGTCTCTCTAGGCCTTGGCTGCTCTGGTCGGATCTGGCCCGAGCCTCCCGTCTGAGGCTCTGGTCCCCGAAACCCGGGTCCCTTCTCCCAGGTTTCTGCCTCTAACGGCAGGCTCCCGGATCCAGGGTCTTAGGCCTCAGGCTCGGGATTCCGAGTCTCGACTCTTGTGTTGTCTGGTTTGGTAGGATGTCATATGATACGTCATGGTATGACATATTTCGATCTGGCCTGATATTTTTTTTCTCGTTTGTGTGCACCGTGGCCACGCAGAGAGGGGGGGAGGGACGCGGAGGAGGAGGAGGAGGAGGAGGAGGAGGAGGAGGAGGAGGAAAGAAGGGGGAGGAGGGGGAGGGAAGAGCAAGGCAGGATCAGGGAGCAGCAGGGGATGATGATGATGATGATGATGATGAGGAAGGGAGGAAGCAACTGAGGGAGCGAGAAGAACACGAGCGCAATACGGAGGATATGCACGATATCATAGCTGCCGCAATTGCGGATGCGAATGAGGGGACGGGGGATCGTCGGCAGTTTGTGCGGCTCGGCGCCATCGCGGACGCCCTTCCTTTTGCAGGGCCCCACCCGCCCGAGTTATTTCTTCTTATTCTTCTTCTTCTTCTTCTTCTTCTTCTCGCGTCACTGCTGCAAGACAGGGAAAGCCAACCCGATGTCAGTCATAATCCTTGCCCCCCGCGGCCCGGCCGCCAGACCATGCCGAGCGCAGGGGCCAGGCAGCGACAGGGAGGAGGACTTCCGCAGCGGCAGCGAGCACCTCTACGAGGAGGTGCTCGGGCTCCTGTCGGGCCGGACGAAAGGGGGGGGACTGGGAAAGGGGGGGGCTTATAACGACGCGAAGATCGGGACAAAATCGGATCGGGATAACTCGAAATCTCTGAGAATCGGCGGGTTTGGAGGATGTATTGGGCGCCGCGGCCGCTTCCGGAGCGCTCTGAGAGCGCTCCGGAACGCTCTGGAGCGATTTATCCCGATCCTAGCCCTGTTTTAGGGTTACGAAATTTGCTGCATGCAGCTGGTTTCGGCCCCGCCGAGGCGCCCAATCCTCGATACATGGACGCCTCCCGGCGCCGGGAGGCGCCGGGAAAAGCAGCTACGTGAGCTGATTCTCACCCCCCCCCTTTGCTATGCCCCCCTTTCGCCCGGCCCGATCCTGCTCTCGATCGGGAGCACCCGGGCCGACCACCAGCGCGCCGTGCTCGAGAGGCTGGACCAGCTAAGAGGGGCTCCTGGGCGGCCGGCCGGCTCCAACGGGGTGTCTATCGAGGAGTTGTTTGAGGGCATGGCGTGGCTGCTCAGCGACAACATGGCGCTGCTGAGGCTCATCAAGCGGGACCTCCAAGAGCTGAAAGACCACACGAAGTCAACCATGCCGCTCGCACCTGAGTAGGCCTCCTCCCTCCTCTTCCTCCTCCTCCTCCTCATTCCTCCTCCTTGTTCAGTCGTACTTCTCGATCGGAATCATTTTGTACAACAGACGACGGCGTCTCTGATGCTGTGGGCCACGGTCACGCCGTTAGAGGGCTGTAGACCATTGTCGTTGCAGGGGCAGCCATCAGTTTGCTATCATAATCTCTTCTGCTGTCCACCGCTGCTACATATGTCGCGGCATCGCCTTGCAATTTTGTGACGGTGCAGCTCGCGATTGCAGCCAGCCTGCGACGCCTCCGTCATTTTGACGTGTTTGGCGCGTGTTGGCGGCTCTCCCATGGCAGTGGTTGTGGTTTGGACAGGCAATTAAGGACTCCTTGTTCAGTCGTACTTATGAGACGGCACGGATCGATGCGAGCCTCGCAAAAAAATTTCGATGTATGCTCATGGGCGATGCACATTGTATCGGCAGCGACGGCCAGCATCATTCACTCACCACTCGCGAGTTGTTTACTGTCTGGGGCATCGCCCCCACGTCTCTTGAACTATGCGTTCGCCGTTTGAAGTGGTGGCAGAGTATCAGTAAAGAGGCAGGGCATCACGAGCAATTTCTCTCAGGGTTCTTTGGACGGTGTCAGATTGAAGATCGTTATGCTTCGCAAGGCCTTCCCACCTCCGCCAATACCCTCACCGAGTCAGGTTCTCTCAACACGGACCCTAAAGTACACCCTTGGGCCCGCCAGCTCCGCGAGGACCTCCTCAGTGCCCTTGCAGCCCCCATCAGCGACGACCTCCGTGGCCTCTGGGACATCGACGACGACATTCGGAAGATTTTCAGGGACCCCGAGATCCAGGAGGCATTCCAGCAGATCGATTTCAGCTACTTACGGCAGGCGTATGTCTCGCAGTCTTGGGCCCCACCAAGTCACCACTACTTGCCACCCGAGACCCCCCTGGGAGACCCCGACAGCGACCCCGAGGATCCGAACCCGTTCGTCTGCAACATCGAGGGCTGCATCAAGGCCTTCCGCACTTTTCTGCACTTAGTGCACATCAAACAACAGCAGCACTCCCAGGACACGGAGCCCCCACTATTTTATCATCGATCACTCTCGACAACAAATGCTTGGTTTGTGATAGTGTATATGGTTCTATTAGATATTGCCAGACCCATCACCGACGGTCTTGGATCGAAGGGCGATGCTTCATCGATCGCACCCTACACACGCACACATGGCAGCCTACCACTGCCACGCGATGCCCGCTCGAGCACATTAGCCCCAACATCGATTGTCAGCGAGACTATTACGACATCGACGAGCTCCGATCCCACCTCCGCACGCACATCCCTCCGTCGCCGCGTGGCCCTTGGCTCAAGACATTGCCTCGCTCGGCGAGGGAGGCACGCCCACACGGACCGACAGTGCCTAAGCGTTTCCTCGCCGCCCCATTGTGGCGACCATCTGACACCGCTCTGCTCCGACAAGAGATTCGACAGGCAGTGACGCTTCAGCTGGGCACACATATTCGAGCTTCAGCCATAACATCAATTACATCACGAGCTCGACGGCCGCAACATCGACGACCACCACCTACGCACGACACCAGCAGTGCGAGTACTACAGCCTTGACGTCCACGCCAACACTACCGCGACCTCCACGACCAGCAGAACCAGCCAGCAACTCGACACCAGCTCCACCTGATGGCCTCAACAGCGGACAGCAGCACGCCACAAGCAGCGGCGCCGAGCATAGCCCAGCCCAAAGCAGCACCGCGACGCGGAGCACGTGCCCCGTGGAGAGGCCCGCCACCGTCCTCGACCAAGTCTGGCACCTCTGGGAACGACTCCAAAGCCGACGAACCACCCCAGCGCCGACGCAAGGTCGAGGGGACCAAGGGCAACAAGGGCCAACCGACACCAGCAGCGGACCAGGAGGACGACGACATGGACGTGGAAGAGCAACAGAACGAGCCACGCCGTGCTCGGCGCAGAGGCGGACGACGAGCTCACCGAGGGCAGCACACCGACAAGCAGTGGACGAACAAAGGCAAGAACATGCAAATGCTGCTCACCTCGCTGATGACACTCACACTCCAGAACACACAAAAATACGGATGATCATGTGCACGGTGGCCGACACATGGACGCTACCAATCAACCACCCGACAGTCTCCCACATCTCGACGGAGCTCGAGGGCTTCAAGACACGGGTCAACAACTACCGCACCAACAAGGATACCGAGGCGCTCAAAATGCTAGGCCCACCGACCCCCGCACTCGCCCTCGCCATGCTGGAGGGGCTATTGACATGCGAAGTGGGAGGTCGAGTACGCAAATAGATCGAGGAGTACCTCGAGAAATGCCAGCCAGAGGATCCTCAGCTCGAGCCTCTGATCGACGTAGAGACCCTCCAGACCGAAGTCGCCTCCTGCGCATCGACAAAACTCACGACCCGAACACAGCCAAGCTCATCCTTGGCGCCAAGGACTGGCAGGGCAGAAGCCTCCTGCTCGCTGGCCTACGCTCAGAAGGGATCGCGAAGCACCACCTGGGCCCAGCCCCAGCGGGCTGGCTGGAGGAGGAGATATCGACATGGCTGGACCACTTTCGACGAATGACAGGATGATACGTTTCGTATCTGGCGGCATTCTCCCTGCAGTGAGGCCTTCAGTAGCTCCCGAGACGGACCCCGCACATCACACTAGTGACCTCCCCCCAGATAATGCAGATCCCGAGGTGCAGACCCATGATCTGGCCGCTGATGAGGAGGCTGCTGAATTTTTATTCTCATGATGTGCCCCAAGAGGTCCCTTCTAAGGCCCCCTCGTCCAGAGCCGTAGCTAGACTCCTATTCACTCCCCCTCTTTCCTGCTTTCCCCGAGGAGTAGGAGATGAGGAGCACTCCCCTCCCCCCTCTATCGTTTCCCGCCGTAGCAGGTTTTTTGTTTGTCTGTAAGTCTTCAGCTTTGGCCAATGCGAGGCCACCTTCCAGAGCCGCCCTTCAGGGTTTTCCAACGCACAGCGCATGCCAGCCCGCATATAGCGAGCTGCACCGTTGCAGCGTCAGGCCATGCATAGCAGGCAAGAGGCAGCTCGACACTGCAGCGACGAACAAGGAATGTATCCAGTCTTTAAGCGGGTACGGCGGTACCATTCAGGGCCTTAGGTGCTGTTGATGCGGTCGCACCCGCCACACGTGGACACCCCACCTGTGGAACTAGTTTCGTCCGTAACAGCTCCCATGTCGTCGTAAAAGTCGTACTTATGATTGCCCTTGGGTTGCCAACGCTGCAACTTACTGTTCTCACGCGCCCCTCTGGATGCCCGGCTTCCACGTGCTATGCCACTGGTCGGAGCCCATGGTCACATGATGGATTTCGGAAGCACCCTTGTTCCCCAAAATCTAACAAATTAGTCATCTCCTCTTCTGGCGGAAGGTTTGCGGAAGGATCCGGAGATAAAACATGTTATTTATTAGAATTTGAATTCAAGAGCGCCGCGCCAGGGAGCTATACGCTGTAATCTGCGCTCCCTGGCCGCGGCCCTGTTGACAGACGTGCTCTCTGCTCCTCAGTCAACTTCACAGACGGAGGAGGTGGAGGAGGCGGAGAGGACGAGGAGAACCAGGAGGACGAGGAAGCGGCCGTTTTCGCCAGCCGCACCGCGCCCGCAGATGTCGGCATGGCGTTCCAAGGCCCTTGCATCATTATCGCGCCTCCTTATTATACGGATTGACTGTAGGCGGACGCTGCACCGCTGCACTTTGCAAGCAAGAGCGTCAGAGAACGGTGCCGGGCCTTGGCCGACGAGCGAACATCGCAAAAAAAAACCATCATTATTGCCCCCCGCTGCTTCACGATATACACTGCACTGCCTCCACAGAAGAGGAATGGAATTTCTGGCTCTATAGCTATCCATTCACTAAAGCGCTGCCAGGCCCAAATATTCCACTGCTCGCGAGCCCAGCACGCACAGCTTGCTCCCAGCCGAACGTGAGGCAGGTGCCTCGAGCACGCAAGCATGGCCACATCTGCTGGTCGCGACACTATCGTTCATATGACCGGCCTAATCATCGGCGCCCGCTTCCACCCCCACGATGTTCTTCACCAAGCGATCCGTGAACGGCGTCATCTCTGCGGCTCACTTGCCGATAGGGGACCTCGTCATCTCCATGAGGCGTCCCTGGTCTTCTCTCGTTGACAATGCCATGCCGCAGCTTAAACCTACTCCGTGCTGTACATGTGGCCAGTGGCTTGCGAGACACAACTTTGTGTTGACGATCCTTATGTACTGCAGCTGCCCATCCTCTCCATCTCGTTATCATTTCGTTCTGCACATGCCTTCGGTGCGCCCTTGCGCAGGCAGTGCGCAGAAGGCCTTCTACACGCAGCCCTCTGGAACCCCCGCTTCGCGGGGAGGCTCCAGGAATACGTGCCCATCCACTAGCGGTGCATGCTGGGATGTACCGTTGCAGTCCCCGAAGGCAACCATGTGCCCATGCAATTCGGAGCTGACGAGCATCGCCTTCACGCCGGCGAGGGAAGGCGCGGTCGGCACGAAGTTGCGGTGCTCGTCGAACTCCAGCTGTGTATCGTCCACGCGCCCTTCTTGCTGTTGTGCGTCGACCCACTTGCCCGCCAAAACCTGGGATGTTGTCTCGACTTTCGCCGCATCTCTCCTGGAGAGGTTACTCCAGTTCAATGCGTGCACGCCTCACCGCGGGTCCCCGCCACTGGTCTCCTCACGTGCCCTCTTGCGGCTCTCGGCGGCCTCGCGGGGCCTGATGACTCTGGCGAAACTTCGGACCCGAGAAGGGCCCCGAGCATCCAGAGGAGGGCCGAACCCCCTATGCCCTCCCGGTGCTCCGCCGCCCCTGTGTGCGCCTTCTGTGCCCTGCCAGCTCGTGGAGCTCCAGGGGCCGCACCGAGTCTCACCCAGACATGTGCCGCGGGCCGCGGCTGCCGGCGCCGCCGCAGCGGCCGCCGAAGCTCCATGGGTCGCCCGGCTCCCCCCCACCCCGCTGTCGTTGGGCGTTGCGTAATGGGGGGGTCATAAATGGGGGGGTGGCGAGGGTGGTTCGAAAAGGTACCCAAACGGTACCTAAACGAGCCCCCTGGGGCTCTGGAGGGGCCCGAAAGGGGCACGAAAGGGGACCTTTTCTGACCCCCCCATTTGTGACCCCCCCATTAAGCAACGCAGCGCCCGGGCCGCCTCGCGAAGAGGGGCGGCCTCGGGGGCGTGCTGCTGGAACTGCCGGGGGGGGGGGTTCTCGAGCAACGTGTCGGCCACGAGTTTCTCGAGACGGAGGAAACCGGCGGCCTGCACCGCCCGGAGGGTGGCTTGTCCCTGAACACGCTGGAAGGCCAACCCACCGCAGCCCCAAGGAAGCCTTGTCTATGACATCTCGAGACGTGCTACGAAACAGTGCTACACCGCCCCGGATTTCCTGCGCCTGGGTGTTGGGCCGACGCTTTTAGAAAAGAGCTCGAACAGACGCTTGACCAGACTGCTAATGCGATGGGAGAGGGCAGGGGCCCACATCCGCAGCGATCTTTGCTTGGACGCTCAGGATTGCAGGGCTTCCTGGTGCGCGAAAGGTTCAGCGCGTGGCGTATTCCGATTCCTGGGGGACGGGTGGCGTTTGCAGAACGGTGGAGTGGGAGCAAGGTGAGTATTTTGCGGCTGATGCTTGCCTGGCAGTGGTGTATTGTCGGGTGCGTGGCTTGCCTCTCATCGCTTACATGTTGGCGTGCCATCTACTTCGCGCACGTGGGCCTTCGTTGCTCCAGATGCGGTGATGAAGTATGCAGTATGTTCTGGGCTTCGTCACCACATGGCGAGCGCTGCAGAGACGTTCCGAGTGGCCCGATCGCGTGGTTGGGGCTCGAAAGGAAGTCGGAGTGCGGAGTCTCGGAGTCGGAGCTAGCACGTCTGGAATGTCTCGAGGCAGTGGTTCCCGTTTTCTGTATGTACCACCGCTCTCGCGGTTTTGCGCAAATCGCACATGGGTTATTGTAGGTCAGAGTCGGTTTGTTGTGCTGTTGCATTCCGATGGAGCGCTAGCTGTGTTGTGCACTCCGAAAGTAATGTAGTCGCAGCTGTTCCTTTCTGGCCACAAGAATACCAGTTGCGGGTGCTCTCCCCGGCCTTTCTGTCATAGCGGCGATGGGGGGGGGGTTCAGCTCTGCGGTGAGGTTCCCCGAGGGCTGGGCCTGATTGTCCAATCAGGCGGGTCTTCTGCGCTTGTGCGGGCTTCGCATGTGGCGTAAGTGGTAACGGGGCTTCGTGTAGGAAAGGCCCTAACGCCACCCTGCGGGAGCTCGCGTTCTCCCTCTGTGCCCACCCGAATGGTGTAGAGGTCGAGGTGCGGCCACGGACAGGCCGTCAAGGTTGAGCTGTCGATTCCTCTTCTCGTGCTCCCGCTTCCTCCTCGCCCTGTCGGCGATTTGCAGGAGTAGCCGCGCGTGGGCGGACTCACTCGACTTGTCATGCCCCCCCAGGGGGGCCCTGCACCTCTTTGTTGTTCCTCCCCCCCCGCGGACATTGGATCGCCCCTCCCCTGGCGTTCTGACCTGGCCTGGCCTCTCTCCCCTTATTCCTCCCTCCCTCCCCCCCCCTTCCCCACACTGTCGGGCATAGCCAGGACCCCAGGTAGGGGGACGCGGTCAGTAAGGAGGGGAAAAACACACAGACACAATTAATCGTCCATCCCCAGGAAAATATGGGAAAATTTGGGATGTGGGGGGGAAGACAAAAACCCAGAAAATATGGGAAAATATGGGGAATCTTTTTATTTGTGTGTATTTATTTGTGTGTCCTGGGGCCCCTTCAAAGTAGCAGGGCCCCGGAGCTCCTAACTTTGCCAGAATCACTGAACCAGGTCTGCCGTATGTGGTGTTTTTTTGCGGGTGTGACGGCACTTCTGGTTCGTGGGAGCGGATCCTGGGGGGCGCCTCCCGGTCCACATCACGGAACCAGGCCTCACTAGACCCAGTTCTGCCAACGCCCGAGACTTCTTCGACACTCCGTCCGAGTACTGGTCTCCTCTCTCCCCGGCATGGTGGCCGAGGAGCGGCCCGCCCCCCTCCGCGCAGTTTGCCAGATGCGGACTTTCACCGTGTGGCCTCCCCGGCGTGCTCTCCTCGGGGCGTCTTCGGCATCTCAAAACTCACCGCCCACCAAACCACCCCAACCCAATCCGAAGGCCCCAATTCGCCCTCCATTTCCAGTTTGGGGGGGTCGGGGAACGTTGAGAAAACACACATGAAGCCCGTACCCCCCCCAACCCGAAATTCGGGTCTTCGGGCTGGGTTGGGGTGGTTTGGTAGGCAGTCAGAAACGGCGTTCCCGCCGCAGCGCTGGCTCCATTTGCCGATGCGCGCTGTGCTCCCGTCGTTCGGCATTTGCGCTCCGGCCCCAGCGCGGGCCACTGTTCTGGAGCCGGCTGCTTGCCCTTTGTTGTCGCCCCGCCCACTTCCCCTTCCCCGCCTTCCCCTGGTCATCCTGCTCCTCCCGATTCTCCCGCTCCTGCTCCTGCTGCTGCTTTCCCTCCTCGTCCGCCGCGTCCTTCCTCGTCCTCGTCCTCTTCCTCTTGCCCGTCCCCTGCTCATCCTTCGCCTCCACCTCCGGAGTGCGCAGCTCCCTTTTCGTGATTGTCTATGGCGCGATCGGGTTATTTGGGGGGTCTCGTGCCCGTTGTGACATCCGTCGGCGGACATGGGGAAACAGCGCAACGGGAAGGGATGAGCGGGAGGGATCGAATGTCAGCTATGGCACGAGCGCGCCCAGCTTGCCCCCTCCCCTCCCTCTCCGCTTCCCCTCTGGCTCGCACCGCGTACTCCTGAACGCAGAGAGCGAATTTGCGCTCCTCCTCGACCTCGTGACGTTTCGCGTGTCTTCATTAGCTCGTCCAGCTTTCGCTGTTGCGCCCCATGTTCGGGAGGATCGGAGGTCCTTTTTGCGGTTTCGGCGTGGGTTCACGGGGTCCGAATCCATTTCCTTCTTCTTTTTTCTTTTTTTTTTTTAAATTTTTTTTTTTCCTTTTTTCTTTTTTTTTTTATACGTCTTATTTACCATCACCGTGCTTCTCACACCTACTTCGCGGTGAGTAGCCCTCGGCGAGGGGAACATGATTCAGCAGCCCGGAAGATGGAATATACCAACTCGTGGCACGCACACTCGGGCGACACATAACACGAGGAAACAAGGAGGGCGGACTGCGGGAGATGGCGCATGGGACGAGAGAGGGGCCGGATGTGGATGATGAGAAAGACGGGAAGTCAGAAGGTGTAGGGGAGGAAGGGGCTTGTCCTACTTGGACACAAAATTTTACTTTCTTTTTTTTTTCCTTCCTTTTTTTTCTTGTTTTTTTTAAGGAGGCAATAGGTCCACATTTCTAGGAGGGTTGGAGGACGAGAGAGGGGGCCCTCTGGTATGGTCTCTCTAGGCCTTGGCTGCTCTGGTCGGATCTGGCCCGAGCCTCCCGTCTGAGGCTCTGGTCCCCGAAACCCGGGTCCCTTCTCCCAGGTTTCTGCCTCTAACGGCAGGCTCCCGGATCCAGGGTCTTAGGCCTCAGGCTCGGGATTCCGAGTCTCGACTCTTGTGTTGTCTGGTTTGGTAGGATGTCATATGATACGTCATGGTATGACATATTTCGATCTGGCCTGCACCGTGGCCACGTAGAGAGGGGGAGGACGCGGAGGAGGAGGAGGAGGAGGAGGAGGAGGAGGAGGAGGAGGAGGAGGAGGAGAAGGGGGAGGAGGGGGAGGAGCAAGGAGGAGCAGGAGCAGCAGGATGATGATGATGATGATGAGGAGGAGGAGGAGGAGTAGGAGCGAGAAGAACACGAGCGCAATACGGAGGATATGCACGATATCATAGCTGCCGCAATTGCGGATGCGAATGAGGGGACGGGGGATCGTCGGCAGTTTGTGCGGCTCGGCGCCATCGCGGACGCCCTTCCTTTTGCAGGGCCCCACCCGCCCGAGTTATTTATTCTTCTTCTTCTTCTTCTTCTTCTCGCGTCACTGCTGCAAGACAGGGAAAGCCAACCCGATGTCAGTCATAATCCTTGCCCCCCGCGGCCCGGCCGCCAGACCATGCCGAGCGCAGGGGCCAGGCAGCGACAGGGAGGAGGACTTCCGCAGCGGCAGCGAGCACCTCTACGAGGAGGTGCTCGGGCTCCTGTCGGGCCGGACGAAAGGGGGGGGACTGGGAAAGGGGGGGCTTAAAACGACGCGAAGATCGGGACAAAATCGGATCGGGATAACTCGAAATCTCTGAGAATCGCCGGGTTTGGAGGACGTATTGGGCGCCGCGGCCGCTTCCGGAACGCTCTGAGAGCGCTCCGGAACGCTCTGGAGCGATTTATCCCGATCCTAGCCCTGTTTTAGGGTTACGAAATTTGCTGAATGCAGCGAAATCTGCTGCATGCAGATGGTTTCGGCCCCACCGAGAGGGGCCCATTCCTCGATGCATAGCCGCCTCCCGGCGCCGGGAGGCGCCGGGAACATCAGCTGCGTGAAATGATTCTCAACCCCCCCTTTGCTATCCCCCCCTTCGACGGCCGATAACTGCATCTCGATCGGGACAACCCGGGCCGACCACCAGCGCGCCGAGACTCGAGAGGCTGGACCAGCTAGAGGGCTCTCTGCGGCGGGCCGGCCGGCTCCAACGGTGTGCTATCGAGGATTGTTTGAGGGCATGGCTAGTGGACTTATTTCTTTTGACTCAGGGCAACATTGACGTGCTGAGGCTCATCAAGCGGGACCTCCAAGAGCTGAAAGACCACACGAAGTCAACCATGCCGCTCGCACCTGAGTAGGCCTCCTCCCTCCTCTTCCTCCTCCTCCTCCTCATTCCTCCTCCTTGTTCAGTCGTACTTCTCGATCGGGATCATTTTGTACAACAGACGACGGCGTCTCTGATGCTGTGGGCCACGGTCACGCCGTTAGAGGGCTGTAGACCATTGTCGTTGCAGGGGCAGCCATCAGTTTGCTATCATAATCTCTTCTGCTGTCCACCGCTGCTACATATGTCGCGGCATCGCCTTGCAATTTTGTGACGGTGCAGCTCGCGATTGCAGCCAGCCTGCGACGCCTCCGTCATTTTGGCGTGTTAGGCGCGTGTTGGCGGCTCTGCCATGGCAGTGGTTGTGGTTTGGACAGGCAATTAAGGACTCCTTATTCAGTCGTACTTATGTCAGGAGGAAGAGAAACGCACAGACACAATCAATCCTCGGTTCCCCAGAAAATGCAGGAAAATATGGGAAGTGGGGGGGAAGACAGAAACCCAGAAAATATAGGAAAATATGGGGAATATTTTTATTTGTGTGTATTTATTTGTGTGTCCTGGGGCCCCTTCATTATGATTGCCCTTGGGTTGCCAACGCTGTAACTTACTGTTCTCACGCGCCCCTCTGGATGCCCGGCTTCCACGTGCTATGCCACTGGTCGGAGCCCATGGTCACATGAGGGATTTCGGAAGCACCCTTGTTTCCCAAAATCTAACAAATTAGTCATCTCCTCTTCTGGCGGAAGGTTTGCGGAAGGATCCGGAGATAAAACATGTTATTTATTAGAATTTGAATTCAAGAGCGCCGCGCCAGGGAGCTATACGCTGTAATCTGCGCTCCCTGGCCGCGGCCCTGTTGACAGACGTGCTCTCTGCTCCTCAGTCAACTTCACAGGCGGAGGAGGTGGAGGAGGCGGAGAGGACGAGGAGAACCAGGAGGACGAGGAAGCGGCCGTTTTCGCCAGCCGCACCGCGCCCGCAGATGTCGGCATGGCGTTCCAAGGCCCTTGCATCATTATCGCGCCTCCTTATTATACGGATTGACTGTAGGCGGACGCTGCACGGCTGCACTTTGCAAGCAAGAGCGTCAGAGAACGGGGCCGGGCCTTGGCCGACGAGCGAGCATCGCAAACAAAGAATCATCATTATTGCCCCCCGCTGCTTCACGATATACAATGCACTGCCTCCACAGAAGAGGAATGGAATCTCTGGCTCTATAGCTATCCATTCACTCTAAAGCGCTGCCAGGCCCAAATATTCCACTGCTCGCGAGCCCAGCACGCACAGCTTGCTCCCAGCCGAACGTGAGGCAGGTGCCTCGAGCACGCAAGCATGGCCGCATCTGCTGGTCGCGACACTATCGTTCATATGACCGGCCTAATCATCGGCGCCCGCTTCCACCCCCACGATGTTCTTCACCAAGCGATCCGTGAACGGCGTCATCTCTGCGGCTCACTTGCCGATAGGGGACCTCGTCATCTCCATGAGGCGTCCCTGGTCTTCTCTCGTTGACAATGCCATGCCGCAGCTTAAACCTACTCCGTGCTGTACATTTGGCCAGTGGCTTGCGAGACACAACTTTGTGTTGACGATCCTTATGTACTGCAGCTGCCCATCCTCTCCATCTCGTTATCATTTCGTTCTGCACATGCCTTCGGTGCGCCCTTGCGCAGGGAGTGCGCAGAAGGCCTTCTACACGCAGCCCTCTGGAACCCCCGCTTCGCGGGGAGGCTCCAGGAATACGTGCCCATCCACTAGCGGTGCATGCTGGGATGTACCGTTGCAGTCCCCGAAGGCAACCATGTGCCCATGCAATTCGGAGCTGACGAGCATCGCCTTCACGCCAGCGAGGAATGCGCGGTCGGCACGAAGTTGCCGTGCTCGTCGAAAAACTCCAGCTGTGATCGTCACGCCGCCTTCTTGCTGTTGCTGAATCGACCCACTTGACCGCCACCTACTGGGTGATGTTCGTCTGACTTCTCGCCGCATCTCTCCTGGAGAGGTTACTCCAGTTCACATGCGTGCACGCCTCAGCCGCGGGTCACCGCCATGGTTCTCCTCAGTGGCCCTCTGACAGGCTCTCGGCGGCCTCGCGGGGCCTGATGACTATGGCGAAACTTCGGAACCGAGAAGGGCCCCGAGCATCCAGAGAGGGCCGAATCCCTATGCTCCTCCCGGTCGCTCCCGCCGCCCCTCGTGTGGCGCCTTCATGTTGCCATGCCAAGCTGGGAGCTCCAGGGGGCCGCCACCGAGTCTCACCCAGACATGTGGCCGCGGGGCCGCGGGGCTGGCCGGCGCCGCCGCAGGAGGCCGCAGCAGCTCCATGGGCCGCCAGGCTCCCCACACCCCGCCGGCGGCAGCGCCCGGGCGCCTCGCGAAGAGGGGCGGCCGTCGGCTCGGGGCGTGTGCTGTAACTTTGCCGGGGGCGGGAGGAGGAGGAGATAGGAGGAGGAGGAGGAGGAGGGAGGAGGAGGAGGAGGAGGAGGAGGAGGAGGAGGGAGGAGGAGGAGGAGGCGGAGGAGAGGAGGAGGAGGACGGAGGGTTCTCGAGCAACGTGGTCGGCCACGAGTTTCTCGAGGCGGAGGAGGACCGGCGGCCTGCAACCGCACGGAGGGGGCTTGGCCTGAGCAACGTTGAAGGCAAACCACCCAGCCCCAGGAAGCCTTCTTTTTTCTTCTCTTTTTTTTTTTACTTTTTTTTCTTCTCGGTTTCGTTTGTTCTTTTTTTCGGAACACGAACTTCTGATTCTCTTTTCTTTCTTTCTTATCTTTTTTACTTTTTCGTCGTCTTTTCGTCTATGACATCTCGAGACGTGCTACAAAACAGCGTCGCATGCGTTGGCATCAAGGGGAAACGTGTGAGGAGCACCTTCGGACAGCAGGCGGAGTAGGAGGAGGAGGCGGAAAACGGCAGAGTATGTATGATCGGACCGGAGGAGAGGAGGGGATATGGTTAAGTCGGGCGTGTCCCTCTACAGGAGGAAATCCAATAATAGAAAAAAATGTCTGGAGACGATTTTGTTAGCATGGTTTTTTGTGTACACAATGCGATTTTTGTTGTCCGTCAAAAATCGGCCTGTAGGGGACATGCCCGACCTAAGGATAGGGAAAGAGGGGGGGACGAAATCTGCCGCATGCAGCTGGCCTCGGTGTGGCCGCCAGGCGCTCTCGTCGACGCGTTGGTGCCTCCTGGCATCCCCAAGCTATTATTAAGTCGGGCGCGTCCTTCTAAAGAAGGAATATTCAAACATAGTCAAAAATAGTTATGGGACGATTGTTCTTCTATTACTTTTGATCATTTGGGAATCTTTTGACAATTCAATACTTTTCGTCCGAAATCCGCCTGTAGGGGGACATGCCCGACCAAAAGCTACTACGCCCCCCCCTTCGTCCGGCCTGGTAGGAGACTGAGGATGGCGAGGAGCAGGAGCTGGAGGAGGAGCAGGAGGAGGAGGAGGAGGAGTACCAGTGTAAACCTCAGAGTCATCAGCGATGTTGAAATAGACCCTCCCTCCAAGCTCTTTCTTTATAGGCTCCTACAGCGGTTCATCTCCACATGGAACGCCTCGTCGCGGAAGACAACCGTTTGAAGATTCTGAAGCATGCCAACACGTTGTTCTCGGTATTCCAACGGCACCGATCAACTTTACTGTTGCGTTTTGACGAACCTGAATCGTGCCAGAACACCACCCCTCGGACTTCAACACCGCGAATCAAAATCACTGTTGCACTCGCAGACTCTTGAATCTGTCCAAAACACCATTTCTGGTACGTTGACCATGTGAATCCGTGAAACCTTTTGCACTTGTTTAGAACGAGTATGCGCGGCGCTGAGGCAAGAGCCACATTTTGAAAAGGAAGCGCCCTCAATCCGTGAAACTCTTGCATTTGTTAAAACGAATGTGCGCGGCGCTGAGGCGAGAGCCACACTTTGAAAAGGAACCGCCCTCAATCAGCGAAGCTCTTGCGTTTGTTAAAACGAATGTGCGCGGCGCTGAGGCGAGAGCCACATTTTGGAAACCACCCGCCCTCAATCATTGAAGCTCTAGCACCTTTTCAAAACGAATATGCGTGGCGCTGAGGCGAGAGCCACATTTTGAAAAGGAACAGCCTTCAATCCGTGAAGCTCTTGCACATTTTTAAAAACGAATGTGCGCGGCGCTAAGGCGGGCCACATGTTGAAAACCACCCGCCTTCAATCCGTGAAGCTCTTGCAGAATTCTAAATAAAATTCACGCAGCGCTAAGGCGAGAGGTACATGTTGAAAGCCACCCGCCCTCCATTTATGAAACTGTTGTCAATTGTTCATTGTCAGGGTCATAAGTGGTGAGGAAGTCTCAGGCGAAGCGCCCGGTCCGCCCTAAAAGCTGGCCCCAGGGTGCGACAGGGAGAAGTTAGGGGGACGGACTCTTGGACCCGATGGTCCGCGCAGGAGCTCCACAGGGGCCACTGACCGGGGCGTGCAAGAACGCGACGCCGCTTCTAGACCCGGGGGGCCCACTCTTGGTGGGCATTCAGGCGATCGCAGACATGGATCAAGGGGGCGTGGATTAGCGACGGGTCCCGCTTCCATGGGAAGTCGCGGATTTTCGCCGCCGAGCGAGGCGGCACCGGCCGCACTCTGGGGAGGGCACCTCCCCCGAGCCATGGATTCGGCGACCGCGCGCCACATCCATGGATCGCTACAGTCGGGGCCCTGAAGAAGGAACCCTTTTCGTTGGGGAGGGGCTCCGTGTTCCTTGATAGTTTCGCAGCTTGCCTTAGGCTTTCCTTAGGTTCTCGATGTCAAATCGAAGTTTTTGACTTGTGGGAAATCGGGGCCTCGCTCCTTATTTAGGGTTCCTTAGGCCAACGCCCCGACTGTAATCCATGTCTGCGCGCACCCGAGGCACGGGGCCTGCTCCAGAAAAGGACGAAGAGCCAGAGTACGAGGAGGAGGAGGAGGAGGAGGAGGAGGCAGGAGGAGGAGGAGGAGGCGGAGGCAGGGGAGGAGGAGGAGGAGCGAAGGAGCGGGGGGAGGGGGATGGAGAGGTGGAGGAGGAGGGAGGAGGGGGAGGAGGAGGAGGGAGGAGGAGGAGCGAGGAGGAGGCGGAGGAGGAGGAGGAGGAGGAGGAGGCCGAGCGACCGCCCCCAGTCGTTCTTTCGCGCCTGCCCACGGTGCTTCCTCCTGCCGCGGCGGCCTCGGCAGGTGGCCGCGCGGTTCCTTGGCGGCACTTACGCCCCGAGGGCCGAGGTCCGACCCGGCACGGGGGAGGGCCGCAGTCTGGTGCTGGACGCCTGCACAGGGGGGGGGGGGGGCGCAGGAGCGTTTTTTTTTAGTATCTCTCTTTTTTTATGTTCGGCCATAATGGGCATATAGCGGGGATCGGGGGGTGGAGGGCCAGGGGGGGTATAATGAAACCAACTGCCTCCCCCCCACGCCCCGCCGTGCGCACGACGGCAGTGCCAGGAAGCGCACTGGAGGGAGGGCCTTCCGTTAAAGGGAGGGGGAGGGGGGGCCGCCGGGGGTTACAATGCCCAGTATGCCTTAATGGGCATTAACAGGGGAGGGGGTGGGGACGGGGCCAGGGGGGGGTATAATGTAACGCATCCCCCCCCCCCGCCGTGCGCACGACGGCAGTGCCCGGAGCGCACTGGGGGGGAGGGGCTTTACGTTAAAGGGGGGGGGAGGGGGGGCCGGGGGTTACAATGCCTATTATGCCCCAAGCAATAAAGAAACGCGCTCCAGTCGACAGCCCTGGACGTGGAGAGAGGGTGTTCCAGGCATCAACCGTGCCGTCTTGAGCAAAGTTGAAGAGATCAAGGCGAGGATTTTTCGTCGGGCTCGGCATCTGGGAGCCCGTCAGGCCACGGCACCGTCAAAGAGAGGCTCAGGACGTAAAGCCGGCCCTGGCGAAAGGGTCGGGACTTTTGAGGACCTCGTACTGAGGAAACAAAACGTTGAATTTCTGGGCATGGAGGATGAGCATGACAGCGAGCGTGATGACGAGGCGGGCTTCATAACATCTTCATCGATGACGCGGCGTTGCCCTCTGCACCCCCCAGCAGGAGGACTCCTTCGCCCTGCTCGACGTTCCTCTCCCCCTGCTTGCCGCGCCCCCGTCGTTCTTCCGCCCACTTGTCCCACCCCGCGCCGTCAGAGCCGGGCCGTGGGCAGGGCACGTACGTGGCCGAACAGCGGTCGAGAGGGGCCTTCGAGCTGCAGAACGCCGCCACGCCAAGGCCTCTCCCCCCGCCGCGCCGAGCAGGGCGGCGAGGAAAGCATGCCCCATGGTGTCTTGTTTCTCGATGGGGCAGAGGGCACGAGCGCGGGATGGACTGCAGGCTGACTCCTGGGGTTGGCGCTCCAGAGAGAGCGTCGACAGCGCCAGCGTTCCCTCTGCGGTGCATGAGATGCTGGTGACGGAGGAGGGGGAGGAGGAGGAGGAGGAGGAGGAGGAGGAGG
>CAUYUJ010020714.1:111515-151745 GCA_963575745.1 Prorocentrum cordatum
TCTTAGTATTCTTCGTATTAGTGTTCTTCTTCTTCGTCTTCTGCTTCTTCGTCTTCGTCTTATTGTTATTTTTATGATTGGTCTTCTTCGCTGTTTCGTATTATGTTTATTAGTCTTCTCTTCTTCTTCGTATTATTATTATTATTCTTATTATTCGTATTATTCTTATTATTCTTCGTATTAATATTATTAGTCGTTTCGTTCTTCTTATTAGTCTTATTAGTATTCGTCTTATTCGTCTTCTTAGTAGTATTATTATCATTATTGTTCGTCTTATTGTTATTATTATTATGATTCTTATTAGTCGTCTTCGTCTTCGTCGTATTCTTATTCTTCGTATTATTATTCGTATTAGTCGTATTAGTCGTATTCGTCTTAGTAGTATTCGTCTTATTATTATTCGTCTTCTTATTAGTATTATTCTTCGTATTCTTCTTAGTATTATTCTTGTTAGTATTCGTAGTGTGTTTCGTCTGCTTCTTATTATTCGTGTTATTATGCTTATGCGTCTTCTTATTAGTAGTCTTCTTATTATTCTTATTATTAGTCTTCTTCTTATTATTAATAGTATTCGTCTTCGTCTTCTTCTTCTGTTTCTGCTTCTGCGTCTGCGTCTGCTTCTGCTTCTGCTTCTGCTTCTGCGTCTGCGTCTGCTTCTGTTTCTGCTTCTGCGTCTGCTTATGTTTCTGCTTCTGTTTCTGCTTCTGATTCTGCTTCTGCTTATGCTTCTGCTTCTGCTGCTGCTTCCGCTTCCGCTTTCTCTTCCTCTTCCTCTTCCTCTTCCTCCTCCTCCTCCTCCTCTCCTCCTCCTCCACCTCCTCCTCCCCTCTCCTCCTCCTCCCTCCTCCCTCCGTCCTCCTCCTCCTCCTCCTCCTCCTCCTCCTCCTCCTCCCCCCCCCCTCCCCTCCCCCTCCCCCTCCCCCTCCTCAACCCCTCCATCCTCCTTCCCTCCTCCTCCTCCTCCTCCTCCTCCCTCCTCCTCCTCACTCCTCCCCTCCGCCTCCGCCTCCGCCTCCTCCTCCGCCTCCTCCGCCTCCTCCTCCTCCTCCCTCCTCCCCTCCTCCTCCTCCTCTCCTCCTCCTCCTCCCTCCTCCTAAACCTCCTCCTCCGCCTCCCCTCCTCCTCTCCTCCTCCTCCTCCTCCTCCTCCTCCACCTCCTCCTCCCTTCCTCCTTCCTCCCCCTTCCTCCTCCTCCCTCCTCCTCCTCCTCCACCCCTCCCCCCCTCCCCCACCCCCTCCACCCCTCACCCCTCACCCTCCCCTGCCCCTCCCCCTCCCCCTCCTCCTCTCCTCCTCCTCCTCCTCCTCCTCCTCCTCCTCCTCCTCCTCCTCCTCCTCCTCCTCCTCCGCCTCCTCCGCCTCCTCCTCCTCCTCCTCTTCCTCTCCTCCTCCTCCTCCTCCTCCTCCTCCTCCTCCTCCTCCTCCTCCGCTCTCCTCCTCCTCCTCCTCCTCCCTCCTCCTCCTACCGCCTCCGCCCCGCCTCCGCCCTCCGCCTCCCGCCTCCGCCGCATCCCGCCCTCCTCCCCTCCTCCTCCTCTCCTCACTCCTCCTCCTCCTCCTCCTCCTCCTCCTCCTCCTACCTCCTCCTCCTCCTCCTCCTTCCTCCTCCTCCTCCTCCTCCTCCTCCTCTCCTCCTCCTACCTCCTCCTCCTCCTCTCCTCCTCCTCCTCCCCCGCCCGTCCCCCCTCCCCCCTGACCCCCCTCCCCCCTCACCCCCTCCCCCCTCCCAGCCCCCTCCCCCCTCACCCCCCATCACACCCTCCCCCCAACCACCCCTCCCTCCTCCTCTCAAGCACAGGTGGGCGGAGCGCGTAGTGCCATCTTTTGGCTCTCACTCGCTCGCGCTAGCCTAGCTTCCCGCCTCCTCGTCGGCGCTTGGGGGACACCAGGGCGTCTGGACAGTGTTGGGAGTCTTTTGCTCGCAACGGCATCGTTCAGCCCCTCCTGGTGACAAAGGGAAGCGAATTCGTGTTTCAACATTTTCCCGAACATCTTCCTCGGCATTCCGTCCGCACCGAGGGGCACGGGGGCTTCGAGCCCATCTAAGTCCCACTCGGGCGGCGGAGCGCGGCGGTGTTCGTCGTGGTGCTCTCCTTGGACCTCTTCATCGGCATCCCGTCCGCAACCGGGGGGCACGGGGGCTTCGAGCCCATCTAAGACCCACTCGGGCGGCGTTTTTTTCGCTGGGGCGTGGTTCTGGGAGCTATTTCAATTCAATTTTCGGTTTGTGGGTGCAGTGTTCTCGGCTGGAAGGAATGAACACTTTGGCTGGTTATTCTCGATTGCGTTACTGTTTTGCGAGGCTGTCTGTGGATGAGGCGATCTTTATGATATACGTGCGAGGTTGCCCGGTTATCTACGGTAGGGCCGAATCGAGCCGAGTTCATTTCAGCTTAGCTTATTACGTTTCGTTTGTCGAGGGCGCCAGTCAGTTTGGAGGGATTCGCCATGGTATGTTATCATGAACTTCGGTGTCGCGTTCTACTTGTACCTCTCGCTGGGTTCCTCCTTCTGGTTCGTCTCGTTGGCGGGTGAGCTCAGGGGGCGGCCTTAGCATGTAGCTTTGCTTTCACTCTTGTGAAGGCGGTAATCCTGGTAATCCTCCTCCTCCTCCTCCTCCTCCTCCTCCTCCTCCTCCTCCTCCTCCTCCCAGTCCTCCTCCTCCTATTCCTCCTCCAATTCCTCCTTTTCCATCTCTTCCTCCTCCTCCTCCTCCTCTTCCTCCTCTTCCTCCTCCTCTCCTCCTCCCCGTCCTCCTCCTCTTCCTCCTCCTCCCCCTAATCCTCTTGCTTTACCCCCGAAGTGGCTCTCCCTCCTCCTCCTCATCCTCTTGTGTTGCCCCCGAAGCGACTCCTCTTCCTCCTCCTCGTCCTCCTCGTCCTCCTCGTCCTCCTCGTCCTCCTCCTCCTCCTCCTCCTCCTCCCCCCTCCTCCCCCTCCCTCCCCCCTCCTCCCCCTCCTACTCCTCCTCCTCCTCCTCCTCCTCCTCCTCGCCCTCCTCCTCCTCCTCGTCCTGTCTCGTGCCTAGAAAAAAAAACGGGGGGCACCCGAGTGGGCACCCACACCTGGCACCAAGGGGGCCCCCGGATGTTTGGGTTATTGTTCTGCGTCCCTGGCCTCGAAAAACGGCACCCACCGGTCACAGCTTCTTGGAGGCATTCCGCCTCTGAGTGGCCATACTGCGCAAAGAGAAATGCGAGCAGGGGCGGCCCAGCAGCGGCAAGGGAGGGAGGGGGAAAAGGGAACAGCGGGCAGAGGGCGGGGTCAGTTGGGGCAATCGCGCAGGCGGGCGTTGTGGTCGAAGTGGGGATCGCGGTAGCAGGGCCGACGTGGTGATCATGTTGCCAGGAGTGGTGGTCCTTGTGAAAATCGGGCTGGGAAGGCTGATGGTTGGGCGCCGTGGTGGTGGTCGTGGTGCTTTGGCCGTGATCTCGCTGGTGGTGGTCGTCGTGCCGGTGGTGGTCGAATGTCAAGCTTACGGTGGTCGTGGTGGCTGCTGGTGGTCGTGGTGGTCGTGGTGGTCGTGGGGGCGGTCGCACGAGTCGCAAGCGGTCGTGGAGGTGGTGGTGGTCACGGTCGCTGGTGGTCGTGGTCATCAAGACCGCCATGGTGGTGGCCACGGCCGCTGGTGGTGGCACCGGCGATGGTCACAACGCCAGGGTCGGCTGGCCTACCGCCCACATGTTCTGAGCAGTATCTCGGCATTGCAAGTCTGCAAGCGTCTGTTGATCTGCCTCCACAGCGGCCCGAGGATCTCGGCCCGGTCGGCGTCGTCGCGCCCACAACCGTACGACATGATGAAGTCGACGGCCGTGTCGGGCGGGCGGCCTCCCGACTCGAATACCAAGAGCGCCACGCTCCCGTGCTGCCGAAGGTAACGGTCGCGCTTGTCTGCGAAGGCCGCGGGTGCTGCATCCGCAGGTTACGCTCCAACCCACGTAGTGCCAGCGTCCAATTTCACCTCCTCCAGAACGCCCGTCCGCGGGTTCAGCCTGTCCCAACCAAGAGCCCTCTGCTCTTTCGCGGCGTAATAGCTCGTGAGGCGCGCGCGCGTGTGTCTGTGTGTGTGCGTGTGTGTGTGTATATGTGTTTGTGTTTGTGCGTGTGTGCGTGGAGGGGGGGGGGCGTGTGCCATTCCCGCACGCTGTCATGGCGGTTTGTGCGACCCCCTAGGAACACCAGTAAGCATGCCACCCGTGCGCGTCCAAAGGCTCATTGCACGGTAACCCAATGTCGGTGCATGTGTGCTGGCAGCGAATTCAGGCGGACACACGGGCACCCGCAAACGCTTCTTGTACGCCGCAAGTCGCTGTTTGTCCGGCGTGGGCTGGTGACCCTCGTCCCGGGGGAGCAAGAAACCCCTAGCGCCCGGTCCGCCTGTCCCACGGAATTGGACCCGGTGGTCTCCTTTCCAAGTGTTCCCAGCATGCGTTCCCTCCCAGCAGAAGATCTCGCGTTGCCCAACCGCCCTGGCAGCTTCAATTGCGGTTCATGGGAGGTGTCCCGCCATTCGAAGGGGTTGTTCCCCATCGCGCCCTGCGTTCGCAGAGCCGCCTTCGCCCCCGCAGCGAGTGGAACGTCAAAGGGCAACGGGCCCGGAACTCCCAACTTGCGAACCCAGCGCCACGGGCGAGCCCAACTCGCGGCGTATGCGGCGGGCCCTGTTTCTTTTGCTGGAGGGCGAGCGCACCCCCCGGCAATCAGCCGCAAGGTGGCCTGCAGCTCCCGCGCGTCGTCCAGCGTAGCCTTGACGAAGTCTTCGAAACACCCGGAAACAGCGTCGTCGAAGGCGTCCGTTTTCCCTGTCGCACCCCAGGGCCGGTCGAACGAGCTTCACGGATGGAGTGCGACCCGTTTTCAAAATGTGGTCTTCGCCTTAGCGCCGCGCGCACTCGTCTTAAAAGCTTGAAAATTGCACGGGTGGAAGGTGGCCCGTTTTCAAAACGTGGCTCTGGCCTTAGCGCCGCGCACATCAATCTTCACAGGTGGAAGCCAGCTCCGTTTCAAGATGTGGTTTTCGCCTTAGCGCCGCGCGCATTCGTTGAGATTCCTTTTCCACATGTGGCTCTCGCCTGAGCGCCGCGTTCATTCGTTTTCGGAATTCGCGACAACTTCAACGATTCCCATGGACAACGCCCATGAAATTATGTTTTGCCACGGTGCGGAATGTCACGGCGCAGCAGTCACGTCGGTTCACGGAGTTGAAATCCCCGGAGCGGTGATCTGGCAAGGTTCAGGAGCTTCAAGTTGCAACAGTATCGGTGACTCGCGCCGTTGATGCCCCACGAATGGCGTTCTGGCACAAGTCCGGATTTTCGGGCGGTTGTCTTCCAGCGGGGCACTTCCCTCGATGGAAGTGAACCCGCGTAGGATCCTATGAAGAAAAACTTGTAGGGAGTTGTTTTTTGCAGTCTCGTTGATGAGTCTTTGGTTTACACTGGTCCTCCTCCTCCTCCGCCTCCTCCTCCTCCTGCTCCTCCCATGCTCCTCGTCCTCCTCCTCCCATGCTCCTCCTCCTCCTCCTCCTCCTCCTCCTCCTCCTCCTCCCATGCTCCTCCTCCTCCTCCTCCTCCTCCTCCTCCTCCTCCTCCTCCTCCTCCTCCCCGCGTCTCGTTAAAGGCTTAACGACTTCTGCCGTCCTTCGACTTTAGGCAAAGCTATAACCTGGAGGCAAAATAGAACTTAAGGCAAAGCAGCAACCGGACGACTCATTGATACTGTCGAATCTGGCGCCTAGCCGCTGCGTGCTACACTGACCCAGCTGCCGCTCGAATGCCACGCGTGACTGGTGATTCCTGCAGGAGCGGGGAGGCGATATGCTTGCGCCCCCCCCACCGGCCGGCCACGGCCGTAAAGCGCGCGACAAGAACGCTGCGGCACATGCGATTACAATCGGATGCGGACCGCAAGTCTACACTTGCAAGACAGGGTGCGCATCGCACACCTGCTAAGCATACAAGGCGTAAGACAAGTAGAAGAGCCTAAGAACATAGCTGGCGCGTGCAGAAGGCGACTCTGGCTTGGGCACAACCGTGCAGAGGCTTCCTGACACGCGATACGCGATTTGAAATGTCGCATGGCGCAAGGTCATGAATAATGATTGGCATTCTCTGGAATGTAGATCATTCGTCGCGAAGACGAGCACCTAGATTTCAACGGATCCTGAGCTCAAGTCCCCTGCAAAGTGGCACGCGATGACAACATGGAAATTAATTAACCTAGCGCTCCGTATCAGGCGCCAGCTCGTGTCTTCCTGCGACAATATGTTGATTGGTGCCTCGCATATGCGTGGACATGCTGTCCCTGCTTACAAATTAAGCCAACGCATCGGCGAGGTTCTGATGAGTTCCTACCTCGATCACTTTGATGTCTCCTCGTCGCACTTTCTCGCGCAACAAAAGCTGGCCAAACTCGGTGTGTCGGACGTTTCCTCGTCGACGCCTGCTTGCAATGGCAATGGACGCGCTGGCGTCGCCCTTTAACGAGATGGCGCAGTCGTAATCGGAACCTTGAAAAACTACTCGTGGTTCCAACGCCGCTGGCACCATTCCGCAAGACGCTGATTCTCCCACAGACAACGACGCAACGCTCCGAGTCGAACTCCACGACCTCGCCGCATGTGATCCCAGCATTGCAGCTCCCCGCTTGTTGGCTTGCGTGTGTGCGCGTTTGCTTGCAAGCGGCATGATCGACGTCAGCCCGCGCGATTGACTCCGTAGGGCGCTCTTGATGCAGCAACTGGTGCCCGCACCAGTCGTGGTTCTTGAGATATTTGCCCAAGTTTGCAAGGTTGCCCCATGCGCCCGGGGCCGGGGCTGACGTGGCACGGGGCGCGCCAGCTCCTTGGCAGAGAACTGCACTTCTGAGCGGCCTTGTGTTGGAGCGTGTAGTACCCTGACCACAGAAGCCTGGTACCTCTGAGCTTCACGTCTTGGTCGGCGCATCGCATATTCTCCAAGACGGCCCTGGAGCAACCCATGAAGGCCCCGAGTCGGCCCGGGGAGGCCCGCAAGACGGCTTCCGACGGCGTCAGGCGGGCCAGGAACCCACCAAGACGGCCCAAGATGGCTCGAAGACGGCCTCCAAGAGAGCCTCCAGGAAAACCCGAGAATTTTTGGATTTTCCTTAGGTTGTTGGAGAATTTTGGCATTTGCTTCTTTTCGGCCTTCCGACGGCCCAAGAATCCCCAAGATCGCCCAAGCCGTCTGGGAGGCCGTCTTGGCCGCTCTGGAGGCCTCTTGGGGCCCTCTTGGGGCCGTGCGAAGTTCTTGGATCCGCGCTGGACCCCCTCCCCAAAAATCACGTCCGGAGCCCCAGACCTCACCTCTCTGCGCCACTTCCCGAGCCCGATCGATCTGCGAGGGCCCCGGGGCCCGACCTCGAGCGCAGGCGCCCGTGCGCGCAGAGGAAAAATGGCAGCGCCAGGACCTCAGGGTCTCCTGCGCCCCCCCCCGTTTTGAGCGGGGACTGGCCGTCCCGGCATTCCTGTAGTCCTACCACGACATGTTCTTAGAAGCCCAAAAGTGTTCTAAGAACACAAACAATGTCCTTCGAACAACTTCCCGACGTGCTAAAACAAGACGGACTCCGCCAGAAATGTTCTGAGAACACTCCCCTGGAAGCCACAAAAAGGTTCTTAGAACATTGCTTGGTAGGGCTATATCGGCGAGCCAGAACGCTTCGCCGCTGCTTGAGACGTTGCGCAGCGCCCGACGCCCGCGCAGCCTCCGCCGCCGCCGGCGCAGGCCGCTGGCGCAGGCCGCCCGCCGCCGCGGGCCGCGCCGCCGCGCCGCCGGCGAGGCCCTCGGCCGCCCCGCCGAGGCCGCACCGCTGCCCGAGGGCCGCGGCGGCCGCGTGCCCGCGGCGGCGAACGCGCCGCCGTGAGGATGCCCGCGCCCGACGCACGGGGCCCGTCTCACGCCGCGGGCGCCCGGCGGCGGGCGCGGGGAGGGGCTGCGCCGACTCTGGTGCGGCGCGTCCCTCCTCCTTCTCCTCCTCCTCCTCCTCCTCCTCTCCTCCTCCTCCTCCTCCTCCTACCTCCTCCCCCTCCTCCCCACACTCCTATCCTCCCCCCCACCCCTCCTCCCTACCTCCCTCCTCCCTCCTCCCTCCTCCCTCCTCCCCTCCCACCTTCTACCTTCCTCCTGTCCCTCGACTCCCTCCACCCTCCTCCCTCCTCCCTCCTCCCTCCTCCCTCCTTCCCACCTCCTGCCTCACCTCCTCCCTCCTACCCTTCCTCCCTCCTCCCTCCTCCTCCTCCCTCCTCCTCCTCCACCTCTCCCTCCTCCCTCCTCCTCCTCCCTCCCCCTCCTCCCACCTCCTCCTCCTCCCCCTCCTGCCTTCCTCCCTCCTCACTCCTCTCCTCCCTCCTTCCCTCCACCTCCTTCCTCCTCCTCCTCCACCTCCCACACTCCCCCTCCTCCCTCCTCCTCCTCCTCCTCCTCCTCCTCCTCCCTCCTCCTCCTCCTCCTCCTCCTCCTCCTCCTCCTCCTCCATCCACCCTCCTCCCCCTCCCCCTCCCCTCCCCCTACCCCCTCCCCCTCCCCTCTACCCCTCCCCCCCCCCTCCCCCCCCCCCGTCCCCCTCCACCCCCTCGCCCCTCCCCCTCCCCCTCCCCCATCCCCCTCAACCTCCCCCTCCCCCTCCTCCTCCTCCTCCTCCTCCTACCTCCTCCCTCCACCTCCTCCTTCTCCTCCTCCTCCGCCTCCTCCTCCTCCTCCTCCTCCTCCTCCTCCTGAGACGCCCTGAGAGGCCCCCAAGAGGTGCCTCAAGAGGGCCCGAAGAATCGCTTCATTTCCTTAGGGAAACGTGTGATTTTAGCACATTCGCCTGTAGGGTTTTCACCACGTCCAAGACAGCCCAAGAGGCCTCCAAGATCGCCCGAAGAAGGCCCAGAAGCCCCCAAGAAGGCTCCAAGACGGCCCAAAAGGCC
Source organism: Prorocentrum cordatum (assembly GCA_963575745.1). Taxonomy (NCBI): domain Eukaryota; class Dinophyceae; order Prorocentrales; family Prorocentraceae; genus Prorocentrum; species Prorocentrum cordatum. Next base: position 120,447 of record CAUYUJ010020714.1, read on the forward strand.
CCCAATACGGCTCCAGGAGGGGGTCCAGGCAGGGGACCCGAACGGGAATTTCGAGCCCTCGGCCCCAAGAAGCCTCCAGGAGGCCCCAAGAGACCCCCGAGAAGCCCCCAAGAGACTCCAAGAGGCCCACCAGAGGCCCAAAAGAGGCCCCAAGAGGCCCCAAAACGGCCCCCCAAAGGCTTCAAAAGTGCTGCCAGGAGGCCCCCGAGAGACCTACGATACATCGACAAAATGTTGCACCACCTGGCGCTGACAATAAATCGCATCGCTGCTATATCAATCGTCCCCTCCCCCCGATCTTAATATTGGGTTCGGTCCAGGCTGGTCGAAACAGCTCGGTGGTGCAACATTTTGTCGGGAGCCCCCGGGCGGAACAGGGGCTCTTCGCCATGCACCCAATATTAAGATCGGAGGGAAGGGGGGGGCAAGAGCAATGCAGTACAGGTGCCAATGCACAGCAAAAGTGGTGCAAGATTTGTCGATGTACCAGGAGCCCCCCAATTGGGGTCGGCGGTGCGGCGTAAGCCCAAGAATCAGTCAAGAGGGTGGCAGAAGCCAAATCCGCTCACAATCGCCCCCTCGGACCCCGGACCCCTTCCAGACCCCTCCCGGGGCTCATCTGTTGCAGCGCTTCACCTCGGGTCCGTTCTTGAAAAACGGTTCCTGGAGGCCGAAAATGAAATCCAGCGCCTCGAATCTCGCCCCCCCTTCCGACTCCAAACATCAAGGTCCTCTCGTCGCGGAACAATTGCGACGGGAGGGGCTCGCCGCTTGAACTGAAAAGACATCGAATATACCGTGGAGTCGGAAAGCCAACTTTTACTCACGCCACCTTCCGCTGTCTGGCCCAGCCTATTCTGTTCGATCCCTCGCTGTGTTTGACCGCCCTGACCCTCCCCACGTATCCGATGCTTGATGATTTTCAAAAAGGGGGCCCTGGAGCGCCCAGGCCCCTTCCGCAGGGCCCGCTCTTTCCCAAACTCCGACGTCTTGGCTTTGTGTCGCAGCGCAGGCCCCCAGAAATCCAGGACCCCACTCTTCGCTGGGACCGGCTTGTCATCACGGGCGGTGTTTTTCGACGGCCCCCGGGCCCAGTGCGGGCCCCAGGAGGCGGACAGACACAACCCAAGACCTCACGCAGTGAGCTCCTCACGACGAAAAGCTTCTGTTTGTTCCACGAACAAATGAACTCCAACTCCACTCTGCGCAACTGCCATGCGATTCAACGAGTTTCCAGGCAAACCAGGTGCAACTCACGAGCCGACATGCGATGGGCAAACTCATGAGGTGAACCGTGGCCTGAGAGAGAACGAGCGCGAGAAAGTCCGCCGGCCCCCTTGTGGGGCCACCAGGCTGCGAGGCGCGTGATTCGCAGTTTCCTGTACCAGTTGTAGTTTCTAGTTTCCAGTGTTACAGTTCTGCGTCTTGCTGGTTACTGTAACTAGTTGACTTCTTGCTGGTTACTGTAACTAGTTGATTGACCGCGCGAGGGGGGGGGAGGCCCAAACAGGATTTTCCAGCGTCCCCTGGGCGCGTTGTCTGAATTACTGTGGGGGCTCGAAATCGACACCCCTCACGCAGATCCGCGGGGTCAGGGTCCAAAAACACAAGGGATTTGCCACATTTCTGAAATTCGGTGCCACCCCTCACGCAGATCCGCGGGTCAGGGTCCAAAAACACAGGGATTTGCCACATTTCTGAAATTCGGTGCCACCCCTCACGCAGATCCGCGGGGTCAGGGTCCAAAAACACAGGGGATTTGCCACATTTCTGAAATTCGGTGCCACCCCTCACGCAGATCCGCGGGGTCAGGGTCCAAAAACACAGGGGATTTGCCACATTTCTGAAATTCGGTGCCACCCCTCACGCAGATCCGCGGGGTCAGGGTCCAAAAACACAAGGGATTTGCCACATTTCTGAAATTCGGTGCCACCCCTCACGCAGATCCGCGGGGTCAGGGTCCAAAAACACAAGGGATTTGCCACATTTCTGAAATTCGGTACCACCCCTCACGCAGATCCGCGGGGTCAGGGCCAAAAACACAAGGGATTTGCCACATTTCTGAAATTCGGTGCCACCCCTCACGCAGATCCGCGGGGTCAGGGTCCAACGCCACAGGGGCCACCCCTCACGCAGATCCGCGGGGTCAGGGAACATTTCTGAAATTCGGCGCCACCCCTTACGCAGATCCGCGGGGTCAGGGTCCAAAAACACAGGGGATTTGCCACATTTCTGAAATTCGAACCCATCACGCACATCCATCGCAAGGCGTGGTAACCCAAACTGCGAGAACTCCCTCGGCCCTTTCATCGCAAGGTGTGGTAACCAAGCCCTTAAACCATACACGTCTTACCAATCGCCAGGTGTGGTAACCCCTCTTGTGATCAGTTGGTTTTGCTGATTGCGACTCGGCTTCGCATGAAGTTTCGATACTGCTTCACGACAGCGCCAAGGCCTCATGACTTAGCTCTTCCATGGCCCATTCTCCGAGAGAGGGGGCCGGCGTACGGGGGCGAAGCCCTTACGGATGTGTAAAACGACGCGCCACGCCTGAAAGGGTAGCATGTGCACCGGAGTGGGCAAGGAAGGCAGGAGAAGGAAGACGAGGACTGGGCAGCGTGCACGTGGTCGCCCAAATCGGCTCGCTCGCGCACTGAAAGTAAGGTGGAAAGACAGCGGCGGCCCAAGAAGGGGCAGCGCTTCAAGGTCGTCGATGTTGGAGCCAGCGGGCGATGGACTATTTGATATATACCCAATCCCGATCACGCCGGAAAGCGGCAGAAGGAGGTGAATGGGGGAGGGCGGACCCCGAGATCCGACGTTGCAAAACAAATGCAACATCGCAAAAAATCGCGCCCGGAGCCCCGGACCATCTTTCTGCGTCATTTTTCGAGCCCGATCGATCTATGGGGGTCCCGGGGCTCGAAATCGAGCGAAAACGCCCGTTGCAAAAAAAAGTGCAGCGCCAGGAGCTCAGGGGATAGAAAGACGAATAGAGAAAGAGAACAGAGCGGAAAGCCAAGCGTTGGGCGCACGCTCTCGCCAACCGACTGTCGAGCGCATGAAATCGGGGGCGGCCAAGAGGGGGGCGTCCAAGAGGGGGGGGCGCAAATCATGGCCATAGGTACGTGCGCGGCCCAGGGGGGGAGACGGGGACGCATTGAAACAAGCGGAAGCGCCATGGAATCTTGGGAAATATCATGGCCCTCGCCATGAGATCCCCCCCCCAGTCATCACCCCCCTCTTTGCCGCCCCCGACAAAAGACTGCTAGACGAGCGCGCCCCACTACTCGCAGACTAGCTACTCGCAGATGGCCCGGATCCGCCACAGGGGACCTACGATAAAATACCTCAAAGCAGACATGTGTTTTGGGGAAGTTTGCGAGCAGGCACTTTGCGAGTAGTGTTATGTCGGGCGCGTCCCCCGACAGGGGGATGTTCGACGAAAAAATTCAAATACCCCAGAAATACCCCAAAAAGGTCAAAGAAGATACGCCCAAAATGGTCCCCAGACTATGCTTGGACTATTTTTTGACTATTTTGGGTGTATTTTTTATTTCGTCGAAGATCCCCCTGTAGGGGGACAGGCCCGACTTAAGAGTAACACCAGGAAGCATTTAAGAACCCCCCCCCCTCCGGCAAATCGATAACCCTTCCGCACCCTGGAAGCGTTACCTGGCACCAGGAGCCCTCCTCCTTGTGTCCGCGTGCTAAAGCTATCGTTCGGTTATTTCGGCCCCTCGGAATATCGAATAACAAATGCGGTGCTACGATATCGCCGGGGGGGTTCTTAAATGCTTCCTGGGGTTAGTGGAGCGCGCTCGGCGAACCGCGCACAGCGCGTGCCAGGCCAGGCGGCCAGGCGCGCAGCGCGGCTGGGCAGCGGCTGGGCCCCCGCCGCTGCCGAGCCGCTGGAGTTTCTCCCGGGTTTCGATTTTTTAAGATCTCCTGAACATTATTGAGGGTTTTTCGATTTTTAGATTTCCTAAGGGTTTCCCGATCAGGGATTCCTTGAGGATTATCTTGGGCCAGAGTCTCCCGCCGAAGACTTTCCAGAGATCTGGGCAGGATTTCCGCTGGACCGCCTGTAGTCAATTGAACCAGGCCAAGTGAACCCCACCCCCTCTCTTACAAATCGTGGGGGGTAGGGGTAGGGTTCGCATGCGGCCCCCTGAACATCATTGAGAGCCCGGGTTTCCCGATCAGGGATTCCTGGAGGATTATCTTGGGTCAGAGTCTCCCGCCGAAGATTTTCCAGAGATCTGGGCAGGATTTCCGCTGGACCGCCTGTAGTCAACTGCCGAACCCAAGGCTGGGCCGTGCGAGCCCCGGCCAGCAGTGCAGGCCGGCGTCGGCCAGCAGCAGCCGCAGCAGGTCGTGCGCGCCCCGCCCGTGCCGGCAGCGGCGCCCAAACCGCTCGTGCGGGGCAAAGAAGAGAGGAGGGAGGAGGGAGGAGGGAGGAGGGAGAGGAGGAGGAGGAGGAGGAGGAGGAGGAGGAGGAGGAGGAGGAAAGGAGAGGAGGAGGAGGAGGATGAGGAGGAGGGAGGAGGAGGAGGAGGAGGGAGGAGGAGGAGGAGGAGGAGGAGGAGGAGGAGAGGAGGAGGAGAGGAGGAGGAGAGGAGGAGGAGGAGGGAGGAGGAAGGAGGAGGAGGAGGAGGAGGAGGAGGAGGAGGAGGAGGGGGACGGGCGGAAGAACGCCCTCGCCGAACGTCGCACCTAAACACACGCCCTCCAGCCGGCCTGGACAAAACGGCGCAGATAGAACGAGAAAAAAAACTCCGGGCCACATTGCCCAGCTTCACGACGTGCCTTGGAGGAGTGAGGAGTAGACAGGCACAGGAGGAGGAGCGCTGGCCCACACAGGAAGGGCTCGCCAGAGCTCCGCCTCTCGGGGACGAGTGCGGGGGGAAGAGAAGAGAGGGGGATCCGATGCAGGTCGACGATGACCGCCCTGAAATCCCAAAGCGCCAACTCTACGGTGCAAGCCCGCGCCAGTGGGATCAGAAACAGCCGCTCTGTGCTTGCGCGAGTTTCCGCCTACTTACCGAACGGGCAACCGAGCTCGACGACAGGAGGCAGCGATTGTGTCATTGTCCCGGCCGCGCGGCCGACACAAGGGCCTACGACCGGCCGGAGTGTCCGAACAATCTTTCTGTGGCAGCATGAGCGGTCGCCAGCCGCGGCTGCCGGACCGAGTGGAGAGCCTGGACGAATCGTATGCCTGCCGCGCGCGCTTTGGCTCCAGTTTGTAGCGCCTTCCAGGGGCCAGATCTCCTCATGACCAAAATGGTGGGGGTTCACCCCGAGCGGATCTCCCCGAGGGTCCCAGGGCACGGGACGGATCCCGGGAGAGGGGGGGGGGGACGAGGAAGCGGAGGAAGAGGAGGGCCGTCACGGGGCCCGAGCCGCGCCCGCTCCCCGCGGGAAGGGCGATCGCGGGGCCTGGCCCTGGGCGCGCATCCCCAGGACACGCGCCGCGAATGAAGCCCACGGGACGGCGCGGGCGCTGCGAGGCGAACCGCTGCGGCTCGCGCAGCTGCAGCTCACGAAGGCCGAGTCCCGGGTCCCGAGGCCCACCTCACGCCAGAAAAGCGCGCCGGACGGCGGCGCAGCACAGAGTCATGCACCAGCTGCGAGTTCGGAAGCAGCACGCAGTACGCCGTGATAAGAGCTCGCGACGTTTAGTGGGAGCATTTAGATGATATGAGCTTCGTCCGCTAGTTCCGCATTTGTTTTACAACGAGTGCGCGCGGCGCTAAAGCGAGAACCACATTTTGAAAAGGAGTCAACCTCAATCCGTGAAGGTATTGCACATGTTTAAAACAAGAATGTGCGCGGCGCTAAGGCGAGAGCCACATTTTGAAAACCACCCGCACTCAATCCATGAAACTCTTCCAATTGATTAAACGAATATGCGCGGCGCTAAGGCGAGAGCCACATTTTGAAAAGGAAGCACCCTCAATCCGTGAAACTCTTGCCATGTTTAAAACGAATGTACACGGCGCTAAAGCGAAGTTTGATATCCACCCGCCCTCAATCCGTGAAGCTCTTGCAACTAGCTAAAACAAATGTGCGAAACCGCAGTTTGAAAACCACCCGCCCTCCATATGTGAAACTGTTACCGTTGTGTAAGTTCCAGAGACATCAATGGTGAGGAAGCCTCAGGCGAACCGCCCGGACCGCTCTAAAAAACCGGCCTTGGGGTGCGACAGGGAGAAATTAATTATAAGGAATGGAGGAGGAGGGGGAGGAGGAGGGGAGAGGAGGAGGAAGGGGAGGAGGAGGGGAGGAGGAGGAGGAGGAGGAGGAGGGAGGAGGAGGAGGAGGAGGAGGATGAGGAGGAGGAGGAGGAGGAGTGAGAGGAGGAGAGGAGGAGGTGAGGAGGAGGAGGAGGAGGAGGAGGGAGGAGGAGAGGAGGAGGAGGAGGAGAGGAGGAGGGAGGAGGAGGAGGAGGAGGAGAGGAGGAGAAGAGGGGGGGGAGGAGGAGGAGGAGGAGAGGAAGGAGGAGGAGGAGGAGGAGGAGGAGGAGAGAGGAGGAGGAGGATGAGATGAGGAGGAGGAGGAGGAGCAGCAAGACCAGGACGATGAGGAGGAGAAAGGGCTCAAGAGGGGCCGCCGAAAGCAAAAGCTCCACAAAAAGAGCCCGCCCCTCCCGCGCGGTGCTGCCTGCGCAGGGGCCGGCTGCCTCACGGGCAGGCGGGCAGCGCTGGCGTCGGCGCCGGTGGGCGGCAGGAGGTCCTCAGGCTCTTAGGGAGACGGGGGGGGGGAGGGAGGAAGGGGGAGAGAGGGGGGAGGGGGAGGACGAGGCGAAGAGGAAGGAGGAGGGGAGGGAGGGGGGAGCAGGAGGGGGATTGCCAAGCTCGCTGCAGGCTGAATTGGGGCACCTCGGCACATCTGGCTCTTGCGGGAGAGCAGTGCTGCCAGAAGCTAGAAGCTGTCCGAGGAGGACGAGGAGCAGAGGGAGGGAAGGGAGGAAGGGGGGAGGTTTTCGTTTGAACCCAACGCCTGGCGCACCCCAAAAGGGGGCCGGACGCCAACCGCTCGCCTGCTGCAGCGGAGGGTGCCGCAGCAGGCACAACGTCGGAGAACCACTGCACCGAAGGGTTAAAACATGGAACCAGGGAGGGGGGGAGGGGAGGAGAGGAGAGAAGAGGGGGACGACGAGGACGAGGATGAGGATAAGGATGAGGAATTGGACGAGGAGGAGGACGACGACGACGCCGAAGGCGAAGGGGGGGAGAAGGAGGGGGGAGCAGGAGGGGAAGGGAAGGAGGGGGAGGGGGTGGAGGAGGAGGAGGAGGAGGAGGAGGAGGAGGAGGAGGAGGAGGAGGAGGAGGAGGAGGAGGAGGAGGAGGAGGAGAGGAGGAAGGGGGGCCCTGGTTCAGAACTGCCCTGGCGAAACGGGAGGGGGGAAGGAAGATGGGGGAGGAAGGGAGGGAGGAGGGGAGGGAGGAGTAACGAGTGAGAAGGAGGGGGGCGTGAGAAGGAGGGAGGAGGGGAAAAGAGGGATGGGCAAGCAAGTAGGAGGAGGGGAAGAGGAGGACGGAGGCGGGGAGAAGGAGAGGGATCGAGAAGGAGGAGGATAAGGAGGCGGAGGAGAAGGAGGAGAGCGCTCGGCAGAGCTGCCACGAAAACGGGCATGGGCGTGCAGCGCCGTAGCGCTCAAGTGGGCACCTCCAGAAGCCCGCCTTCCAGCCTGCGAGGAGGCAGGGAGGCAGGAAAACGAGGCAGAGGAGGAGGGAGGGAGGAGGACGGAAGGTGGAGAGCGAGGGGGAGGGTCCGAGGATGTGGCGGGGGAGGGGAGGAAGGATGAGGAGGAGGAGGGAGGAGGGAGCATGGAGGAGGGGGAAGGAGGAGCTGTCAGGAGGAGGAGGAAGAGGAAGAGGAGGAGGAGGAGGAGGAGGAGGAGGAGTCTAGGAGGAGGAGGCGGAGGCAACACGGCAGAGGGGAGCGATCGGGGGCGATCGGCGGCCGGGCCGTGGGTCGGCGAGGCAGAGCCCCTCCGCCGACCGCGAGGCCCCAGGCGAGCCGCCGTGGGGGGGGGCAGCCGGCCGGCAGCTGGCCCCTCCTCCCCCGGTGCCTCCTCCTCGGTCTCCTCTCCCTGCTCTCCTCCTCGGCCTCCTCGCCTCGGCTCTCTCCGCCCCCCCGGGCTCCGTGTCGCGTGCCCGTGTGCTCGCCCGCGCGCTCCCCCGCCTCCGCCCTCTGCCCCCCTCGTCGTCCCCCCTCCTCCCCGTCTTCGTCGTCGTCCGCCTCTCGTCCTCCTCGTCCCAGCCTCTTCCTCCCCCCCCTCCCCCCTCGTCCTCCTCCCCCCCTGTCCTCCTGCTTCCTGCTCATCCCTCCTCGCCCCGCCCCCTCCCTCTCATCCTGCTCTTCTTCCTCCATTTCTTCTCCTTGTGAACAACTCCTCCCTATCGCACCCCGAAGCCGGTCAGAAGGGCGGGCTGGGCGTTTCGCATGAGACTCCCCATACCACTTATATCCCTGAAGCATCAATATTGGCGACAACAGTTTCACATATGGAGGGCGGGCCACTTCCAAAAGGTGGCTCTCGCCTTGGCGCCGCGCGCTTTCATTCTGAAACTCTGCACGAGTTTCACGGATGGAGGGCGGGTGGCTCTCGCCTTAGCGCCGCGCGCATTTGTTTTGAACATTTGTAAGGGGGTTCAAGGCTGGATGGCGGTTCCTCTTCGAAATGTTGCTCTCGCCGTAGCACCGCGAGCGATCGTTTTCGAAACGTTGTAAGAGTTTCGCGGGTGGAGGGCGGTTCCTTTTCAACATGTGGCTCTTGCCTAGGGCCGCGCAAATACGTCTTTAAACGTTGCACGAGTTTCGCTGGCTCGCACGGTTAACGTACCAGAGATGGTGTTCTGGAGCGATGTAAGATAGTCAGGGCTCAACAGTTACGTTGGTTCGCGGTGTTAGTCCCGATTCAGGATCGTCAAGACGCACCAGTAAGGGCGTTGAAATCCCAAGAGTGGTGTTTTGGCACGGTTCAAGATTTTTTCACGGTTGTCTCCCAACGGGGCACTTCCCTCAGTGGAAATCTGTTTTTAAGGGCTTACGATGATGGAGCTTGGAGGAAATGTGAATTGCAACATCGTTGATGAGTCTGGGGTTCACACTGGTCCTCCTCGTCCTCGTCCTCCTCGTCCTCCTCGTCCTCCTCCTGCTCCTCCTCCTCCTCGTCGTCCTCCTCCTCCTCCTCCTCCTCCTCCTCCTCCTCCTCCTCCCCTTGCTCCTCCTCCTCCTCCTCCTCCTCCTCCTTCCCGTTTTCCGTTACCCTCTCGCGCACTGGCCCTCCCCCAGCATGGGGCAACGGGGGGCTGGCGGAAGTGGCCCCTGGACTCCTGGACTCCAGAGGCTCTCCCCAAGACCAGCCTCTCATCCCTGGTCGCGTCTTGAAGGCGTGGGGGCCCGGAGACCCGCCTCTCTCAGTACCCCTTTTCTCCTTCGTGGCGACTCCGCCTTCTCCACCTCCTTTTTCTCCTCCTCCTCCTCCTCCTCAAGAAGAAGACGAAGAAGGAGACGAGGACCTCCTTCCTCCTCCTCCTCCTCCTCCTCCTCCTCCTCCTCCTCCTCCTCCTCCCTCCTCCGCCTCCCTTCTCCCCTTTTCTCGTTGTCCTCCCGAGGAGAAGGACAACCTCCTCGTCCTCGCCCTCCCTTCATTCTCCCAGTGCTCCTCCTCGGCCAACCCCTGCGGGTTCGCCCCCGGCCCCCGGGCTGCCGATGGAGGGGACCGAGACGGTCGGTCGGGAGGCCGCTGGGCGCCGGTGCGGCGACGCGCCCGGTACCGGACATGTCGGCGCACGTAGGGGGCAGCCTTGGAGTCGGCCGGCGGCGGCGACGGCGGCGGCGACGACGGCGGCGACGACGGCGGCGACTGGCGGCGCGGCGGCGACGAGTGCGGGGGACGAGAATAGAGCAGGATCTGAATACGAAGGGGGCCGCCCACCACGCCCAAGCCGAAACGCGGGGCAGGGAGGATGATAGGGGGGAGGGAATTGAGGGGGAGGGGGAGGAAAAGAAAAAAGGGAAGGCACACAGGATAAACATATGTCCCACGGGTCGTACCTCGACCGTGTAGAAAGGACCTGTCAAACGTTTCGGAAGCCTTCAGCGGAAAACTCACCGTGGTCGGGCGCTGACCTTCCCACCGACATCTGAAAAATCAACCACCATTCGTGCCCGAAAATACTGCACACCACGTATTTCCCAACCAACCTGCGTTGTTGTGTCCTCGTTTTGAAGAGACGTCGCCCCGTGTTCTTTTCCTCCTCGTCTCCTTTTCCTCCTCCTCCTCCTCCTCCTCCTCCTCCCCCTCCTCCTCCTCCCCCTTCCTCTCCCTTCCCGTCATCATCATCATCATCATCATCGTCATCATCATCACCATCACCATCAGCTTCGTCATCATAATCGTCATCGTCATCACCATCATCGTCATCATCATCACGACCGTCATCATCACCAGCATCGTCACCCATGTCGGCAAACCCCTCACACATTTCGTGGCCCCAGGGGGAACTCCACCGAAGGTCCCAGTGCCACCGCCCGCATGCGTCCCCCACACCCATGACGGCACATCCCTCACACGTTTCGTGGCCCCATAGAGAGCTCCACCGAAGGCCCCAATGCCACCGCCCGCATGCGTCCCCCACATACACTTTGGCACACCCCTCACACGCTTCGTGGCTCCATAGGGAGCTGCACCGAAGGCCCCAGTGCCACCGCCCGCATGCGTCCCCCACACACAGTTCGGGGCTCCCATGACGGCACACCCCTCACACGGTTCGTGGCCCCATAAGGAGACCCACCGAAGGCCCCAGTGGCTGCGTCCTCATGCGTCACCGCCACCCATTAGGCCACGCCCTGTCACACGGTTCGTGGCCCCATAGGAACCTTCACCGAAAGCCCCAGCGGTTGCGTCTTCATGCGTCACCGCCACCCAGTACGGCACACCCCTCACACGGTTCGTGGCCCCATAGGGAGCTCCACCGAAGGCCCCAATGGCTGCGTCCTCATGCGTCACCGCCACCCAGTGGTTGCGACCTCATGCGTCACCGCCACCCATTACGGCACACCCCTCACACGGTTCGTGGCCCCATAAAGGAGCCCCACCGAAGGCCCCAGCGGCTGCGTCCCCATGCGCCACCGGCACACCCGTCACACGGTTCGTGGTCCCGTAGGGAGCTCCACCGAAACCCGCAATTTTTGCGTCCGCATGCGTCACCGCCGCCCATTACGGGGCACCCGTCACACGGTTCGTGGCCCCGTAGGGAGCTCCACCGAAATCTCCAATGGCTGCGCCCGCACGCGCCACCGCCACCCATTACGGTACACCCCTCGCGCGGTTCGTGGCCCCAGGGGATACTCCACCGAAGGCTCCAGTGGGAAGGTTCGCATGTCACCGCCGCGCCCAATCCGGCACGCCCCTCACTGTGCATGGCCTCGCAAGGAACTCCACCGAAAGCGGCGCCCACAATGCGGTACTCGCAGCTTCATATGGTTGGGTCATTCGTCAGGCTAATTTTCACGCGCCCCGAACGTACACATGGCGGAAACATCAATCACCACGCGGCCCCGCAGTTCCAGATGCTGCCACTGCGCTCCATCTCGCAGGAGCTGACCCCGCGACGTAGCCGATGATCAGACGCCGCGCCCCCCATTGCAGTGCCAGTTGCTGCCGCCGCGCCGCAATGTCTCATCAGAAGCTGGCCCTCGCGCCGCAGATGCTGGCCTGCGCGCCGCGTGCGCCGAAACTGAGCCACCTGGCAGCGACCAAAGAAGAAAGGATATAACTGGGAGGAACAGCAAGAGAAGAGGAGGATGATGAGGAGGACGAGGAGGATGAGAAAAGAGGAGAAACAAGAGGAGGAAAAGGAAGAGGAAGAGGCCTCCTGGCGAGCGGCCTGGAAACGAGAGACCCCGATCGTGGAGAATGGTTTCGCCGCATCGACCCGCGAGGTTCGTCCAGCAATTGGCCAGGAAGGTGGGTGGGCGGGGGGGCAGCGAGGGGGGAGGGAAGCGATGGTGGGGAAGGATGCGGGGGAGGGGGCGGGCGGCGGGAGGGATGGGGGGAAAAAGAAGGGAGGGTAAAAAGGAAAAGGCCCGGGGAGGATGGCGGGATGGGGAAAAGGGGGGCGGGGGGGGGGGCCAGGAGTCATATCAGGTGCGAAGCAACATCCCGCAGGAAAAACTCGTTCGTCCAGGAAAAACGTTGGATGGGTATGTTCTCGTCAGCTAAGTCAAATCGGGGCTACAAGCGTTGGCAAGATACCGAAAGTGGCCCTCACCACCGGCTCCTCACTTCCTGAACAACCCGGATTCGAAAGCACATGCTAAGCGCCCTCAACCCACCAGTCGCCGAAATGCTTGAGGCCACCTTTTTAGGGGGGCGGGGCAGCGCGCCATAACTGAAGCGCTGGGCACGACACCATTAACCCAACCATGCGGTCTTGGCCGTCTTGCTGGAAGAAGAGAAGCAGCAGGGGAAGCGGGCGCCTGCGCCGCCTAGCGGGCGCAAGGAGGACAGCACGGTCGCAGTCGCGGCCAAAACGGGGGGCGCCGGGCGGAGGGGGGGCGAAGGAGAACCACCTGACTGCTGAGGAATGCATGTCTGCAGATGCTGCCATAGCCTCGAACTGGGCGATCATGAATGATTGTTCTCAAATGTGCAGCTTTCCTCTCCGCCGCGCGAGCGCGAACCTTTTGAGCCCCGGGAAGTCGAGCCGCCAGCGCAAACTCCACCGCCAACGCATCCGCAACCGCATTCCCCTGGGCAAAGTGAGAAACAATAACTCTCTTCTGCGGACTTCTTAGAATTCAGACAGTCAGCGCCCTCCGCCCCCGCCAAATACACCTTTCAGCCTTCGTGGACACGGGGCAGCACATAAAACAAAACGGGACGTGGCACTACGAACCCAACCGCGCGGTCTTGGCAGCCTTGCTGAAGAAGAGAAACAACGGGAGCACCGCGCGCCTGCGTCGCCCAGCTGGCGCCAGGGCAAAATTCGCCGCAACGCTGCGGCCGAAGGGGGGCGGGGCGCGGGGCGGGGGGGGGATGTGGATGATGACCACGTGGCTCTTGAGTGCTCCGGCGATCAAGCACTTCTGCAGCGGCTGCCGTGGCCGCGAGCTGGGCTGTTACGCACCTTGATGAGCGCAAATGCAGCTTCCCTCTCCGCCTTGTGAACACGAACTTTCTGAACCTCGGTAATTCGCACCTGCTGTGAAAACTCCCCGGCCAGCGCGTACGCGACCGCATTCCCCAGGACAAGATGAAAAAAAAAATAATTCCAGTCTGCAAGATTGCGAGCCGCGTCCAGATGCGACGCAACCCAGACAACTGAGATACGCTGGGAGCACCTTTGAACAAGGAGCTTACCTATTTCCCCCCCCGATGGGCCCAAGAGCCCCGTCACTGATAAATGCGCCTTGGGATGCCTGCCCGAAGCGGCCGCCTCGTTGTCGCTGCAGTATGTGTATGAGGACACTTTGACACAGCGAATCGCAAGTTCAAGATCTCGGATTCCACATCTAACAACAGCGTGGGCATCCCCCGTAAGAGGCCCTGCAGTATCTTGGGATGCACAAAGACGTACTAGTACTATATGTCATCCTTGGACGCGCGCGTCCGACCCGAACATATAGTATACCCATCTTGTAGTATATCGTTTCCCGAGCGGTGTGGCCAGAATGCGCCCGCCACAACGCATATACTATAAGATTCCTCGGTGCGCGCGTCGCCCCTGGGAGGGCGACGCACATATAGTATAAGTATGTTGGGGTGTTGCCGATATCTGGCCCCCAGACTAGATAGAGGCTCGAAGTTCCTGACTGAGACAACTGCGCGCCCCTTATGCGCTTAAGAAAACTGTTCTTATAGTCGGGCCCGGCAGAAGCATCCCCGGGGAAGGAGGCCCCCCAAGAACCCGACCACAGGAAATCACATGTATCGGCGGTGGACAAACCTCTCTGTAGTACCCCCCCCCCTTTGTGAAAACGGCCCAGGACCGAAGCCGACGGACGTGGACCCGCAAAAACGACGGCCACGACGCCCTCTCGCGAACCGAGAACGGCCAATTCCTTCATCGACGTGTCAGGGTAGGATGTCTATCAAACTCCGAAGGCAGGTTCGGTGGAGCTTTCAGAAGCCGAAGACGCCCCGAGCCTCGCCACGTGCCAATGGATCGACCGCCGAGACCGCGCCGTCGCAATGACTCCGCGACGCCAGAAACATTGCGCAGCGTCGCCCTGAGCAAGGGCTTGGCCGACAAGCTGGCCCGTGTCACTGTGCACTTGGGGGCTGACAGTGCACCGACACAGCCAGCACCTGTAACGAGGGGTCTCAGAGCACTCACGGCAACGAGGGCGCAGATCGCAATCGGCGGGTGGCACTTCTATTTCCGGGAAAGGGTCCAAGAGCCCCCGACACAGATGTTGAGTAGAACCTCCCCTGGTTTTTTACTTGTTCTCGACGTTCTGAAATTGCCTCACCAATCACGGCATGATCTATTCGCCTCCTTTCACAAAAGACCCGCGCTGGCATTGGCAAAGTCGCCCAGCAACTCCTGAGCCTGATCGACAGTCTCCGACGACTCCTGCAAAATCCAATCGAAATCAACCGATCCTTCATCGTTCGCCTCCGGCGCGTGCCAGGCGTCAGGGGCCAGAGGATGCCTCAGTGGCGCTGAAGGGACAACTGACATGGGTTGCAAACTGATGTGGCGCTAACTTCAAGCCACACCTTTCGCATCCCTGGCCTGTACTTCGACTCGTGGATCCACGCGCGTGCCTATTCCTGAAGGTTGGAGACTGGGAAGCTGACTCCTGGATCGTACCCTGGGCCTCCGAACGTCCAGTCGGGCAGCGAGACACCGTCCTCGCTTGGACGCCTCAGGGACAGCCCCCAACTTCCGCATAAGAGTAACTAGTGCTGCTCGTATTTAGGGGTAAGATGGTTAACTGATATTTATCTCTGTTATTTTTGTTCGGGAGGCTTACCACCTCCCCCTCCCCTTTCTTAGATTTGTTGGGGATGTTCGCGAGGTGTCAGGGCGCCCAAGATGGCTAGAAAAGCGCGTCCGATGCCCCAAAATGGCCTCCAAAATGTCTCAAGACAGCCGACGACGGTTTAAGCAGCTTCCGACATACCTCCAAGAGGCCCGACGAGGGCCACAAGATGGTTCCAAGTGCTCTCGGAGCCCCCTCCAGACCCCCCCCAAGAGGCCCAAATCCTTTGACCACCATAGGAAATTCAATGATGTGTTACTTCTCGCGTTTTTCCGCCGGGGCCCCCCAGACGGCCACCAGAGCGCCCGAGATCGGCCCAAGAGCGCTCCAAGATGCGATGTTGGTGGACCCAGGGGGGGGCAAGGCAAATCGGGACCGCCCCCCTGGTGATCGATGGCCTCCCAGGTGGCCCCAGGAGGCCCTCCAAGGCTCCCAAGGGACCCTCAAGAGGGCTCCAAGAGGGCCCGAAAGGGCCCCATGACCCCACTAACGAACCCCAAAAGGACCCCAAGATCCATCAAAACAGTCCCAAAAGGGCTCCAGTAGACGAGTTTGAAGGCTCTGTCCTCGTCCTGGTTGCCCTCCTCTCCTCCTCCTCCTCCTCCTCATCCTCCTCGTCCGCGTCTTTGCGTTCATCATTTTCGTCCTCCTCGTCATCATCCATCCTCCTCCTCCTCCCTCCTCCTCCTCCTCCTCCTCCTCCTCCTCCTCCTCCTCCTCCTCTTCCCCCGTCCCTCGCCCCCACGCGGGTTCCAGGGATGGCCCGACGAGGCCCTCCAAGCCCCCCCCCACTTGCTCCCAGAGCTCTCTTTGTTCACCCTGGTTGCGCGCTCTGTTTCACGACATGTGTCAATTCGTCTGTCTTTCCCCGCGAAAAGATCAGGCAACGTTGGCAAACTGTTTGTAGCTTCGGAGTTAGTTTCCGCACACGCCCACTGGCAGACCGATCCGAACGGTGGCCGGGTTGCTCACTGCTCGACAGCACTGGCAAGGCTCACGCCCGCGCGCGCACGCAACCTGCCATGGGGTGAGCACTTCTCGGCGCGAGCTGTGATCCGTCTCGACCACGACCGCGCCCCCCCCCCGCTTCTCGGCGGCGGCCCTGGCGCGGAATGCACCAAGGGAGCAACTGGCAGATCTGGACGGGGAAAAATCTGAATTCTACAAATCGCAGCCTGGGCAGCACGCATCGGGGCGCCCGCGCTCACAACGCCTCGCGCCAGGAGCTGCTGGAACCGTTCTGAACCGAGCATCAGCTGCGCCTGGGTTCTGGCTTGAAGGTCTTCGGGAGGCCGCGCTCGCATGGGCCCCATCGGCACCGGGCCTGGCAGGCACTCCCCGCCCCCCATCTGGACAAATGCCTCCACGCAGCCATGCAGCTTCAACCCGAGGCTCGTGACCGCGTTGATCTTCCAATGCAGCGCGACCATCGAACTGCCGCCCTCCTTCGGCCCTTCGGCCCGTGAGGCTTGCACCTGAAGTAGGCTGCCGCGCGCGCAGGCATCTTCCTGTTCTCCGATTTCGCATGGATGCCCTTGATCTCGCCGGACTCGCGCATGACCCTCTGGCCCTCCGCCCGGTCGTCGCCCTCCGCCACCGCGAAAGATGCCGCGAGCCGGATCGCCGCCGCGATGGCGCGGGCGCGAGGCGGGCCGGGGCCTTCGAAATCGACCTGCCCCCCGCTCTCCGCCGCCCGCGCAGGCCCCAGCTGAACTCGTCGCGTCGCTTGCCCACCCCCGAAGCGCGCCGCCGCGAAGCTGGCGTCGATGCCGATGCAGATGTTGATGAAAATGCCGGCCCAGATCTCCGCCGTCTCGCACGCGTTAAAGACGGGGGGTCCGCGCGTCGCGTGTCCTGCCGACCTGCCCTCGCTGCTGCTGCCGTCGATCCTGCCGCCGCCGTCGAGGGGGGGGCCGCTCTGCTGCCCCCGCCGCCGCCGCCCCTATCGCGACCGGGTCGCCCCTGCCACCGCCGCCCCTGAACCCGCCGCCGCCGCCGCCGACCCCGCCGCCGCCGCCCGCCCCCGCGCGCGTCGCGCCGTTGTTGACCGCGCCCCGACGTCGCCCATCGCGGCGAAGGCGATCCTCTGAAGAGACGAGCGGGCGCAACTGGGGCGGCAGGTGCGCGCGGAGGCGGTCGCGCAAGTCTGAACGAATTGAACCAACATGGTCACAGACTGGGCGGACATGGGCACGCGGTGGCTCCGCGGCCATCTTCGCTGTCGCGGGCCGCGCAACTGCGGCCGCGGGGCAGCGGGCCTCGGCGGCGTCGAGCGGCCGCGGACCGGCAAACGAAACATTGGCCGCAGTGAGCGCGGGAATTCGCTGGGGCCAGCGCGCGACGCAGATCGCGAATGCGATGCGCCTGTCTGCGGCGAACCATCACATCGCGGCGATCGGCGAGAGCGGCTCGGCATCCCCCCTGCCCCGGCAGAGAGCGCCCGCGCAGACTGCGGGGGGGGGGGCGCGCGCGAGCCCCGCCCTCGAAATCGGGCTCGGGCCCAGGGCGCCGCAGAAGTTGAACACCGATATGATCGCAGGCTTCTCCTGCACTTCGAAATCCAGGCTCAGGGGCGCAGCGCCCCATGAATCTGCCCGCGAGGGGCCTTGGTCAATGCCGCGGGAGAAAGTGCTCGCCGCTCGCAGATGTCCCGCGCGAAGCTCTGATGCACCCAGGCCGACGAACTCCCCCGCCCCCCCCCTCCGCCCGCGCGAAACCTCCAGTCCGTTGTAAGATTCTGGGGCACAGGGCTCCAGGGCACGGGCGGCCGACGTGAAATTACGGCAAACTTGCTTGACCCAGGGCGACGAATGCTGCGCGGGTCCACCAGCGATCAACTCCCCCCGAAACAGCCCGCCCATCTCTCCAAACATGCAACATCGAGATTGGGCGCAGCGCCGGGGACCCCTAGCCCGCGATTGGCGCATGCGGAGGAGCCCGATGCGCATCTCAATCGCGCAGCGGGCCACCCTCCAACGCAAGAGGATCTGTATAACGCAGATCGCCGAACGCAGCTGCCTGCGCCCGGGAGGGCGGCCCGACGAAATTGGGCGCCCGAGTTATCCGGGGTAACTCGGGCCCGGGGCAACTCGGGTTCGGATTCCCGAAAAAGGAACCCGAGTTATCCCTGACCCGAGTTACCCCTGATGATTCGGGGCTCTGGACGCCCGAGCTATCCGGGGTAATTCGGGCCCGGGGCAACTCGGGTTCGGATTCCCGAAAAAGGAGCCCGAGTTATCCCTGACCCGAGTTACCCCTGATGATTCGGGGCTCTGACGAAAGGCGACGGGCGCGCGCGGCGCGCTGGCCCTTCGAGACGGACCGGCATAGCTGTCGCGAAGCATCACGCGCGAGAAAGAAGCGAAACAATCAAACGCTACAGCGAGACACGGCCAAACGCCAAGCGCTGCTGCGCAGAAGTCAAACGCCCCAGCGCAAAACTGCGACTTTTTCGACGTGCACATGGGCGCCTCGTGGCCGCGGCGCGGCAAGTCGCTTGCGCCCCAGGCAATCGCGCCGGGCCTGCCGCGAGCCGGCGGGGCGCGTGCCCCCGGGGCGACCGCGTCGGGCCCGCCGCGCAAGACAAACAACGGACGCGCGCGCCCTCTTGCGCGTGAGCCGCCCCCCCCCCCCCCCCCCATCGATGCCCCCCGAACCCGAGCCGCGACCCCGCGGTCGAGTCGCGCGTAATCTCGACCGTTCAGAACACTGGCTTCGGGCCCGCTAAGGATGGCATTCTGGGCGAAACTGAGCAGTGGGAAGCGCTTGTACTCACGGCGCAAGCGCGGCCGCCCCACCCCCGCGAGACAGAAGACAGGCGCGCGGGAAGCCAGGGCCCCTCTCGCAGCCCCCTGCGCGGCCAGGGCACTTATCGCGAGGCGGGGGCCCGAATGGCGGGCCGCGTCGTTCGGCCCCCCGTCGGGCGCGACAGTGCGGTCCAAATCGTTCCCGAATCTCCGCTATGGGAGACCCGGGCTCATGCCCCCCCGCGCCGCTCGAAAGTCACGCGCCGAACGGCCCAGTCGCGCGGGCCCCCGTCCCCGCGACGAAACCTGCCTCCAAAAAGCTGAAAAACACATCGAGGCGATACACGCCCCCCCCCCCTCGCCGCCCCGTGGAAAAGGCCCCGCGACGACGTCGCCATCGCGCGAAGAGGGGGCCAGCGCCGAGCCCCCAAAGCGCCGCAAGCTGAGTTCGCGGCCGCGGGGCTTCACATGCAGTGCCACTGCGTCGGACATTGCCACGTGAGTGCTACTATAGAAGGCGTTTGCAAGGGCCCCCGAGCAAAGGGCGCGAGCGCGGCCAGCTGCTCGAAGTATCCAGGAGGTGCGCGGTGCAAAAAGGCATGACGTTGTCACGGCGTCTTACTGGTACTTGGTCGGCCCGGGCGCAAGGTGGAGCGAGTCGCTTCGCGACGTCGCGCTTGCCCAACACCTGTGGGAGATGGGCCGCCCGTTCGCCAATGGGGCCGGGCTTTCGGTTCCTATGCAGCGCATTCGCCTGGTTCCGATGCCAGCGTGGAAGCGTGCTCTGGTAGCTTCTGATCGCGTGAAAGCCCACAATCATGAGGGGCCCAAGATCTGGGGGGCGCGGGGCAACGCCATCAGCGCCGACGCACAGGCGGGGGCGGCCCACCCTCTACCTCGCAGGCAAGAGCACGCGAAACAAATCCGAGCGGACAGGCACCTCGAGGGGCGGCGCGACATTGATGGGCAAGAAATAAAAATATGCGGGGGATCTCCATGTCCTCCTTAGCTCAAGATGTAAGTTCGGGATCGTCATCATCTGAGTGCACCTCCGCCTCCTCCATCTGCCTCTTCCAGACGTCCCTTCATGACCTGCGCCGCCATGCTTCCCCCCCTCCCACGTTTGCTCCAAGCCGCAGTTGGGACTCTTGGGGCCAAAGCGGCACCGGGCAGCCCGCCCAGATAACTGCATCGCCTCTGCCGTTCGCCGCTTATCCCAATGGTCGCTAGCTTCCGCGAGGAGGACTTCACGTCGCGCGCGCAGGTTTTTACGTCGACCCCATTAGCAATCCAGAGAAGGACGCTTCACTCGGCATCAATGTTGAAATCTGATCATGACTGGCTAGAAATTGAACCTCACGAATCTGAACTCTTAGATGCAAATGTTCCCGTCGTCTACTACATGCCTCACTGCATCCTTTCCGCGCCTCCTGCTCCCCCTCAAAATGCGCCCCGCCCGCCCCAGCAATCGCTTCGTTGTTCGCCTCAGAGATTGTATCGGGGGAGGACCAATCTAAAAGCTCCCGGATGGGTAATCACTGAAATTGCTCATGCGCCGTTCGTAGACAATCCCACCGTCCTGCACCGGTCTTGAGGATCCTCGTCACGAGGCCCACGCCCCATTTAATACGGGAGTCCTCCTCACGTCCCTGCCCTATTTCCTATGACAAATGAACAGGCCGACGGGAAGGTGGCCCCGAGGAGGACCGCCCTTGATGGGTTGGAGCTTGGCCCCCAGGCCTCGCATCGCATGACACGTCAATATAGCATTGGAAAACCCACGAGGCACACAAATGTAACTCAATATGCTGGAACCGAGGTCCCCGGAATATGTGCGCTCCACCTTAAACTGGGGGTCCGCAGCGATAGGATGATATCATTCAAGGGCCAAGCGAAAATTGTTACCATAGCCGTTTTTTAGCTTCTTTTGGGTTGGGGGCCCCACCGCCGAAGACGCCGCCTTCCGCCAGGATCCGTCCCGCCACTCCTCCCCCATCCCATCGTCAATGCCCCCGAACACCAAGGGTAAACACCGTCTTGGTAGCTCCCCGAAGATCCCGTTCAGCCAATCATTCAGCAGCTTGACGGTCTTAAGATAGCCCAACTGATGTTTGCTCGACGGTTTTGGGGGGTTGTATAAGCATATAAGACAATAGTCAAAAAGGGCCTCGCTTGACACGCGCCGCCACTCCTGTGCCTCCCGCCACTTTCGGGCTCGCCCAAAAACCACCGAATGTCCCGGGCCTTGATGAACGGGCCGAGGGCGATCGCACAACCGCAGCTGGAACTGGAGAAGGGGGACGCGGTGCGCTGTGCCTGGATCACGATACGGCCTCCCGCGCGGCGGGCGAAGGCTTGGGCGTCCGCGAGGCGTGTCCCACGGCGTGCGCCCGAGAGGCGGACGATATCGAAGTGTCTCGCTTCCCCTCCACCTCCTCCATCCTCTCCGACGTGCAGCAGCGCATAGGGTGGCACCCCAAGACACGAACCAATGGCCTGCCAGCCAGACCTCCCGTCACGCGACAGCGGAGATGGAAGCATTACATCATTGCTGCTGAGCCCCTCCCCACCTGACAGAGCCACGCGGGCTAGACATCAGAGGATTGGGAGAGGAGGATGATGATGATGAGGAGGAGGAGGAGGAAGAGGAGGAGGAGGAGGAGGAGGAGGAGGGAACTGAGGAGGAGGACGAGTGAAGTGGGCGGAGGAAGAATGGGTAGACAGGAGCAAGAGGGTGAAAGAGGAATGGGAGGAAAGGAGTAGGAAAAGGATGCACAATACAACACAATATGAACATTTGGACGAAAATCACATAGCCTGCACTTATCTGGACTTAACCGGCTGACTGCTTTGTACCTACAAGCTGATCTGCTCATGCATCCGAAGTTGCTTAGGGGACGCGCTTGATTACCGATCGTTCGCACTCACCCGTGCGGCCACCAGTAGATGTGCAATACGCCCTTGCGTGTAGAGGAGTCAACTGCATGAATATAAACTGTCGCTGGGCCTCGCGAATTTCCGTATCTGTGCTGAGCTGAACCCCCTCCCTGGCGCGCGCAGGGTGCCAGGGGTGGCGCCAGAGGCGCCGCCAAGGGGGTTCATCGCCGCTCCGAGAAATCCGCGCGGACCTCCGACAATTCATGTTTATGCCGCTTTCTCCTTGAGATATGCTCGTCGTATGGGCAATGCCCACACGACAGTGACCTCGCTGTCTTTCTCCCCGATTTCTCGCTCGTCCTTAATAGCGTTTCGTTAGAGGGCTTCTAGCAGCGGTGAAAAAGGACTTCAGAACAGTCCAACAGGGGAGACGGGGAGCCCTAAACCACCCAGTCCAGCAGCCGTTTCGCGGGAGATTTCCTCCCAAACCCCCGACGTCATGATTTTTTCATGACGCGACCCCCAGAGGTCCAGACCCATTCCCCGGGACTTGTTTTTCATCCCGAGTCGTTTTTTGACGGCCCCGAGGCCCGGTAAGGGGGCCGAAAATAACGAAAAAAAACTCCCGCCGTGATTTTCTCACGACTCGAGGAAGTCTGGGTCTCGATTGATTCCGGAAAAGCGCGCTCGCGCGCCAGTGCGGGCCACGCGTTCGGTCCAGGCGGCCATGGTCCCCTATATGGCCATGCGCGGAGGGGCGCCCGGCCGCGCTCGCGCTCCCTTTCCCAGCTGCAGCTCTTCCCTCTCAGGGTTTCCTACAGGGCAGTTTTTAATACACAGGATTAAACAAATACAATTTTAATACAGGATCAAAGTATGAGTAAATGTTTGCATGAACCCATCGTTGTTTTTAATACTAAATCCCTGCATGTTTAATACATGATCCTCACGCGGAGCATGTATTAAAAACGGCACTGTAGGCAGTGCTTCTCGTGCACGTCGTTCACTTATGATCGCGCTCATTTCTAATTGTGCTCGTTTCAAATTGCTCCTGGCCCCCCTAGTGGCCAGGCAGAGGCCCAGGACAGAACAATTTGCAATGGAAGGATCCTGGCCCCCCAAAAAACCAAAGACCTTTCGAATAATCAGACATGAACAATGTGTACTCCTCGACCCGCCTCTTCACCGCTGCTGCTATCAGGATGCCTTGCACCGGCAAAACTCTCCTCGCGGCCTCGGGGCGGGGTCCGCCTGGCAGTCTGCCGCTCGGGGCCTGCGCGAGCCCCGCGCCACCCCCGCGCCAAGTCCGTCGGGCAGTGTAAGTCTTAGGTCGGGCCTGTCCCCCTACAGGGGGATTTTGGACGAAAAATTAGAAATACCCCTAAAATACTCCCCAAATGCATAAAAATAGTCAGAAAATCGTCCCCTGACTATTTTTTTAAACTATCTTTGAATATTCCCCCTGTAGAGGGACAGGCCCGACTTCATGTAAGTCCTTTCCCGAGCCCGTTTTTTTTAACGCGTCGTTCATGTGGAGCGAGGGGAGGAGGAAGAGTCGACAGGAGAGGGCGCGACAGCCAGAATGCCGTTCCACCCCGACGGTGCACGCGGGGTGGAGGGCTGGCGCTGAAGTTGGAGCGCGAAACTGCGAACAAGAACAGAAGACATAAACATGGATTCTCTGAGGTCCGCGCGGATTCCTGGGGTCGGCGCTGGACCCCCCTCCCTGGCGAGCGCAGCAAGGTTTCCAACGCCGACCCGCAACAGCCGCCCGCACCTCCGAAAGCTGTGTGTATGCCGTCTGGTCATCTGCGAGGCGCCAGATGAGTATCGTTGAACCGATCCCCATTCCCAACGGCGTGGCCTGGGCCCAAATGGCCGATGTACCCCCCTAGATGGGGATACAGGTCGTTCTCTTCGGGCTTCGAGGGGCGCATCCCCAACTGGGGTGAGAATTTGGTGGGGGTTTCTCGGAGGGATGGGGATGGGGCTGGGGATCGGTGAACCGATACCGACCAAAGGCCCTCCCAAGGCGCAAACACCCTACATAGGCTCCGGCGCGTCCCGGCAGACCACGTCGGACCCTGCGCCAAAGCCCACCCCCCCTCCGCAGGGCGGGAGAGAGGGTGCGGGAAGGACCCCCCCGGCGGCCGTCCGGCCACTGGGGGGGGGGGGCCCTCCCGGCTGGCAGGACAAAAACGAAAAAAAACACACCCCTGGGGTGCCGAGCGCCACCCGCGGGCCGCCGCCGCCAGGGGGCATCTCGGCCGTCCTCCGAGAGAAGGCGGAGGGAGAACGGACGCACGGCTCGGGGTGCCGAGGGGGCCGGGCACGGCAGCAGAGCCCCCCCGCTGCGGCTCCTCCACGGCGGGAGGGGGGGGGAGGCCTCGGGCCCTCCGAGCGGCAACCCAGACGGCCGCCCATCCGATGTGCTTCTATACTCCGCGGCCCGGGCCCCGTCCCCGGGGGCAGCGCTGCGCGCCGGGCTTCAACGCTGGACCGGCCCCGACGGCCGGAGCCTGGGAGCACACGCCGTGGGCTGAGCTGGCCACACGCCGTCGGAGAGCCGGGAGAGCGGAGAGCGGGCCCAGGTCCCAATGCTGGGCTGCCGGCTGCCCCCCCCCCGGCGGGGGGGGGTGGGGGCGCGAGGGCCGCGCGAGCACGAGGCGCGAACACGAGGCGCTCGCGGGCGGCTCCCTCCCCCCACCTCTTCCCTTCGAGGGCCCCCTGCTCTGTCCCCCCCCCCCCCTCTGCTGCCCCCCCCGCGCCCTCCTCTCGTGGCGCCGAGGCCTGCGGGCGCTCTCGTGGATCCCCGGAGGTCCCTGTGGCCTCGGGGCGCCGCTCCGCAGCTGCGCCACGCCACGAGCATTTCCGAGGTGCACACACACACACACGCACACACACACCCACACACACACACACCTCACACACCTCTCACACACACACACACACCTCACACACACACACACACTCACACACACACACACCTCTCTCTCTCACACACACACACACCTCACACGCTCCGTGGCCCCATCGGGAATCCCACCGGCCCTCTGGGCGGAGGTGGCCTGGAGCGTTTCCTCTTCCATCCTCCCCGTTCCCCTTCGGGGGAGGGTTTATCACTGTTCCCTATTGATGAACACCCCGTCCCCCGCCCCACCAGCAGCCAACCCGAACCCATGACGACCACCCCTCCACTGCCCATGGCAAAACAAAAACAATACAAAATACACGTTGCCTCCAAATCTGGAGCACGAGCAGACGCCCCACGGCCACCTTGCATTGGTTTTTGACAAGCACTTCGGGGGGGCCCTCACATGGTCTGCTGCGCACAAGCCAACAATCCCTGACGACAAAACTCCAACATACACCTTGCCTCCGAATCTGGAGCTTGCGCGGGCGCCCCGCGACTTCTCTGCATTGGTTTTTGGGAAGGAAGGCGGAGGCATCCTCGGCGGGAGTACCCTCATATTGCTTGCTGCGCACAGGCCAACCATCCAGGACAAAAACAATACAAAGTATGTTTGGTTACAAATCCGGATCATGCGCGGTCGCTCCAAACCTTGCAGCATAGTTTATTACCGGGGACGGGGCCTTCACATTGCATGCCGCGCGCTGGCGGCCCCTTCCTCCACCCGGCGCACCCCTCACGAGGATCGTGGCCCCCATACGGAGCTCCACCTGCGGTTCTGGTGGCAAGGTTCGCATGGAAGGGAGCTCCACCTAATTAAGGCCCATCTGAGCGTGTGCGCATGGGGAACCACGCCACATTCAGCACACCCCTGACGCGAATCGTGCGAGCTCACCGCGCTTCTGCGCGCAAGCTCCGCAGCCACTGATCCGCACTGCCCCGCGGATCGTAGTATCTGAAGAGAGGTCCACGTCCTGCTCGGGCCCTTCGCCAGGCTCATCTTATTGGTGGCCTCCAGGAGCCCTCCAAGACTGGCGTGTGTGTGTGTGTGTGGAGGGGGGGAACGGCGGAACAGCCCTTCGCGGAGATCAGTTGAGCTTCTGCTCCGGGTCAGTCTCCCGCCTCTCTGAGGCGGGGGAGAGGGAGCCGCGCGGGAGCTGCCGGAGGTGGTTCTGGCCCGATGTGCTCCCAGCCTTCCGCGCCATCTTGGAACCAAAGGGGCCTCCCCTGGGCCTCACGATGGGGTGCACCGGATGCCGTCTGGGCGCCCCCGGGGGAGGCCAGAGCCGCCCGAGAGAGAGCCGGAGCCCGCCCGCTCCGGGGCGATATAGAGCTCGGGCACGGAGAGGGGCGCAGCTCACGCCCCCCTCACGTAGGCGTCGGTGTCGACGGGGGCCCGCACCTCGTCGCCGCCGTCCAGCAGGATGCGGTAGGCCTGGAACTCGTCCCAGTGCTTGACAACCCTGCCGCGCTCGCGGTCGTCGTCGCCTTCGCCCGTCCTGGCCATCACCGCCGCCCCCACCGCGAAGCGGAGCGGCCCGGCCACGCAGGCGCGGACCCCCTCGGTGAGCTCCCGCCGCCGCTGCTGCATGCCCCGCCCTATGAAGATGATCCGGTTCTCGCGGGGTCTGCCCTGCGGCCAGGGCTTCGAGAAGCTCTGGTTCCTGAGCATGTGGACGCACTGGAGCACGAACATCTGGTCGCTCGTGACGACGTCGAAGACGCCCTTGACTCGCAGGAAGTCCCTGGCCGACTCCTCGCTGAACAGGTACCTGTCCAGGAACATCTGCAGCATGGGCAGGGAGACGGCTCCCTCGAAGCGGACGCCGACGTTCGAGATCGAGTTATCCATCTTCGGCTTATAGAAGCTGTTGAACTCCTCCTCGTCCATGTACTGCTCATCCAGTACCTTGGCAAGATCGAAAGCCCTGACGCCGAACAGCCTGTCGAGCGGGGCTTGAGCCTTTTCGCAGCGTATGATGTCGACAGACCTGTTCAGCGCCATGATGCGCTTCTCTGCCTCCTCCAGCTCCGCGTCGCACACGAGATCCACCTTGTTCAGCAGCACGGTGCTGGCGAAGGCGATCTGTGCGCCGGCCGTGCCCCTGCCCGTCGGGTCGGCGCTGCTCTCGTCCAGCTTCTGGACGGCGTGCTTGGCGTCCACGAGCGCGATCACGTTGTCAATGTAGAACGCCTGCCGCGAAGACGGGTCGATCATGAAGGTCTGCACCACGGGTGCTGGGTCCGCCGCGCCCGTCAGCTCGATCAGGACGCCGTCGAGCTCGTGGCCGCTCGCCACCTTCCTGGCCAGGTCTTGCAGAGTCTTGCCCGGAGGGTGCCAGAGGCGGCTCTGGCCTCCGGTCGGGCGCGTCCCCCTCCAGGCGGGTTTTGGGCGAAAGACAAGAAGCACCCCACTACTGCTCAAACGTACGTCCAGAAATCGTCCCCGGACGATTTTTGTTGAACTACCTTTGGATATTCCTCCCGTAGAGGGACAGGCCCGACTGAGCTCTGGCCAGAGGCGCCCCCAGCTTCCCACGCCCTCTTGTGGGGGGCCACATGCGAACCCTACCCCCAACCCCCACAATGTCTGAGGGGGAGGGGGGGGGTTCACTCCGTTCGGGAGCTCCCCCGAGCGAGGTGAACCCGTGCGCATGTGGCCCCCCACTCTTGGAGCCTCTGGGGCCCCCCCGGGGCCCCACCGGGGCATGCTCCGGAGAGGCCGCCCTGTGCCTCCGCGGCCGCGAGCCGGGGCCGCCTGGCCCAGAGGCCACCTCCGACAGCCTCCGGCTTGACGAGGTCCCCGCGGATGGTGCAGCAGATGCAGCCGTTGTCCAGCACCACGAGCTCCTCGGCGAGGTCCTCGTGCTTGTGCTCCACCAGCGCGTCGTCGATGCTGACCTCGCCGACCTCGTTCTCGATCACCGCGAGCTTCTTCTCCTGCTGCTCGTGCAGCACGTAGTTCAGGAGCGTCGTCTTTCCAGCGCCCAGGTAGCCCGTGAGTATGACCACTGGTAGTTTCGAACCGCTCGCAGGCACCCCGTGGCTGTGGCCGTGGGCCATGGCCGCGAACGGGCAGGGACCTGGAAGTAAAGAAACTCGACTAAAACCACAACGCGGGCGGGAAAAAATTGCTCGGGCCAACGAAGGCCACCACGCATACATTCGACAAGAAATGCTGGTATCAGAAATCCAGGGGCACACAAGTCATCGAGCTTCGAATTCGGACATCCTCGAACTTACAAAATTGCTCCAAACTGTGGGTCCACAAAGCTATCGGGGTGTGAGAAGCATCCGTGGAGCATCGGTTTCTGATTTGCAATCTCTACCGCGAGTACGAGAAAAGGCATGAACGCACACTTTGGGAGGTCCGCGTCGATTTCTTGGGTCGGCGCCAGACCCCACCACAAGCTCACGAAAATGGCGAAGCTAGGTCCTGACTCGATCTGGGTAGAGGCCGGGTGCCAGTGGACCCGTGAGAAGGTCGCGAAAGTGACGACGCTTGCGCAATTGGCAACAACCCCCCCCCCCCCCACAAGCTCGCAAAAATGCCTAGAGCTGTGTGGTTGACAGCAATCAGCATCATCCAGGGAGGCTTGGCAATAAGCATGTGCCAGGAGGAGGCGGGAAGGGACGGAGAGGAGCGGCAGTGCTCTCAATGTTTTGCAAAAAGCCTGATTCAGGAGGGTCGGGATCAAAAACAACGAAGATCAGTTAACAGCGGATCGCTCTTCGTCGTTGAGAGTATTCAACGAATCATCCCAGAGCGACCCTACCTAGGAGTTGGAGCCCAGAGGAGAGCAATATTAATAGTAACGGTAAACGCCGTCCTCCTCCTTCTCCTCATCGTCGCAGTTGTACCAGTAGCGCCAGTAGCGGTAGTAGTAGTAGTAGTAGTAGTAGTAGTAGTAGTAGTAGTAGTAGTAGTAGTAGTAGTAGTAGTAGTCGTCGTAGTCGTCGTAGTCGTAGTTAGTAGCAGGTAGTAGGTAGCTAGTAGTTAGTAGTTAGTAGTTAGTAGTTCGTAGTAGTTCGTAGTAGTTCGTAGCAGTTCGTAGTTAGTAGTTAGTAGTTAGTAGTTAGTAGTTAGTAGTTAGTAGTTAGTAGTTAGTAGTAGTAGTAGTAGTAGTAGTAGTAGTAGTAGTAGTAGTAGTAGTAGTAGTAGTAGTAGTAGTAGTAGTAGTAGTAGTAGTAGTAGTAGTAGTAGTAGTAGTAGTAGTAGTAGTAGTAGTAGTAGTAGTAGTAGTAGTAGTAGTAGTAGTAGTAGTAGTAGTAGTAGTAGTAGTAGTAGTAGTAGTAGTAGTAGTAGTAGTAGTAGTAGTAGTAGTAGTAGTAGTAGTAGTAGTAGTAGTAGTAGTAGTAGTAGTAGTAGTAGTAGTGGTCGTAGTAGTAGCAGTAGTAGTCGTTGTAGTAGTAGTAGTAATAATTATAGCAGTACAGCTTAATACCTACATCTACATCTTCACCTACATATACATCTACAACTACAGCTATGATATGCTATAATATGATATGCCGCGCTATGCTATGCCATGCTACGCTGCGCTATGCTATGATATGCTAGGCAATGATATGATATGCTATGCTGCGCTACGCTATGCTATGCTATGCTATGCTGCGCTATGATATGGTATGCTATGCTACGCTATGCTATGTTGCGCTATGCGATGCTATGCTATGCTGCGCTAAGCTGCTATGATATGATATGGTATGCTGCGCTGTACTGTGCTAAGCTAAGCTATGGTATGCTATGGTATGCTGTCCTATGCTATGATATGATATACTATGATAGGTTATGGTATGATATGCCGTGATATGTTATGCTGTGCTATGCTATGCTGCGCTATGCTATGCTGCGCTATGTTATGATATGCTACGATATGATAGGTTATGGTATGATATGCTAAGCTAATGCTGCGCTGCGCTGCGCTAAGCTAAGCTAAGCCAAGCCGAGCTAAGCTAAACTAAGCTAGGCCAGGCTTCGCTAAGGTAAGCTAAGCTAAGCTAAACTAAGCTAAGCTAAGCTAGGCTAGGCTAAGCTAAACTAAATTAAGCTAAGCTAAGTTAATCTAGGTTAAGCTAAGATGAGATAAGCAACGCTAAGCTAAGGGGACGTAACTGGGGGAACCGCGGGGCGGATCCTGGGGGAACCGCCCGGGGCGATTTGCACTGCCCGGCCCTTTAAGCACAGAGAGTAAAAACCCTTCTAGGCAGAGCCTAGGTAGGGAATACCCCAAACCCAAGATACCCCCCCTCTTCATCTTGGACCGTACCCCCCCTTCGGGGGGTATGCTTTCCTTGCCTGCCATGTGCCATTGGCGCGGCAACCAAAATAGGAAGAGGAGGGGGGGACAGGCAGGAGACAGAGAGGAAGGGAGAAGGAACCAGCAGGGGAGAGGGGCAGGAGGGAGGGACGAGGACTGATCCCGAAGTAGACCCCGCAGGAGTGAGAAAGCGAAGCAACAAAAACGTCTGCGCGCGGACCCCGACGGGCGGAAGGGCGGGCGGGCCCGACGGGCGAGCAGGGCGGGCGGACCCCAAAGGGCGGGCCGGGCGGGCGGACCCTGACGGGCGGGGGCGGGCGAGGGGGCCACGACAGCGGGCGGATGGGCTTCCATGCGCGCGAGCGGGCAGGCCCCGACGGGCGGGTCGGGCGGGACGCGACAGCACCTTACGCAGTTTTGGCAGCGCCAGAAGGCGAGGCCTCGTTTTGGGGTCTCCCGCAGGAGCTCGCGAGAGTGGCGGCGGCGGCGCGACTGGCAGCGCCCAGGGAGGGCGATGTCTCGTTTGGGTCTCTCTCGGGCGTCGCGCCGCCGGATTTCCCCCAGAAGCTCGCGAAAGTGGCGACGGTTGCACAGCTCGCAGCAGGAGGCGAAGTAGCAGGCAGGTAGGAGGTAGAAGGCAGGGGGAACACAACTGCTTGGTATACGGCGATGGGAACAATCGCACCGCGATCGGAACCGCAGCTGCGGACTGGACAAAATGCGAGAGGCAACACAGCTATTCAAATACCTCGATCCTCTATCTTGTTCTGCCCCCCCCTCCTCCGCCTCCTCCTCGCTTCCATCCTCCTTATCATATCTTCTCAGATGCTATCGTACCTCCCTCCTCTTCCTCCTCCGCCTCCTCCCTCCACCTCCTTCAACCCTTTTCCCTGCAAGCACCCCCTCCCTGCCGCACCCCCAGACGTGTTTTGGGGAAGGGCTGGGCGTCTCGTCCGAGACGGCCTGATCAATTATGATCCCGAAGTCTGGCCTTGCAACAATTTCACAAATGGAGGGAGGAACGTTTGCAAGATGTGGACCTCGCCTTAGCGATGTGCACATTCGTCTCAAAGAGTTCAGCTCGAAGGATGGAGGGCGGCCGCTCTTCGAGGCGTGGCTCTCGCCACGACGCCGCGCACAGTCGTCATTCTTCGAAGGTTGAAGCTGCTTTCATGGACGAGGGCGGTCAGTTCTGTAAAGGGGGCTCTCGCCGTGGCGCCGCGTCCTCCTCCTCCTCCTCCTCCTCCTCCTCCTCCTCCTCCCCCTCTTCCTCCTCTTCCTCCTCCTCTTCCTCCTGCTCTTCCTCCTCCTCTTCCAACTCCTCCCCCTCCCCCTCCCCCTCCTCCTCCTCCTCCTCCTCCTCCTCCTCCTCCTCCTCCTCCTCCTCCTCCTCCTCCTCATTCTCCTCCTCCTCCTCCTCCTCCTCCTCCTCCTCCTCCCCCTCCCCCTCCCCGTCCTCCTCCTCCCCCTCCCCCTCCTCGTCTCCGTCCTACTC
>CAUYUJ010020715.1:0-32500 GCA_963575745.1 Prorocentrum cordatum
ACGTGACATAACTCCCTTGTCGAACCACCAGGCGTGTCCGTAGGCCGGTCCAGGAGCTCCAACAGCTTCACGGGTGGAGTGCGGGTGGTGTTCGACATGCTGCTCCCGCGCCGGCGCCGCGCACATCCCCGCCACAAGCCTGTGACAGGTACAGGGATGGAGGACGGGCCCTATGAACATAGGGCTTTCGCTTGAGTCCCCCAGAGTCCCGAGGCCTCCATAAAACAGGGCTAGGATCGGGATAAATCGCTCCAGAGCGTTCCGGAGCGCTCTCAGAGCGTTCCGGAACGCTCTGGAGCGGCCGCGGCGCCCACTACATCCTCCAAACCCGCCGATTCTCAGAGATTTCGAGTTATCCCGATCCGATTTTGTCCCGATCTTCGCGTCGTTTTACTCCAGCAGGCTCCCACGAGAACCGACACGAGCCCCGAGAAGCACCCAAGAGGTCCCCAGAAGCTTCCCAAGGGGCCCGCAGCGCCGTCGCCTTGCGCCGCCCGAGCCGCCGCCGCCGCCAAGGGGTTCCCCCCGATAGCCCTCAGAGCGTCGCCCTCGAATCTAAAGATGAGCGGCTCTGGCCCCCGATCCGATTTTGTCCCGATCTTCGCGTCGTTTGATTATGACCCCCCCGACATTACGCGGCGCCCCAAGTGGTGGGCGGGCTTTGTGGGCCGTGCGGGAGCGCCGCCGCTGTCCCCACCGGCCCTGCGCAGAGAAGGGAGGATCGAGAGGTGCGAAAGGGGGCTCGGCGCACGGGGGCCGCGCGTCGGGCCACGCCCCACCCGTCCCTTTGGACGCTCTGGCAGGTGGAGCAGTTGCTCGGATGGAGTGCGGTCCAGACGTTTACAGTAATCCTGCGCAGCAGTGCAGATGGGGAGCAGTGCCTTGCCAAAGCGGGGCTCTCGCGTGGCACCTCTTTGACCTCTACGACCCTGCACATCGCACTCCTCATTACCAGCCGTATGGATGCAAGGCAGTCAATTTTCGAAGCGGGGCGATCTCCTGAATGGCAGGCCTATTGGTTGCTCAACTCGCGCTTGCGCGGCCGCTGCCCGGTGCTCCAGGCAGCCAGGACCTCACAAGGTGTGAGGATCCCGCATTCATCTCAACCCACGCTGGCGTCGTGCTTCTGCTTCTAGTCTTTAGGACCTGCGACCTCTGAGCGCCATTGCCTTCCCTCACCTCCTCCTTCTCCTCCTGCTTCTCTTCCTTCTTCTCCTCCTCCTCCACTCCCTCTCCTTATAAGTAACTTCTCCCTGCCGCACCCCGAGGCCAGTTTTTGGGGCCGGCCGGGCTTTTCGCCTGACACTTCCTCACCAATTATGGTTCTGAAGCTTAAAACTTGGCAACAGCTTCACAGATGGAGGGCGGGTGGATTAATGTGACTCTCGCCTTAGCGCCGCGCGCACTCGGCCTAATTTCCCTGGCGACGTACCCAACCCTTGCGCAATGCGGGGCAGGAGTAGCTTGGGAGATTTGACGAGAAGGCGGCGACGTGACATGGACGCATATATTTCTGCGAGCGGCATTCGGAAGGTTCGCAGGTCCCCAATCAAGGGGAAAACGATGAGTAACTAAGTGAACCCCTGAGTCACTCAGGAAGACGCAAGGTCCTAAAGGAGACTGTGGGTAAGGGGCTTGAAGCGACGGCGGGGCAGCAACACCATGACATGGCCGCCCAGGGACGGCGAGGTCCCGCTCAGGTCTGCGCAGTGCCTCACTCCGCTGGACCCACCAGCAGCCTTCGACAGTGGCGAGCCCACCAGCAGCCCTCGAAAGTGGCGCAGTTTCGCAGATCACAGCCCCCCAGGGACGGCGAGGTCTACCTCAGGTGTGCGCGGTGCCTCGGAAGTGGCGACAGTTTCACAGATCGCAGCCCCCCAGGGACGGCGAGGTCTCGCTCAGGTCTGCGCGGTGCCTCACCCCGCTGGACCCACCAGGAGCCCTCGAAAGTGGCGACAGTTTCGCAGATCGCAGCCACCCAGGGACGGCGAGGTCTCGCTCAGGTCCGCTTGGTGCCTCACTCCGCTGGACCCACCAGCAGCTTTCGAAAGAGGCGGCAGCTTAGCAGACCGCAGCCCCCCAGGGACGGCGAGGTCTATCTCAGGTCCGCTTGGTGCCTCACTCCGCTGGACCCACCAGCAGCCCTCGAAAGTGGCGACAGTTTCGCAGATCGAAGCCCCCCAGGGACGGCGAGGTCTACCTCATGTCTGCGCGGTGCCTCACTCCGCTGGGCTCGCCAGCAGTTTTCGAAAGTGGCGACAGTTTAGTAGACCGCAGCCTGCCAGGGACGGCGAGGTCTACCTCAGGTCGCGTGGTGCCCCATTCCGCTGGACCCACCAGCAGCCCTCGAAAGTGGCGACAGTTTAGCAGACCGCAGCCCCCCAGTTTGGTGCCTCACTCCGCTGGACCCACCAGCAGCCATCGAAAGTGGCGACAGTTTCGCAGATCGCAGCCACCCAGGGGCGGCGAGGTCTGCTTCAGGTCCGCGCGGTGCCTCACCCCGCTGGAACTACCAGCAGCATTCGAAAGAGGCGACAGTTTCGCAGATCACAGCCCCTCAGAGACGGCGAGGTGTACCTCAGGTCCGCGCGGTGCCTCACTCTGCTGGACCCACAAGCAGCCCTCGAAAGTGGCGGCAGTTTCGCAGATCACAGCCCCTCAAAGACGACGAGGTCTACTTCAGGTCCGCGTGGTGCCTCACTCCGCTGGACCCACCATCAGCCGTTTTGCAGATCGCAGCCCCTCGCAGCCCCCCAGGGGCGGCGAGGTCTGCTTCAGGTCCGCGCGGTGCCTTACCCCGCTGGACCCACCAGCAGCCCCCCAAAGTGGCGACAGTTTCGCAGACCGCAGCCCCCCAGAGACGGCAAGGTCTGCCTCAGGTCCGCGCGGTGTCTCATTCCGCTGGGCCCACCAGCAGCCTTCGAAAGTGGCAACAGTTTCGCAGATCGCAGACCTCCAGGGACGACGAGGCCTACCTCAGGTCCGCGCGGTGCCTCACTCCGCTGGACCCACCAGCAGCTTTCGAAAGAGGCGGCAGCTTAGCAGACCGCAGCCCCCCAGGGACGGCGAGGTCGACCTCAGGCCAGTTTGGTGCCCCACTCCGCTGGACCCACCAGCAGCCCTCGAAAGTGGCGACAGTTTCGCAGATCGCAGCCCCCCAGGGGCGGCGAGGTCTGCTTCAGGTCCGCGCGGTGCCTCACCCCGCTGGAACTACCAGCAGCATTCGAAAGAGGCGACAGTTTCGCAGATCGCAGCCCCTCAGAGACGGCGAAGAGAAGGCAGGCAAATGGCGGGAGGCGGAAGGAGGAGGAGGGAGACGCGACCGCGGTGCTCCATTCAAAACAAATACCCAACCAAGGAGGGTTGGGGCAAAATTGCAAGAGCTTCGCGGATTGAGGGCGAGTGGTTGTCAACATGTGGCTCTCGCCTCAGCGCCGCGCACAGCCGCCTTCAAAAATTGCAAGAGTTGCACGGATTGAGGGCGAGTGATTTTCAACATGAGGCTCTCGCCATAGCGCCGCGCACACTCGCCTTCAAACGTTGCAAGAGTTTCGCGGATTGAGGGCGAGTGGTTTTCAAATTGTGGTTCTCGCCTTAGCGCCGCGCACACTCATTTTGAAAACTTGCAAGAGTTTCACATATTGAGGGCGAGTGGTTTTCAACATGTGATTTTCGCGCCGCGCGCATTCGTTTCACAATGTTGCACGAGCTTCCCGGATTGAGGGCGGTTCCTTGTCAAATGTGGTTTTCGTCTTACCGCCGCGCACATTCGTTCACATAATTTACAAGGCTACTACGAAGTCCCAGGATCAACGTACCAGAAATTGTGTTTTGGAAAGATTCAGGCTTATGACGGTGCACAGGTTATGTTGATTCGCGGTGTTCAAGCCCCAGGAATTGCGTCCTGGCACGATTCTGGATCGTCAACACGCAACAGTCAGATTGATCCGTGGCGTTGGAATCCCGAGAACAGTGTTTTGGCATGCTGCAGGGTCTTCAAACGGTTGTCTTCCAACGAGGCAGTTCCTTCAATTGAACCGTTCTAGGGGCCTATGAAGAGGGAGCTTGGAGGGAGGGTTTATTCCAACATCGTTGATGCCTCTTGGGTTTACACTGGTCCTCCTCCTCCTCGTCCTCCTGCTCGTCGGAGGTCCCCTGGAGGCGCGGGGGAGCACAGCTACCACCAATGAAAACCGCTGCTGCTGCTGCTGCTCCTCCTCCTTCCTGTCCTTTCCCCCCCTTTCGCCCCCACCTCCTCCTCCTCCTCCTCCTCCTCCTCCTCCTCCTCCTCCTCCTCCTCCTCCTCCTCCTCCTCCTCCTCCTCCTCCTCCTCCTCCTCCTCTTGCACACCATGCCCTGATGGGCACGGGCGGGCTCCCCAGCGGGGCGCGCACGACTCTGGCGCTCGTCCTCGCCTCCTCTGGTCCTCGTCCTCGTTTCCTCCTTCACCTCCTGCCGCCCCCGCGCCCGCAGCCGCTTCGGCTTAGGGCGCCCCCGCCGCTTCTGGACTCCGTCGCTCCGCCCCCCGCGGCGGCACACTTCGAGCCGGCCTTTGCGATGTGGCGCCTGGCGGGCGGCTCCTACCGCGTCGGCCTCGCCGCTGCGGCGCCGCTGGCCGCTGCCGCCGCGGGGCAGGCGCTGCCGTCGTGGCGACGGGCGCCGCCGGGTGGCGAGGCGCCCCAGAAGGAGCGGTTGCGCGCAAGAGCCGGCTGCGCGTAGGAGTGACCTTTCTCTCTCCGTTCGCGTGGGTGCGCAGGGGTCCCCGTGCGGCCCTGGCCTGCGCGCTGGGAGCTGGCCTGCCCTCGGCCGGCCCCCCACCGAGGCCGCGCAGGAAAGGTCGCTCGTGCCTGGGGTCGCTCGCGCGTGTGCTGGCCTGGCCCAGGGGGCACGCCAGCAAAGGGCCCAGCATGAGGCGCCGGCCCTGGGAAAAGAGCTGGGACTTCCCGGGGCACAACACCGGGTCTCTGGTCTCTAGCTGGCACAGGCAGGATCTGGACGCCCGAAATGGGTACCGAAAGAATGGGCACAATGCCCAACAGCAGTTCCTGTTCATTTTGAACAGGCCTCGCTGTCCACGCCGCCGCGGCCTGTGTCCATTCGAGACTGGAGGCCGCCTGCCCAACAGCGGCCGCTGTTGGTTTGGGACAACATTTGTTGTTGGGCATGGTACCCATTCTTTCCGTGCCCATTTCGGGCGTCCAAACAGGAGTGACCCGTCGTTGGAGCGACCTTGGAGCGCGGGTCCGCTGAGTTCCCCCGCTTGCTAAGTGCGGTGCGACAGCAGCGTCTTGCGCGCCTGGGTGAGGCCCCCGCCCCCGGCCCACTCAAAGCCGCGCACCAAGGGCTTGCCCTGGGTCGCTCGTGACCTGGCCACTCTTGCGAGCAGCCAGAAGGAGCGGCGGAGCCAGCCTGTGCACATCGTGGTGGCGCGCACGAGGGGGCCCATACCCCCACGCTGAAGTTGCAGGGTCGAGGCCCGGTTTCACGACTTTGGCGCCTATGCGAGTTGTGCTTTTTACACTGATGGAGTGCCGCTCCTATTCTGTGTGGCAGTCTTGCCAAGGCATTTTTTGATGAGCTTGCTGCTGCTTCCCTCCGCGACCACGTCTGCTCACCTGTTCTATGGAAACTGCGGCGTTGGCTGTTCTCTGGGGCGGAAAAGAGGGGGGTGATGACTAGGGGGGGGGGTGGATATCATGGCGGGGGCCATGATATTTCCCAGATTTTATGGCGCCTCTTATTATTTCATTACGTCCCTGGCCCCCCCGCTGGGCCGCGCACATGCCGCCGGTCATGATTTGCACCCCCCCCTCTTGGACACCCCCCTCTTGGCCGCTCCCGATGTTCCTCATCCTGAGCATTTGCTTGATGGCCGCCTGGCTCGCGGAGGGCCCGCGGAAGCAGCAGGCGAGGCGACGGGCGTGGGTTAGGCCCAGGGTTGTCGGACGAGTTCGTCGGCTCTCGGAGGCTGTCCAGCCTCGGGATACCTTACTGCAGCGGCGCCGCGCAGAGCCCTCCCGGGGGGGCCAAGGCCGTCCCGAGAGAGGCCGCTGGAGGCCGGGGCCGCGGCCCGAAAGCTCGGCCCCCCCGCTTCGTGCGACGTCACGCCGGGAGGTTGGGGGCGATGTTCGGCCTCTGCGGGCCCTCGCGGGGCCCTCGGCACTGGTGGCAAGAGTCAGCCACGCGCGGAGAGGGGTATGGGGGTAGGGGGGGAGGCTTCTTAGGAACACCCCTGCTTCTTAGAAGGTGCGGGCCTCCTCTACAGATGTAGTGCTGGCGCCTTTTAAGAGCAGCCTCCGAGGAAGCCTTCCCCCTCCCCTCTACCCCCTCTGCGCGTCGCCAAAAGATGCTCGGAAAGAAACGCCGGCTCCCAGGAAGAGAGCAGGGTTCGAGGAACAACAAACAGCATCATTCAGGAGGGGAAAACACACAGACACAAGTAATCGTCGACTCCCAGGAAGATATTCGAAAACACAGGAAGTGCGGGGAGGAAGATCAAACTCCAGAAAATGTTGAAACACACTTGTGGGGAATCCTGGGCTTCGTGTGTACTGTAGTTATTTGTGTGTCTTTGGGTCCCTTGATAAACGTACCCTTTCGAGTGTCCGTGCGGAATTCTTGGGCCGGTGCTTGACCATTCCCCCGGCAGCGCCCGCGCCTTCCTCTGAGGTCCACGTCTTTCTATGAAATTGTCTTAGATCAGTTCTGGCTGGGACAGTCTTATTTTGCACATCGGGATTATGTTATAAGAACATTGTTTGTGTTCTTAGAACATTATCGGGTACTAAGAAAATTTCGTAGTAGGCCTATAGGAATGCCGGGACGGTGTGTCCCCGCTCAACTCAAGGCCCAGACCCCCTAGCGTTTTGAAAAAGTCCAGACGGGAGTTGTTGTTCTCTCCCTTGTCGGCTTCTGGGGTCCCCTATCGGGCCTCGGGACCCTCGAAGAAACTAATCAGGACGAAAAACCGGCCCCCAGGAAGGAGTCCAGACCTGTGGGGGTCGACGTTGTGAGAAAATCACGACGTCGGGGGTCTGGGGAGGGGGCTGGTTTAAGTCGGGCATGTACCTCTACAGGAGGAAAATTCAAAAATAGTCCAAGAATGGTTTGGGGACGATTTTTCTTTTATTTTTCACTCTGAGTGAGCATTGTTTGGCTATTTTTATGGCTCGCCCAGAATCCGCCTGGGGGAGGACATGCCCGACCTAAGGCGGGATAGCTTTTTTGAGGCCTTGCCTTTCCCCAGGCCTCCCCGGGCCGTAGGCACACGCTCACGGCGAGGCAGGCAGCGGCAATCTAGGCTTCGGCAACGTAGGTTTAAGTCGGGCACGTTCCTCTACAGGAGGAATATTCGAACATAGCCACAAAATAGTCTGGGGACGATTTTTCGATCATGTTTTGATTAGTTTCCTCAATCAGTGCTTGCACTGAAGGGGTCCTCGCGGAAGTTGAAAGATTTGGCGAAAGTGTCCCGCCGATGTTGGTCGCACGCTGGGTTCCCGGGTTCCCGGTTCTGGGTTCCCGGGTTCCTGGTTATTGGTTTTGGGCCGATTTCGGAGGGTTCTGGGTTCCCGGGCTCCCGGGTTCCCGGTCGATCTCCTCAGCGAAAAACCATCCACTGATTGGGGTTTCTCTTTGGTGTAAGTTGATTTGTTCTGATTCGTTTTTTCATTTCGCCCAAAATCCGCCTGTAGGGGGTCATGCCCGACCTAAGTTTAGGTGGGGACGGTTCCTGGCCGGCCCGCTTGTAGGCAAGCGTGTTCGTGGTGTCCTGCCATGTTCCGTGCCGCCCCTGCTCGACACGTTCGCGTTGTCGACACGCAGGAGCGTGTGGGCCGACTACACGTAGGAGTGACCTTTCGCCAGAGTGACCTTTGGTGCGGGCCCAGTGGGGCCCCCCGATCGCTGAACGCGGTGCGACATCAGCTGCTTTCGCGCCTGGTGGTGCCCCCAAAAGGCCTCCCTTGGCCGCGCACTTTGGCCGCGCACTAAGGTCACTCTTGCCTAGGACCCCTAATGCGTGTAGCCGAGTGGGGTGCGATGTCCTGCAACTGGTTCTGTGCGAGCTCGGCGCCGCGGAATCCATAGTCCCAACATCGCCGTGAACCAACCTCGCCGTTAGCGTGGCCTTGGCAGGAGTCCTTCGGTGAGCTCCCACCCACCATGCCACCCCAACCCCAGCCCGAAGGCCCAAATGTACCCTGGACTTCCTTTGGGGGGCGGGGTCGGGGAACATCGAAAAAAGCACACGTGGAACCCGTACCCCCCCCCCACACACACACCCGAAACTTGGGTCTTCGGGTTCGGTTGGGGTGGTCCGGTTGGGGGTCAGCGAGGGTGCACCTCAGGAGGTCCTGGGGCGCTGCCGTCGGCGGCGGCTCCGTCGTTCTGGGCACCGCCCGGGCGCCTCTGTGTGTGTGCCCGCTGCCCCATGCAGCGCGTGGCCCACGGGAGCGGGCTGGGAGAGGGCCTCGGGAGGGGCCCGAGCTTCGAGCGGACTGTTCGGTACGATCGAAGTGGGTACTCCAGATTTCGTAATAAAAGGGAGGGGGTCTGGACCCTCCAAGACAAGCCATTTCAGACCTCCCCCGTGGGAGAACCCTCCAAAACATCGTCCCCAGACCCCCCCAGGCCCTCCAAGATAGCCTGGAAGAGACCCCCCCCCCGAAATGAGACCCCCCTCCCTTTATTACGAAATCTGGAGTACGTCGACTACACGTAACCGTCGGAAGCGTCAACACAACCGTCGAAATGTTTCGCTGGTGCAAGCGAGTGAGGGTCGTGAGGAGCATGTACATTCTGTGATGTTGTGCAATGGATCTCTAGGATAGCTCTGTGGAGCATTGTCCCTCTCGAAAGCAAGAAGAAAGAAAGACTACACGTACGAGTGACCTTTCGCTGGAGTGACCTTTGGGGCGGGCCCAACGGGGTCCCCTGATCGCCGAACGCGGTGTGGTAGTAGTGTCTTGCGCGCTTGCGTTTGCCCCCCCCGCGGCCACCCAAAAGCCGCGAACCACAGGTCACTCTAAGCCAGGGTCACTCCTGCGTGTAGTCGAGTGCAGCCAAGACGCTGAGATAATGAGCAGTTCGGGTTCGAAAGGGGCTCGACACTCCTGAGGTCTTTCCTTCCTTGGCTGCTCCTCCGGCCCTCCTCGTGCACGCAGGCGCGCTTGGGGCCTAAAAGGAGTTTCTTTGTTAATCGATCGTTCCTCATGTCACCAGCCCGACTGGGCGAAGACCGGCAGCAGTTCCTTTCCATTTTGAACTTTGTTCGTTGGCGTCGCTGCGGACGTTGTCCATGTGATACAGAAGGCCGCCTGCCCCAAAGCAGCCGCTGCCGGTTGTGGGCAACGTTTGCTGTTGAGCATCGTAGCCGTTTTTTCTGTACCCACTTCTGGCGTCCAAACGAGTGGGTGCCAATTTCGAGCGGATTTTTGGTCGAGTGTCAGGGCGTGGGGGGGCGGCCTCCTGAGAAGGTTGGGGGCCACTTAGTGGGGATCAGAGGTCTATCCCTCTTGCGCGCCGCCAGACATCGCGTACTCCACCCCGTCGAGGTGCGAGCTGGAGAAGCCGGCCGAGTTCAAACGTATCCTCGTCACCGGCGGCGCTGGCTTTCTGGGCTCGCACCTGTGCAGGAGGCTGCTGGCGCAGGGCCACGAGGTCATGTGCCTTGACAACTACTTCACCAGCCAGCGCACCAACATCTCCGATCTGATCGGCCACCCTCGCTTCGAGCTCATTCGATACGACGTCACGGAGCCATTCTTCTGCGAGTGCGACCAGATTTACAACATGGCTTGCCCAGCGTCGCCAGTGCACTACCAGTTCAATCCCATCAAGACCACCAAAGTATCAGTGCTTGGCGTGATGAACATGCTGGGGTTGGCCAAGCGCGTGAAAGCGCGCATCCTGCAGGCTTCCACCAGCGAGGTCTACGGAGACCCGGAGGTGAGCCCCCAGACCGAGGCCTACTGGGGACACGTGAACACCATCGGCGTCAGGTCGTGCTACGACGAGGGCAAGCGCGTCGCGGAGACG
This sequence comes from Prorocentrum cordatum, assembly GCA_963575745.1. Lineage (NCBI taxonomy): Eukaryota > Dinophyceae > Prorocentrales > Prorocentraceae > Prorocentrum > Prorocentrum cordatum. The sequence continues at coordinate 10,039 of CAUYUJ010020715.1, forward strand.
CTCTGCTTTGATTACATGCGGCAGCACAACGTTGACATCAGGGTGGCGCGTATTTTCAACACTTACGGTCCAGGTATGCACCCGTATGACGGCCGAGTGGTCACCAATTTCATCATGCAGGCGCTACACAATGAGGACATCACACTCTACGGCGATGGGCAGCAGACGCGGTCATTCACTTTCGTGGACGACACTGTGGATGGCCTGATCAGGTTGATGGAGCAGGAGAAGACTGTTGGGCCAATGAACCTGGGCAACCCGAACGAGTTCACCGTGAGGCAGTTGGCCGAGTTGGTGATCGAGCTCACGGGGAGCAAGAGTAAGATAATCCACCTGCCCCTGCCGGGGGACGACCCGAAGCAGCGCCGGCCAGACATTACGCGCGCGAGGACGTTCATGCAATGGGAGCCGACGACGCAGCTCCGCGAGGGCCTCGTCAAGACGATCGAGTACTTCAGGACCCTGGATCTCCGGGCCTACAAGAAGCCGACGGACCACACGGCCCACAAGAACACCGACGCGGACGCCGCCAAGAAGTAGCCCGGCGCTCGATCAGTTTTATTTTCCAAACGTGTTCCGACATGCTCTGCCCTCTGGCGGGCTCTCTCATTCAGAGAAATATTGGGACCAACGCGACTACTGCATTGTAGGCGCAGGATCGAGGAGAAACTCAATGGAAGGCAAAAAAAATTGAAGACAGGGGTAGCGGAGTAGTCTGCGGAAGAGCGAGGGGCGTATGTTATACCTGCGCTGCGTTCGTAGGCTTCGACCATATCTGAGGTTAATTTCATCACCACCTCGATCCCTCGTTCTTTTCCCCACCCTCCTCTCTGTCCACATGATCCTGAAGTGATTCGCAATTGCGGTCCAGAGGCTTTGATGCCTCTATGGGTAGTGGATCGGCTATGATACCAACCTGTGCCGACCCCGTCCCGTTTTCCGGGACTTCGCATCCCCCTTTGATGGCAGGATGGGAAGACGGTCCGCCATCCCCGGCACTGCACGTACTGTGCCAGGTTCGTGGGGATTTTGCTGAGTTCTATGAGTGTCCCCTCCTCTCCCCTCCCCTCCCGCCCTTCCGTTTACGCGGCAGGTCCTGCGATTGGGGAAGACAAGAAACGTATGCACAGCTTTGACTCCAGGTCCAGGTAGTGATCAGAACCTGCAGGAAGGAGCGCAGATGCGTGGACCACGAAGGGGGCAAGGGCTGCCCAGCGAATGTGGCCGACACTTCGGGGGACCGATGCTGCCCCCCCGCACCCCAAAGGGGACGACCAAGGGCAACCCCCTGGAGCGCTCTCGGCGAGGAGTGTCGCTGCCCCGGACGCGGAGAAGCCTGCGGACACACACGCCTCATAGCGGGAGAGGCGGCACCCCAAAGGTTATTTGTGACATCCATTGCCCGGCAGACCGTGTCACCAATCACACCCAAACGTGCAGGACCGAGGTTGGCGAAGAGAGATTTCTCACGGCCTCCCAGATGGGGTCGGAGTAGATGGGGTCGGAGGTTCGCGCCGCATCGCCGATGCATCGACGATGCGGCTCGATGTGGAGACCGTGTTGCCCCACGCCGTCGTCGCCGATACATCGCCGACGTCGCCGATGCATCGCCGATGCGGCGCGATCCTTCGACCCCATCTACTCGGACCCCATCTAGGAGGCCTCTGGTTTCGTGACAATTCCGTGCCCGCGCCAAGGTTTGAACCAGCCTTCCTGTTGACGGTTCTGAGGCGGGAAGCCTGAAGGAGGGTATCTCCCCAAACGGCAGGCACGATCTCGACCGTGCACCCCCACCCCGCGCAAGCGCGCAGGGTCGTGCGAATGATTTCGACATGCGCGCGGGATGCCCGCATGTGGACAAGAGGGAAACAAGCATGGGCTCGTTCAGATTCGCAAGAGCGCGCGCAGGTTGTGTTGGAACAACATGTTGCGAACCCATCGATTTGCATACACGTTCGGGAGCATCGGCCTTGAAATATCGACGAAGTCACGAAGCCTTTGCTGTCGGAGGGAATGTTTGCATGCGCGCGCGACGCCGCGTGCGTGTGTATTTCGTTCCATCTGTTGTAAGGGATGCTTGAAAATGCGTGATATGTGAAAAACGAGTGTCCGCGCATATTATTAATTTTGGTGAATGAAAAGGGCAGTGCCGATAAGGGTCTGGCTGGGACGGTATGGATCCATATATAAAATGAACTATGGAGCGGAACCATTTGTACATTGTATTATCCCAGGGGGAAGCGGCACACCCAAAGGGATTTCAATTTCTTTTAGAAAGGAGCATCACTGCAAAGCAGTGCAGGACCATGCGCAGCAACGCAACACAATGTAAGGAAATTAACTGCACGGCAATGCAGCGCGTCGCAACGCATCGCAACGCATCGTAACGCAATACACAGCAATGCAAACAATGGCAGCGCAAGGCACTGCAGAGCAATGCACAGCAACTCTATGCGAAGCAGTGCAAGGCCACGCAACGGAAGGCAATGCCAGGCAATGCGACTGCAACGTAAACGCATGTCGATCGCAACGCACACGCAGTGCGCTTCCAGCGCAGTGTGCTTGCAGTGCAGTGGGGGGGTGCAGCGGGGCGGCGGCGCGGACGGGAGGGAGCCGCCGCGCCGCTGCACTCCCCCTCCCCCTCCTCCTCCCTCCTCCTCCTCCTCCTTCTCCTCCTCCTCCTCCTCCTCCTCCTCTCCTCCTCCTCCTCCTCCTCCTCCTCCTCCTCCTCCTCCTCCTCCTCCTCCTCCCTTCTGCCCTCATCGCTGGCCGCCCCCCCCCCCCCACTGAGAAAAGCTGCGGCGACGGACCGAGCTGGGGCCGCCGGGGCTGCTTCCGGGCCCGGCTCGGTGGAGGATCTTCTGCCTCGCCGGGGTGCTCGTCTTGGTGGTCCCCAAACGTGGTGGTGAGAACACCCGGTGGTGAGTTTTGGGCGATTTGGGAAATGGTTTTCGAGCGCTGGCTGGCCCAGGAAACGCAAAACCTCGTGGCGACCGCGTGTCCCCAAACCCGGTGGTGACCCAGAATTATCTTTTGGGGGAATCGGGGTCACCACCGGGTGTCTCACCACCTGGTTTGGAGACCACCAATCGTCCTTGTCATGGTGGTGGCGCCCGCAGAGCTTGAGAGGTGTTGGCGTTGAGCTCAACAAAAAAGAAGCTCGGCGGAGGATAGGTAACTGAAAGCCCCTGCCTACACGCACTGTTTGGGGAACCTTTGGTAAACATCCATTCCTCCCCCCTCTCGCCCTCCCTCCTGTGTTGCACATTCTGGGAGGTCTCCCTCAGTATCGGCCGCATCCCGTGCAATCAGGCTCCATCTCGCGGGGTCTGGACCTTGGGCCCGATCTGCCTGAGTCTGGCGGCGTGGCCCCTTGGTCGGGCCTGGTCGCCTTTAGCCGGTTCCACGAACATTTCCCAGAAGTTGCGTTCTACAGTGGGGGCCCGTGCCAAGAAACACCCTGCTTGCCTCCAGGGTGCCCTGGGTTTCTCGGGGTTCCCTGGCTCTGTTATGGACAGCGTGACGCTCCCACACCAAACATCAATGGACGTCCTGGGGTCTCAGGGTTGGGTTTCTCGTGCAAGGTTTCTTGTGGTCGGGCCCCTACTGTAAAGTCCCCCCCCCGAGCTCCCCAGGCGCGCCAGGGTGGGGAGCCGCACGCGGGGGCAGCACAGGGGCCGAGCCCGAGAGGCCAGGCGGCCAGTAAGGTCGATCTGGCCACTGGTCTCGACGGTCGCGCAGACGACGCCCAGGGCGTCGAGTGCAGCGCTGCTACGGCAGAGACACCCGCGGGGCCCGAGCCGAGCCGAGCCTCCCTCTGCAGGTGCTGCTGGGCTACGAGCTGGTGGACGTGCCGCACGGCGACAGCGACGAGGGCCAGTGGCCCATGTGGGCGGACCCCGACCCTGCCGCTCTGGCGCAGGCGATGCGGGAGCAAGCAGGAGGAGGCAGCGGAGGAGGGCGGGGGAGATTCTTTTCGGCTGCAGGAGAGGAGAGGGAGGAGGAGAGGGAGGAGAGGGAGGAGGAGGAGAAGGAGGAGGAGGAGGAGGAGGAGGAGGAGGGGGGGAATGAGTGAGGAGGAGGAGAAGGAGGAGGACGAGGAGGACGAGGAGGAGGAGGAGGAGGAGAAAGTGGGAGAGGAGGCAGGCGAAGTGGGAGGTAGATACGCCTGAGGTGGAAGGATGAGCTTGGACGAGTGTGATTATGATGGCGGTCAGGAAGAGGAGCAGGAGGACGGGGACAGAGGAGGGGGAGGAGGAACCGCGTGAAGAGGAGGGAGCATCGAAGGAGGACGGGGAGGGGGAGGCGGGTTGTTCAGGCGGAGGGGCAGCAGCAGGACGAGGAACATAGGACAAGGAGGATCAGGAGCAGACAGAGGAGAATGATCAGGAGGATGAGAAGGACCAGGAACGTCAGGAAGAGGCGGAGCACGAAGGAGGGTAATGGGACGTGGCGGGGGAGGGGAAGATGCGCAGAACCAGGGGCAGGAGGAGAGGACGAGGAGGACGAGGAGGAGCACTGACGATGAGGGGGAACAGGAGGACGATGATGGGGACATGTATGAGGAGCGTGGGGAGGTGAACGTAGAATAACAGGTGGTGGATGAGGATGGGGGGAGCAGAATGATGATGGTTGTGGGAGTGAGTAGGAGGAGGCATTGGGCCGAAGGGACAAGAAGAGGAGGCATACGTTGTCCAACGATGGTGTGGTGGTCGTCGTCGTCAATGACGATGATGGTGTTGCTGTTGATGATGATGATCGAGAGGAGGAATAGAAGGTGAGGATGAGGAGGTGGCAGAAGAGGACGGATGATGCCCCAGGACATTGCACGGGTAATCGGGTCGGTTATTTGCTTAACATTTCGCAGGGCAAGTGGCCGAAGGTCTATATTGCGTCTGGGGAGGCCAGACGGGCTACAGTTAAGGCGAGGTGTTAAGTCCAGCCAGGCATTAACCGACATGGTCACAAGATCCGTAACTCCGTAATTCCTCCCCCTCCTCCTCTTGCAACTCCTCCTCCTCCTCCTCTTCCTCTTCCTTATCCTCCTCCTTATCCTCCTCCTCCTCCTCCTCCTCCTCCTCCTCCTCCTCCTCCTCCTCCTTTCATTGTCCTTATGAAGATCTCCTCCCTACCGCACCCCGACGCCACTCGGAAGGGCTGGCCGGGCATTACGCCTGAGAGTTCCTCGCTACTGACGAACCTGACGCTCAGAACCTGGCAACAGCTTCGGAGATGGAGGGCGGGTGGTTGTCAAACTGTGGCTCTCGCCTCAGCGCCGCGCACATTCGTTGTGATGGTTGCAAGAGCTTCACGGGTTGAGGGTGGTTTATGTTCTTGATGTGGTCTTCGTTTTAATCTGCGCATGTTTGTTCTCAAAGGTTGCCAGGGTGTCTCGTATTGAGGGCGGCTCGTTCTCAAAATGTGTTTATCGCCCGAGCGCCGCGCTCATTCGTTTCAACAAGTTGCAGAGTTTCGCGGTTGCTCATGGTCAAAGTACCAGAACTTGAATGTTGGAGCGATTCGGGATTGTCATGGCGCAACAATACGTTGATTCACTGTGTTTTGGAATCCCAGGGACGGCGTTTTGGCACGATTCCGTATCAGACGCAACATTCAGACTGACAATTGGCGCTGAAGTCCTGGAAATGATGTTTTGGCACGCTTCCAGATGTTCACGGTTGTGTCCCAGCGGGTTTTTCTTGCAGTGCCAATGAACCTTTGTAGGGTCGATGGAAAGTGAGCTTGGAGGGAGGGTGTATTGTGTTTGCATTGCTTTTCCTGCTCCTCCTCCCCCTCTTCCTTTTCCTCCTCATCCTCCTCCTCGTCCTCCTCCTCCTTCCCCTCCTTCGCTATCCCGTTCCGTATGAATCACCCCTCCCTGCCGCACCAGGAGGCCAGTCGGACGGGCGGGCCCGGCGTTACAGATGGACTGCGGGTCGCTTCAAACATGCATTTCTCGCCTCAGCGCCGCGCGCATTCGTTTCACACGTTTGCAAGAGCTTCTCGGATTTGGGGCGGTCAATGTTCGAAATGTTGTTCGCGCCTCAGCTCCGCGCGCATCCGTTTTAATTAACATTTGCAAGAGCTTCTCGGATTGAGGGCGGGCCGTTTTCAAAATCTACTTCTCGCCGCAGTGCCGCGTACATTTGTTTATATGAATATATTAAGTTTACTGAGGGCGGCTCACGTTTAAAATGTGGTTCCCGTTGTTGCGCCGCGTACATTCGTTTTAGATATCTGCAAGAGGTTAACGGATTGAGGGCGGCTCGTTTTCTAAAAGCGGTTGTCGCCTTAGAACCGCGTGCACTCGTTTTTTTAAAAATTCGGTAAGAGCTTCATTGCTTCGTATGGTTGACGTACCAGAGACGGTTATTTGGAACGATTCGGGACTGTCGGGGCGCCACATTTACGTGGATTCGCGGTGCCAGGGTTCCAGGAATGGCGTTCTGGTGCGATTCAGGATCGTCAAGACGCCACGGTCAGATTGACACGTGGCGTTGAAGTCCTGAGAATTGTGTTTTGGCACCCCTCCAGATTTTCACTCGGCTGCCCCCCAACGGGGCACTTCCCTCCGTGAAAATGAAGGAACTTCTGTAAAGGCCTATGAAGAGGGAGCTTGGAGGGAGGGTGTATTCCAACATCGTTGATGAGCCTTGGGTTTGCACTGGTCCTCCTCCTCCTCCTCCTCCTCCTCCTCCTCCTCCTCCTCCTAGCCGCGCGGCCCAGGTGGACATGCACCAGCGGCCGCTCGGCAGGCGGGGGAGGCCTCGGGAACCCCGACTTCGAGGCTGGCCCCCACCCGCCCCGATATCGCACTCACCCTTCACTCCACATTTCAGCTTCACATCATTCTTGTTTCTTCTCGCGCTGCTCGTCTGGGCCCTCACGTCGGCCTGCTTCGTGGGCCAGGACCTCAGCGAGCCAGACTGGATCGTCTGCTGCACAGAGGCGGCGCTCGGCAACTCTGGTCTGCTCGTCAGCATTACAGAGAGAGCGTCGGCTGTCAGCGGAGCGAGATTACATCAGCAGACGGCGTGTCAGGCTGTCAGCGGAGCGATTACATCAGCAGACGTGATGCGAATCTTGGTGTGGAATCCACTTTCCGTTTCTGATCGAGATCGTGAGTTAGAGATTCTGTATGCCTTCAAATCTTTTGACGTACTTGTGCTCATCGGGACTCAACGCAAGTGTTCCCCGAGCGCTCCGTATCATGTGGAAGATCTCCCTGGGTTCAAAGTGGTCCATTGTGGGTGGTCTGCTAAAGGAGCGCTGACTAACTGTTCTTGTGGCATTGCTTTTTACTTGAACAAAAACACTGTACGTGCACGTGATGTAGTTCGCATCTGGACTGCACCGCCTGACATTCGTGGACGCGCAGCAGCAATACGAGTAAAATCGTTATATGGTGATCTTTCGGTGGTGGCGTTGTACTACCCTCCTCGGTCTCGAGATCCACGCGAGCAGCAGCAGTTATCGACGACGATTTCACGTGTGACGGACTTTGGGCATCATGTGCTGTCATCTCTTCCGTGTCGTACGTTTCCTGTTGTGGCTACTGATCTTAATGACGGTATCGGGCTCGTGGGTGGTAAGCACGGTCACGTGATGGTCGAGAGCAAGGCCCTGGGGCCTTACGGAAGGGGAGTCGAACACCAGGCTGGGGGATTCATGAGAGAACTGGCTGAGACGTACGAGCTGTCGGTTTTAGATACTGTTTTCAGTGGAGGGCCTAGTTATTATGGGGTACCTACGAAGTCGACGACGACGGATCGGACTCCCTCGACTTCCCCACCTTCGGCGACGGCGGCTCGTCTGTTTGCAGCGTCAGGGAAAGCTAAGCAGCAGAGTTGTTCATGGATCGATCATGTTCTGATACCGTCGTCACACGTGCCGAGTGTACGACGATTCACCCAACCTTTTCGGACGGCACGCCGACTTCAGGCCATTCCTGACAGCCGGCCTCGAGATCATGTACCATTCATTCTTGAGATTGATTTACGTCCGTGTCATGTCGATCGTGAGGAGCGGAAAAGGTGGGACTTCGTGGGGCTCGGACAGGCACTTCGTAGTGAGTTCCATGCTGATGCCTTTCGCCAGTCAGTGGAACGCGCGATCGGCGAGGTTCTTGAGGCAAAGGGATGTGTCTCAGTTGAGCAGCTTGTCCAAGATGCTGAGTCTCTAGAGGCTGCTTGGCACGAACTAGTCGACCTCCTTCAGCGTCAGGGTTTAAGCATGTTCGAAGCAAGTCCCAGGGCCCTTCCTGCTGCTTATCAGGAGCTAGCTCGTGAGCGCGTTCGGCTTCTTAGGTTGCGTGGACAGGCTCGGGCTGCGGTTACGGACAATTTAGAAGATGTTCTAGCTCTGTCGCGTCTGACCCGTCTGTGTCGTGGGCTGCGGAGGCGTCTTCGTCAGCAGCGTGAGGCTCAGCTTGCAGAGGAACTTGCAGATGCTCACGCACGGGGCCTCATGTCTGAGGAGTGGCGGATCTGTCGACTCATGGCTGGAGCTGGGGTAGGTCCGAGACGGCGTAGGTTTGGACACATAGCTGCCTATACCCCGAGCATGCAGGAGTGGGTGGAGGATTTGGCGATGCCGTCGAGCAGTGGGGGAATGTCTGCGAAGCCGATCGACGGGGATAAGTTTTTGGAGCTTGCGTCGAAATACGACACGGCGGATTTTCCGACGACCGAGGAGGTGGAGTGGGGGAGGGCTGATCTGGACAGAATTTCCAAGGGGTTCCGCACTGCTCGTCGTCGTCGCGCCGCGGTACCGTGGAGCGTGCCGAACGAGGTATGGTCGTTACTTCTTTCTCAGCGCCCTGAGGGGCCAGATCGTGTTGCTGGACTCGGGGCCCCCCAACCTCGAGGACGGGGTGAGCTAGTTGCGCGGTGGGTAGCAGCTATACTAACTAAAGTTCGACAGCATGGCCGTTTAGTGGCCCAGTGGAATCAGTCATTCACGTACCAACTGCCCAAGGACAATGGGAAACTGCGGACCCTGGGAACCCGCCTTCTACATGGGTTATGTTCTTTTGGTAAAATGTGGGTGAAGACGGCCTCCAGACGGGCCAGGGACATCCCCTACCACGACTACGGATATTTGCCTCGGCGATCGCGTACGGGAGCTGTGAGGGCCACTGCCGCCCTAACCTGGAGGGCCCAACGGGGCCGACTGTCTACGGTGGATACCAAACATGATATGCGAAATGCGTTCGGGTCTGTTCAACACAATACACTTGATGCTGCTGTTGCTCGTATATATGATCCTGTTGATGCTGACATCCTTCGTCAGCGCCATCGTGCTGCTTGCTTCATGGTGTGTGCTGAGGGGGAATCGAAGGTCTTTCAGAACTCTGAGGGGAACTACATGGGGGACTCAAATGCGGCCACCGTTTTCCAGGAGGCGTTCGCGCCGCCGATCCGTGCCTGGCAGGAGGCGCACCACAGCGACCAGGCCAGCCAGCTGCAGGGAGTGTGTACCATCTCGGGGACACGCTGCGATTTGTCTCTGAGAATTTTTGCTGACGACGTCAATAAGACCCACGTCGTCCAGGATCTTACCAGTGCACGTCGTATCATTTACAAGCCTGACAGACTGTTGAACTCTCAGCTGTCGCCTCACGGGATCTACCAGAGTGATGGGAAAAAGCAAGTTCTGCCACACTACGTCGGGCATGGTGCCAACCGCTTCACACGAGCAGCGTTTCAGGCTGGGGATAATCTACCAGGGCTCGTCCTGCCTGTGGTGCCGTTCCTGGGTACTTTGTTCGAGTCTTCGGGTTCCTGGAGCTCCGAGGTGTCTGCTCGCTGTGCCGCTGTTGTCAGAGGGTGGGCCCACATGAGACGCTTCTGGACGGAATGTACGGCCTGGCGTTCGAAGAAAATGGCTTTTCGTAGCAACGTGATCGGGGCGGCGGTGTCTGGACTCACGGCCGTGGTGCTCTCAGAGTCTCAAGAGGCCCGATTGGACTCCATCGTTCTTAAGTACCTGAAGGTGTTGCTGGGGGGCGTTGCTGTTAAGGTTCCGATGGTCGCGGCTGACGGGTCCGAGCATGTTGTGATCCGAACCCCTCCGGCCATCCAGATCTGGAAACGTGCGGGTCTTGTTCCGATTCCCTTGGAGCTACGGGTTCAGAGACTTAAGGAGTGGCAGAAGGTGGCGAGGTCCCCCGTCTGGCACGTCCAGCAGCTCACTGCGGTCTTTGGGAAGCTCGACTTTGAGGCCCCGACGCCGTCGCCCTTCGAGTGGTTTCCCTCGGCTCAGGTTCACCTCCAGGACACGTCGAAGACCAATCCGTGGGCCCGTCAGTTTTTTCGGGACCTCGAGTACCTCGGGCACACGGAGGAGGGGAGGAATGTCTTGGAGTTGACGGGCGGGGACTACCTAAACGTGTTCAGAAATGACCAGGATGCGTTTCATGCGTTTCAGAAGTTCGATGTCCAGCAGCTGAGGGCCGAATGGCTCCTTCGTGAGGTTCCTGTTGCCGAGGCCCCTCCTGACCCAGGTGAGCTCGCTGCGGGCGATCACGTCTGCACCCTGCTTACGGGAGACGGGCTTTCATGCGATCGTCGCTTTCAAACTCGTCGTGCGCTTCTTGCTCACCAGCGCCAGGCCTCGGGTGGCCAACACGGGGTCCCTTCGCTGGTCTCTAAGCTCGTGGTTACGAATCAATGTATCGCTTGTTCGTCGACCTTTCGATGCCGTGACACCGCTGTTCGACACCTCGTGAATGCGTACCAGTATGGGCGTTGCCGCGTGGACTCTTCGAAGTATGATCCTCCGATTGTGGACCCAGATATCAGGATATGTCCCCAATGTCAGGAGTCGTTTGAGTCTCTCGAGCAGTTGCAGAGGCACTTAGTCTCACACTTGCCACTTCCACTACCAGAGTTTGTGTGGTATGTTCTCGGCGGTCCCTGCTGCGAGCTCGTCCGTCGTGAGCGAGTCCAGCAGGCGTCGGCCTCCACCCGCGTCCGAGGGACGAGGAGACCGCGTGGCGAAGAAGGGCGCGCAGCGGCAGGGGAAGCAGCGCGTGCCCAAGGAAGAGCTCGAACAGCTGGAGACGCTAGAGTTGGAGCAGATCAAGCGTATCGTTCCAGTGGTCATGAAATTGTTGCTAAATGTGACGATGAGGCAGCGGCAGTCAGAAGCAGTCTTGCTGGTCACGCTGGTGATGCCAGAGAATGCGATCCCCGTTCAGAGGAGCAGGGCACGCGTCAAGGCGTGGGTGGAGTCCGCTCAAGACCTTCGCGCCCGACAGAAGGAAGAAGACATCGCCCAGACGGGCACCATCTCCCTCGCGTGCTTGGTCGGCCTGACGGAGGGGTGCACAGAGGCGGGCCAGTCGGTAGGCGCCGCCAATGCAGGCAAGCTCGCAGCGTGGCGCCAGGAGGTGTCAGCGCTGAGCCTGCCCGAGGTCTCGCAGAAGTACCCGTTCGCCAAGGTGCAGACAGCCCACAAGAGCGACACCGTCAAGATCTTGATGACAGCGGATCCTTCCTTGCACGTGTTAATCGACTGCTTGGTGCAGCTGGGGGCGGAGAAAAAGGTCGGGGTGGCGCCGATGAACCATATGGAGCGGGTGCTACAATCGTTTCTGATGGATGGCGAGATGGACGCATAAATGTTCATGGTGAGAAGTTCGATTGCAGCCGCAGGACACGAACATTTGCTTCCCGCCGAAATTTGCCCCGCCAGATTTTGCCTCCCGCGCGGCTGCCGCCATCGCCATCATTATCATCAGCATTCGACTCGAATGATGAAGCTTCTGCGACGGCATCTGCTCGTCCTCCCTTGTCACGATGTACTGCGACGTCCAGCGACGTGAGGGTGCGTGCATCGTGTGCTTCGAGGGCGTCGGGAACTCAGACTTCGGGGTCCTTGAGGGCGAGGCGTGAGGCTCGCCCGCCTGCCGCCGCTGAGGCCGCCGTTTCTTCCTCTCCTCCTCCTCCTCCTCCTCCTTCTAAACGGGCTAGGAAGCACCAGGACGCTGTTCGGGTTTTTCGGAGTGCGGGCTTCGGCGAGAGCCTGTCGGGGTCCGCGGCCCGTCTCCTGGGGTACAGTGTGTAGTGCGTGTTGTGCCTAGGGTTTTGAAACTCTGTTAGGCTTCAGGGCGGGCTGGAGGCCCGAATTCGCGGCAGTTATGTCGGTCCTAGGGCGCTTGATTCACTTCGGATAAACTATTGGCCCCCAGAGGTGTCTGTCTGTCCTCCTCCTCCTCCTCCTCCTCCTGCTCCTCCTCCCTGCGGCGGAGAGAACAGAAGCAGCCTGCTCCTCGACAGGCGATGCGGGACGCTGTGAGGCGCCCAGCCTCCTTCCAGTCGCTCGCGGAGGCCGCGTGCAGAGAGGTCGGAGAGGTGTACAACCCAGACGCGGTGGTGCACAGGTTGGCAATGGAGGGCGATAATGCTGCTGATGCTGTTGATGATGATGATGATGATGATGACGACGATGATGATGATGATGATGATGATAATACTGCTGATGATGATGATGCGCATGATGATGGTGATGTTGTTGATGATGTTGATGCTGCTGCTGGTGATGCTGATCATGATGATGATGATGCTGCTGATGATATTGATGATGATGATGATGATGATGATGATGACGATGAGGATGATGATGATGATGTTGATGCTGACGCGCATGAGACATGGTGGTGGCGGTGATGGTGATGGTGATGGTGATGATGATGCTTGTGATGGTGATGGTGGTGGAGGTGATAATGATGATGAGGGTGACGATGATAATGATGATGATGCTGATGATGTTGATGATGCTAGCCATAGTGATGTTGATGATGATGATGATGATGGTGATGATGATGATGATGATGATGATGATGATGATAATGATGCTGCTGATGATGATGATGGTGATGATGCTGGTGGTGGTGATGGTGACGGTGATAGTGACGACGACGTTAACAAGGATGATGATGGTGGTGGTGATGGTGATGGTGATGGTGATGATGATGATGATGATGAGGAGGATTAGGAAAAGGAAGAAGAGAAGTTGGATGACGAGGACACGATGATGCGGAAGAGGACGAGGACTAGGCGAAGGATGAGGAGAAGATTGAGGCGGAGGGCAAGGGAGGAGGAGGAGGAGGAAGAAACGAGGACTAGTTGGGATTTGGCATCGGATGCCGAGGATGAAGAGGATGACGAGAATATGGAGGAGGAGGTGGAGAATGGTAAGAAGAGGAAGGGGGGAGGGAGAGGAAGGGGAGACGATTGAGTGGGACGAGACGGAGGGACAGTGGGTGGAGAACGAGGAGAGCATGGACAAACAGAAGCATCAGAAGGCGGAGGGGACCTCGAGGATGATTATGACCCGACACATGGTGAGGATGATGAGGATGAGGATCAGCTGGGTGATGATGTCGATGATGTTGATGGTAGTGATGATGATGATGATGATGATGATGATGATGATGATGACGGTGGTGGTGGTGATGGTGATGACGACGCTGGTGACGACGATTGTCATGATGATGGTGATGGTGATGGCGGTGGTGGTTTTGACGATGCTGAAGATGATGATGATGATGATGATGATGATGATGATGATGATGATGATGATGATGATGATGATGATGATGATGGTCATGATGAGGAGGAGGATGGTGATGTTGATGATGATGATGATGGTGATGCTGATGACGATGATGATGATGATGATGATGATGCTGATGATGATGATGATGATGATGATGATACTGATGATGATGATGATGACGATGATGCTGATGATGATGATGATGATGGTGGTGACGATTGTGGTGGTGACGATCTTGATGATGATGAGTATGCCTCCGCTGATGCTGGCCCTGATGACGACGGTGACGAAAACGACGATGACGACGATATTGATGAGGGGCATGGTCATGTTCATGATCATGACTAGGTGATTGATGGTGGTGATGATGACGACAATGATGATGAGGATGGGGATGGTGGTGGTGGTGTTTTCGGTGGTAGTGATTACAATGATGAGCTGGACGAGGAGCGGCAGATGGAGGGGGAGGGGGGAGGGAGGGATATGAGAGAAGAGGATACTGCATACGAAAAAACATGTCAATGACGATGGCGGCAGTGACGGCGACGATTCTGATGGATGGTGGTGGTGACGCTGTGGATGACGTTGATGATGGCGGGTGGACTATGAGGAGGATGAGGAGAAGGAGGAGGGGACCGATACTGGAGAGGACGGATGGCGATCATTATCAGCAGGAGGGGGAAGGATGGGGAGAGGACTGGAATAGGGTGAGGCAGATGATGTGAATAATGAGGAGGTGGTGGTTGAGGGCACAGGGGTTGGAAGGAAGGACATGGAGTGATTGGAGAAGGACACGGATGAAGGGCGGAGAGTGCGCGTGGGGAGGAGGAGGAGGAGTTGAAGGAGGAGGAGGAGGAAGAGGAAGAAGAGTGTCAGGGAGGTGGATGGGGAGAGCGATTTGTTATGGGGAGGATGAAGCAGAGGAGGTCGAGGAGGAGATGGCGGGTGCAGGGCAGAGGGAGGAGGGGATATCTCGATGGCGCGCAGGCTTGTCACGGAGCTCGCTCAGGTGGCCGTCGCGGTTGTCACATGATGCGATGCGTCCGCGCAGGCCTGCCAGTGGCGATCCTCTCTTCGTCGACCTCATCCTCCTCCCTGTTCTCCTCATGCTCCTCTCGATCCTCCTCCCGCTCCTCCTCCCTTCCCCTCCCCATGCTCCTCCCGCTCCTCCCCCTCCCTCTCCCCCTCCCCTCTGCGTCCTCTTTCTCCTTCCTCTTGCACCGCTTTTTCCCTTCCCTCTTTCCTCGTCCACCCCCTTCCATCCTCCCCCTCTTCCTCCTTATCCTCCTCCTTCTCCTCCTCCTCCTCCCTCCTCCTCCTCCTCCTCCTCCTCCTCCTCCTCTCCCCCTCCTCCTCCTCCTCCTCGTCCTTCTCCTCCTCCTCCTCCTTTTCCTCCTCCTCCTCCTCCTCCTCGTCCTCCTCCTCCTCCTCCTCCTCCCCCTCCTCCTCCTCCTCCTTGTTCTCCTCCTCCTCCTCCTCCAGGGCGTCGGGCCGTGGCATCCCGCGTGCTCCGTGCCTAACCCTGGGCGGGGCGGTGGCGCAGACCGCGCGACGGGGTTGCGCCTCGGGCCCGTGCTGGGCGGCCAAAGAGCAGGGTGGCCGCTGCTGCGGCCGCTGCTGCCGCTGCTGCTGCTGCTGCTTCCACCGAGGGTCAGGGGAAGGAAGGCGAGCAGGAGGAGGAGGAGGAGGAGGAGGAGGAGGAGGACGACGACGAGGAGGACGAGGAGGTCGAGGAGGAGTAGGAGGAGGAGGAGGAGGACCGGTGTTTCTGATGAGTTTCGGTCTTTGTTTGCCCTATTTCCAACCCTCCTGTGCTGGGTTCCCGTTTTGAATCGAGGAATGCGGTCTCCGTCCTCCACCTCCCGCCTCCCGTCTCCTCTCGCCTCCTCTCGCCTCCTGCCTCCTGCCTGCCTGCCTCCTGCCTCGTGCCCGGTCGTCCTGGCTTTGGGGCATCCCTGGGGTGCTGCGAACTGCGAGCCTGGGCTGCTGGGGGGGGGGCCAGCACTGTCGGCTCCTGCCCAGATTCAGACTCGACCTCGCCATGGCTGGGGGGGCTTCGAAGTGCGACGCTGTCGCCACTTTCGAAGGCTGCCGGAGGGGCCAGCATTGTCGGCCCCTGCCCAGATTCAGACTCGACCTCGCCATGGCTGGGGGGGGCTTCGAAGTGCGACGCTGTCGCCACTTTCGAAAGCTGCCGGAGGGGCCAGCAGAGTCGGGTCCTACGCGCAGATTCAGATTCGACCTCGCCATGGCTGGGGGGCTGCGAAGTGCGAAGCTGTCGCCACTTTCGAAGGCTGCCGGAGGGGTCAGCGGAGTCGGCTCCTACGTACGCAGATTCAGACTCGACCTCGCCATGGCTGGGGGGGGCTTTGAAGTGCGACGCTGTCGCCACTTTCGAAGGCTGCCGGAGGGGCCACCAGAGTCGGGTCCTACGCAGATTCAGATTCGACTCAGACCTCGCCATTCCTGTGGGGGGGCGAAGTGCGAAGCTGTCGCCACTTTCGAAGACTGCTAGAGGGGCCAGCAGAGTCGGGTCCTACGCAGATTCTGGTTCGACTCAGACCTCGCCATTCCTGTGGGGGGGCGAAGTGCGAAGCTGTCGCCACTTTCGAAGACTGCTGGAGGGGCTAGCATGGTTGGGTCCTACGCAGATTCTGATTCGACTCAGACCTCGCCATGTCAGGGGGGGCTGCGAAGTGTGAAACTGTCGTCACGTTCCAGGGCTTCTGGGGGTGCGGGCACATAGTCGGGTCCTACGCAGATTCAAATGAGACCTTGCCATGCCGTGGGGGGCTGCGACGTGTGAAGTTGTCGCCACTTTCGAGTGCTGCTGGGGGGCCAGCACAGTCGGGCCCCAAGCAGATTCAGACTAGACCTCGCCATGTCAGGGGGGGCTGCGACGGGTGAAATTGTCGGCACATTTAAGGGCTGCTGTGGGGGGGCAGCATAGTGTCAGGGGGCTACGGGGATTCAAACTAGATCTCGCCATGCCTTCGAGGGGGCTGCGAACTGCGAAAGTGTCACCGCTTTCGAGGGTTCCTGGGGGTACAGATGCAGATTCGGAATAAACCTTGCCGTGCCTGGGGGACTCCAAGGTGTGAAATTATCGCCCTCCTCTTCTTCCTCATCCTCCTCCTCTTCCGCCGCCTCCTCCTCCACGTCCTTATCCTCCTCCTCCTCCTCCTTCTCCTCCTCCGGGGCCGTGCTTCCATACACTTCCCAAGGGCACTTTCCGCCTGATTCCCAGCAGGGTTTGTTAGCTTGTCGTTAGGCACACCGCCTCTAGTGCGCCTTTGTAGTTACCTTCACGTCCTCCTCTGCCGTTCTTCTTCCTTATGAATAAAATCTCCCCGCCGCACTCCGAGGCCGGTCGAAAAGGCGGGCCGGATGTTTCGCCTGAGACTTCCTCACCACCCATGACCCTGAAGCCTAGAAGTTGACAACCGCTTCACAGATGGAGGGCCGGTGGTTTTCAAAATGTGGCTCCCGGCTTAGCGCCGCGCACATTTGTATTACACACGTGCAAGAGCTTCATGGATTGAGGGTGGGTGTTTTTCAAACTGTGGATCTCGCCTTAGCGCCGCGCACATTCGCTTTTCGAATGCAAGACCTTCATGGATTGAGGGCGGCTCCATTTCAAAATGTGGCTCTCGCCATAGCGCCGCGCACACTCGTTCAAACAATCCACAAGAGCTTCACGAACTGAGGGCGGCTCGTTTTCAAAATGCGGTTCTCGATTTAGCGCCGCGTCGACCGTTACGTTGATTCGTGGCGTCGAAGTCCCGAAGTCCCAGAAATGGCGTTCTGGCACGATACAGGATCGCCAAGACACAACAATCAGGTTGATCCGTGGCGTTGGAGCCCCGAGCGTAATATTTCGGCATGTTTCAGGGTCGTCGAACGGTTGTTTTCCAACGGGGCAGTTCCCCCAATGGTAATGAACCCTTTAACGGGGCCTATGAAGAGGGAGCTTGGAATGAGGGTTTATTCCAACATCGTTGGTGGCCCTTGGGTTTACAGTGGTCATCCTCCTCATCCTCCTCCTCATCCTTCCCCTCCCCCCATCCTCCTCCTCCTCTTTCCTCTCCTCCTCCTCCTCCTCCTCCTCCTCGTCCGCCTCCTCCTCCTGCTCCTCCTCACCCGCCTCCTGTTCATCCTCCCCCCCCCTCCTCGTCCTCCTCCTCCTCCTCTTCAAGCACCATTTCGGCTCAGCCGCCCCTGGGGAGGGGCCGTTGGGCCGCGCCGAGCCTCCGCGAGGCGTTCTTTGGATCGCGCGCCACAGGTGGAGGCGTCCACCTGTCGCTGCGCGTAGCTCATTCGACGCAACCTTCGGCAACGTAGCCTTCGCCGCCGCCATGGGGCAAGCCGCGTCGCGGACCCGCCAGGCTACTGCCGCCAAGCGCGTGAGTGTTGCCGCGCAGAGCAGTTGATCGCGCTGCCAGGCCTGCCGCCGCTGCGAGTGGGACGACCGCCCGGCGGAGCGCAACTGCCTGTGCAGTCGCGGTGCGACGGTCGTCAAGCATTCGACGCGGCCGCCCTCGAAGCCGCGCGGCAGTCGCCAGGCTGGAGGCTGTGGCCAGGACGAGCTGTTGCGACCAGGCGACGCGTTGGTGTCCGCGTCGCAGGCCATCGCGGGCGCAGCGGCGGCCCAGGGCGAGGTGCTTGCTGAGCTGCAGCAGGCCTGGCTGATCGTCCAGCAGCAAACACAGGCGGCGGCCGACAGGGCAGCGGAGCCCTCGAACGAGAACGTCTTCCGCAAGGCCGCTGACGTCTGCAAGGGCCTCCACATACGCCACGAGGGTGCAGTGGATCAGGTCCTGAGGTGCCGCGTCGCGCTGAAGGCTACCGGGAGCCGCGAGAAGGACCTCGCCATGCAGCTGGCCGAGGCCGAGGCGGCGAAGCAGAAGTTTGTTGCTGCCGTCGCCGCCCAGTCGCCCGCGCAGGCTGCGCTGCCTCCCGCGGCTCCGCAAGCCAGCGGGGGGGAGGGCGGCGTCTGTCACTTGGTGTGGGGGGCGATTCGATCTTCACTGACGAGGGTATCGAGGAGCTCGACGAGACGGAGCGCGCCAGTATGGAGAACCTCCGCCGCGAGCTCTGCAACGCCAGTCTGCAGCTGGAGAATTCACCCCACGGAGGCGAAGGTCAAGCTGGCGCAGGCCAGGGAGCTCGCCGAGCAGAGCCGCCAGCGCTTGGCCACAAAACGTAAGGGGCTTGAGGGAGCTTGCGTGGACGGCGCGCCGCCTGGCCCAGGCTCCGCCTCGGCGCCCGCCGCGCCCGCCGCTGCTAGCAGCAAGGCCGCCGCCCCGCTGGCAGGAGCCGGGCCACCGCCGCAGTCGGCTGCCGCGCCCGCCGCTGCCCAGGGGACTGCCGCTGCTGCTGCTGCTGCTGCTGCTGCCGCTGCTGCTGCTGCCGCTGCTGCTGTTGCTGCTGCCGTTGCTGCTGCTGCTGCCGCTGCTGTTGCTGCTGCTGCTGCTGCTGCTGCTGCTGCTGCTGCTGCTGCTGTTCCTGCCGCCGCTGGGCTGGATGCACAGGCTGCCAAGCTCAGCGAGGCCAAGTGCTGCGCCGCCGAGCAGGCCACTGCGGCCGTCAGCGACAGGGGCCCGGGCAAGTGGGCAGCGGGAGGTGGCGCAGCCTCCACCGCCTCCTCGCAACGCCAGGCTCCCGCGGCTGCGCAGGCCGCACACGTGGAGCCCCTCGACCCCCTCGACGTGGCTTCGCACAGTTTTCGTTCGCAGGGACGCTCCACGGTGACCTAGGCAGCTGGCCAGCCACTCGTGGCGGGCGACTGCGGTGCAGTTGTTATGCATCGTGGGTTTCGTGTCGATGGCGCTCGCGTGGATCGACCTCCGCTCGGCTCCGGCGAGCTCGAGCGCCATTTCTCGTGCAGCAACACCACGGCGATGGGGCCCCCGGCGTGGCAGCTCATGGCGGACCGCACCCACGAGTGCGACTGCGCGGGCCTCGCGGAGACGCACGCCAGGGCCACAGCCGAGATCCACGATTGGCGGCGCGAGGCTCGCGGGGCAGGCTGGCAGTTGATGCGCATTGCCGCTCGGCCATCTCTGGGCGCGGGCACCGAGAGCGGAGAGTGGGTCTTCGCTCGTAGCCACCTGCACGTGCACAGCCTGGAGGCCCTTACGCATGCGCCCAAGCAGTCGAGGGCGCCTGCCACTTCCGACCTGGACGGCTTCCAGGCTAGCGTCTTGCACTTGAAGTGTTTTTCGCTGGTGGCCATCGTGTTCCGGACAATTTACGCAGGTGCGCAGGAGGAGGAGGAGGAGGAGGAGGAGGAGGAGGCCCTCCTCCTCCTCTCGTACGCGCGCTTGGGCGCGCCGTTCGCGGCCGTGCAGCTGCCGTGGTTCGTGCTGGGCGGCTTCACTTTAGGGCCCTCCGCGCTGCGGCACCGCGGCTTCGTGGAGCGCGCCGAGGGGCACGTCCAGCAGCGCGACGCGGTGGTCACGTGCGACGCGGGCTTGCACGGGTCGCACATCGACTTCTCGGACCGGGCGAAAGGGGGGGATTGGGAAAGGGGGGGGTACGAAATCTGCTGCATGCAGCTGGTTTCGGCGCCGCCGAGGGGCCCAGTCCTCGATACATGGGCGCCTCCCGGCGCTGGGAGGCGCCGGGATAATCAGCTACGCGAGCTGATTCTCAAACCCCCCCCTTTGCTATCCCCCCCTTTCGCCCAACCCGAACTTCGGCGTGTGCTTGGAGTCATGCCCACGGTATCTCACGAGCTTTACGACGTGCAGGCCGTGCCGTGGAAGACGCACCGCGGCTTGGTGTTGGGTTTGCGAGGCAGCGACGAGCAGCTGCTCACACGTCAACTGGTTGTACCGCGCCCCTTTATCTGAAGGCAGCCGCCCTTCTTCTCCACGGACCTCTTCGCCCAAGAAGGTCGGGGCCAAGCTCGCAGCTGCAGCAGCGCGCGAGAAGTGGACCCACTTCTTGCGCAGCATGTTCGGTGATCGCTTGGATGGCGACGACGCGGTGTCCACCGCTGACAGCGAGGGCTGCGGGTACGAGTCCGATCTCGCGTCCTCCGTCGATGACTTCGACGCGTGCGATAGCTTCCCCAACTTGGGCAAGGGTCATGTGGACGAGCAGACGCACACCGTGAGTAACTTCAGCGCGCCGACAGGCATTCTTGCCACCTCCGGCATGTCCCCCCTCCTGCACTACTACCCACTGGAGTCTAGCCGCGGGTACCCGTCCGTCGGCATGGGGAAGGCAAGCGCCGGCTTCGTCAACTCCTTCGGCGGGGAGTGCGTCGAGTGCGAGGTTCGTACTTCAACATCGGCATCCCTTCGGCATCAGGTCGGCCCGCCTGGTGAAAGGGGCGCCCACGTTGGTGGAGAGGGGCGTTCGCGTTCTACCTCCCAGGGCGGTCCGGAGGCATGCACTGCTCAGTGGCACGCGCCCACGGGGTCACCAGATGGTAACAGCCTGCCTGAGCCGGACCCTTTGTCTCAGCAACAGAGTGCGGTTGCGAGGGGGAAGGGGAGGAGGAGGAGGAGGAGGAGGAGGAGGAGGAGGAGGAGGAGGAGGAGGACGAAGACGAGGACGAGGAGGAGGAGGAGGAGGAGGAGGAGGAAGAGGAGGAGGAGGAGGAGGAGGAGGAGGTGGAAGAGGAGGAGGCGGAGGAGGAGGAGGAGGAGGAGGATGGGCAGGAGGAGGAGGAGGAGGTGGATGATACTTACAAGGATAAGGATAAGACCGCGGGGGTCCGTGCGTCCATCGGCTGGGCACTCTTGAGCCCCGCAGGGAGACTGTGGCAGCAGGCCCCCGAGTCCGTTGTGTGACTTGCGGAGCTGCCTGGGCACGCGGCCGTCCCCCCGCCTCCGCCGTGCGGTGGACGGCTGCCCCGCTGCAGGTGACCCTGCCAGAAGGCAGAGTGGAACTGCGCAGGAGGCCGACGCTGCCCTCGTCCGTCAAGGGCGGGCGTCGACCTCTGAGAGCAACCTCCATCCCACCTCCCCTCTCGATCCCTCCATCCCTCCATCCCACCTCCATCCCTCCATCCCACCTCCATCCCTCCATCCCACCTCCATCCCACCTCCATCCCTCGATCCCCAACCTCCATCCCTCCATCCCACCTCCATCCCACCTCCATCCCACCTCCATCCCGCCCACAAACAAAAACAAGAGAGAGGCGGCCTGGAGCTTGGACGTCATCACCCGTCCCCACTACCACTTTCGGCATGGTGGAGGGACATGGAGGGCACGTCAACTCTGGAACTCTCTGGGCAGAAGAATGGGGCAGCGCCGCACTGGCCGATGTAGGGAAGCTAGTCCTAGCGATTCTCTCTGTCAACTGTGCGCGCGATGGTGAGCAAGCTGCTCGAGGCCTCCGAGCCCTACTCCCCATCCCGCGGCTGCGGCGACTGTGGTGTCCTGGAGGCTCCGCTCTGCGAGCTCGCATGGATCGGCTGAGCCTGGCGCCATCCCTGGATCGAAGGCGGGGGCAAGAACACGCTGGACTGGGAGGGTACTCCAGATTTCGTAATAAAGGGAGGGGGGTCTCATTTCGGGGGGGGGGTCTCTTCCAGGCTATCTTGGAGGGCCTGGGGGGGTCTGGGGACGGTGTTTTCGAGGGTTCTCCCAAGGGGGGGGTCTGAAATGGCTTGTCTTGGAGGGTCCAGACCCCCTCCCTTTTATTACGAAATCTGGAGTGCTGGGCTGGAGTGCGCACGTGTGCCTGGTCCTGGTCGGTCGGAACCGCAACGTCGTATCCGAGCCCCTGCTGCGACTCCGACCACCGAGTGCAGACGCCGTCCATCTCCTCCGCCTGGCGGCGAGCGTAGTCCTGCCCCCACGGGAACGAACCCGAGCACGTGCCGATGGGTGTCGTGCATCGTGTGATTGAGCTCGCGGGCCGCCCTCACCGCTCGCCCTGCCT
>CAUYUJ010020715.1:37500-95000 GCA_963575745.1 Prorocentrum cordatum
GGCCGAGGTAGGAAGATCAAGGTCGGTTCGGTGAGGGTGCCCTAATGATCTTCATGTTTGTTGGATTGAGTCGGGCCTGTCCCTCTACAGGGGGGATATTCAAAAATAGTAGAAGAATCGTAAGGGAATTGTTTTTGAGTATTTTTGGGCATCTGTTGAGCATGTTTTGGGTATTTCTTACCTGTCGTTCAGAATCCCCCTGTAGGGGGACAGGCCCGACCTGATTGTTGGATGCTCTGGTGCATCCTGGGGGAGACATCCTTGGCCCCTGGGAGAGGTGCCGAGTCTTCTGGGGCCCGCAGATTTTGGCATCGCTCGGACGTGGGCATTTTCCTCGCCGAGAGCCATCGATGAGCCTTTGGGGACATCTTGCGAAAAAAACATGCGCGCATGACATGATAATGATGGCGCTGACGATAATAAAGCTATGATGCTTAGGAGGAGGAGAAGGAGGAGGCGGATGGGGAGAAGAGAGAGGGAGACGTATGGAGGAGGAGGACGCGAGTGAGGAGGATTTCATTTCAATAGAGCAGCAAATCTAGTAACGCCAGCCATCCCGGTCAGGGGAGATACACTGACGCAGGCCTACGTCGTCTTTCTCTCTCTCTCTCTCTCGTTGTTGTCCTGTCTCGTTCTCTTTGCTCTCCTGTTTGCCTCTCCCATCCTGCGTGGCAATCAGCACTCTGTGACAGTTCACAACCGCGATACTATCGACGTACCGGCGGGACGGACGCGAGAATGTGCAGTTGAATTATGTTTGTCATTGTTGTATCTTGATTATTCGCATTTTCGCGTTTCCGTTGTAGTTGCAGAGTGTGCGCCTTGGTTGGAGCCCCTGCCTTGCATCGAGAGCAGGTTGGTGCTACAGCGATCATCGATGCTCCGCATTATCCCGGTTTCTTCCGCTCTCCGTCTTTGTCTCCGTCTCCGTCTTTCTCTCTCTCTCTCTCTCTCTGTTTGTTTCTCTTTCTCTCTCTCTCTCTGTGTTTCGTTCTCTCTTTCCTTCTCTCTCTCTCTCTCTCTGTCTCTTCCCCTCTCTCTCTCTTCTCCTTCCTCTTCTCTTCCCAAAACCGCTGCGCGGGGGGGGAGGTGGGGTGGGGAGGCAGCAGAAGCAGCAGCCCATCTTTGGCCTACGTGGGCCTACGCGGGCCCCCCGAGCCCGCGGGCCAGTGCCCCGGCGGGGAGGGTGCCGTGCAGTTCGGCTGCGGTGCAGGGCCGCCCTTCTCGGGTGGTGCTCGTTGCAAGGCGCAGGCGGCCCCAGACATCGCCTGTGAGCTCGGCTCGACTCGACTGCTCCTCCCTCGTCCTCCTCATGTCCTCCTCCTTCTTTTCTCGTCCTTCTCCCTCCTCGGTATCCTCCTCGTCCACCTCCATCTTTCCTCGTCGTCATTTGCTCCTCCCCGTCCTTCTTCTTTACTCCTCGTTTTTCCCCTCCGCATCCTCCTCCTCCTCTTCCTATTCGAACGGTAGCCTGCCAACCATTCCTGCATTCTTTGCCCTGTAGTTAATTAACTCCCTTTCCCCGTTGCCGCTTGGCTCCAGGAGCGGCAGGTTGCAACCTGTCGCGCCCGTCTTCGTCTCGTGTTAACACCAGTGCTCATATTGCGTAAAAGGCAGCACTATCGCAATCATATGTTGTAACAGTTGGTAGCGGAGCTCCACCTCCCTTCCACCATTTCTTGCCGCCATGACCCGCACGGTGCCCAAGCCAGTCCTTTGCTCTTCGGTTCCGTCGCCATCATGTTCCACGCGTTCGGCAAAACTGTTTTTTGGCGTTCCATGGTCATCTACCTCGCGCTCTTTACAACGAACAACGAGGCAACATCGACCATAAGTAGTACGTCGCCAAGAAGTTCAAGGAGCGCGGTGCTCACCCGCCGCCGTTTCATGCTGTTCCCGGGGCGTTTTCCCATTATGTTGGAAACGCTTTCCGAACCGCATGTGTTTGAGCTGCTCGCAAAGACGTGCGGGAACCATGGGAACTACAAGCGGACAACAGTTCGGGAAAATTTGCAAAATTGGCATTCAGTGGAGGCTCTGGCGACTATAGTGCCAGCGCTCCAAGGGACAGCGGAACAGGTCTGGGACGATTTGTCTTCGTTCTCTTGGCACATGACATACCGTCACACCCACGGGTTCCTGTCAAACTGGCAGGACGAGACCCCGATGCGCAGTCTTGTGGACGATCGTGCACTCGGCGGTATCCAGTACAGCGAAGACGAGATGCACGAAGGGGATGTCCGCAACTATGTTGCGGGATGTCACGGGCGCGGCGAATGTGACGACTGCGCGACGCACGAGGAGCACGTTCGCAACTATGTTGCGCGATGCCCCGAGTGCGCCGACCGCCATAGCGATACAAAGCGGGGCGCGCATGCTCGCAACTATTCTATGCCCCGACGCGGTGACAGCCGCAACGACACGTCTGAAGATAACGCCCACTACGCTGACGGGAACGAAAACAGTCGGGGCAGGGGCCCACCTCCGCAACCGCCCCCAGCAAGTTGGTCAACTCACGTTCGGCAGCGAGGGTCTCAGCCTCCTCCTCCTCCTCCGCCGCCGCCTTCTCCTCCTCCTCCTTTTCCTCCTCCTCCTCCTCCGCCTCTTGCGCGCGGTAGGACGGTCAAATGCGCAGCTGACCGTGATGTTGCAGCACTACAACATGGCCTGCCCGACCAGTTCAGCACAACTCGCACGTATGAAGGGTCAATTGCGACGCCGTGGGCATACGATACGATCGAGGGATCGCCCGGCAATCTCGCCTCAGCGGCTGATTCAGCCCAACAGCAAAATTCCTTCACGGGTACACCCGAGCAAGATCAGGCTCAGAGTGTCCATGACACTACAGGCAGATCGAACAGGCACGGCCTGGGCCCGTCAGCACAGGGGGTGGCACCGAGCCCACATGCACCGGCACTACCAGCGCAGGAGTCACCCCCCAGCAGCTGCCATCGACCCGTGCATTGGCACCCACACCATCAGCTTATTCGGCAAAAGAGAGAGCCTTCCGACGGCGACCCCGAGCTACGCGACCGTGCCGTGGAACAGCGCGGCGCACACCTGCGCTGGCTCACGAGCGAGCTACAGTTCGATAGCGACGCCTCAACAACGACCGCAAGCCCACGCGCCACGTTTGGAAGGTCATTCAGAGGATGAGCAAGGGCCACGGCAAGGGCCACCGAGCCTTCCTTGCCGACTGGCCCGAAAATTTTCCCCGAGAGACATTCGCAAAATCGAGAAGGACGAAGGTAAGGGGATAGGAAGATTCAGGACCAGTGGCAGGGACCCAGGACGTCACGGCAACCCCATGGGCTCTGACGGGGTGCGATCCACATGCCACGACGGCGATTCAAAGGAGCACCTCGCGCGCGACTGCGCCTGCCGCCGCAATCGAGCGCGCATTCCACAAAACCTGCGCCCCTCTACCGCCGGCGTCCGCGCCGCTGTCGAATCTGGGGCAGCGAGGGCCACCGAGCCAAGCTGAGCTGCAGCCCCCGACAGACACCCACGCTGTTTGGAGGGCCATGGAACCCGCCAGCCTCGGGCAGATTATGCCGCAAGTGGCCTTGCGAAAGAGACTGGCCGCTGGAACGGCGGACGGCCCGCACCAGCATCAGCCGCACTGCGGCCAGCAGCAGATGCTGCGCAAGTTCGTGGCCCGACGGTTCGCGGCAACAGGTTGGCCGCAGTCCGTGGTCATGTTGGGCGGGCGCGGCATCTTCATCGCCATGGCCCAACCCCCACGACGCCGAGCTACGACGACTACGACAGGAGACGGACGATCTCATTGGCCGCGCGCAAGTTTTTGCTCATCCATTGGCATCTGCAACTGCGCCCCAGACCCACGCGGCAGCAACGGGCGAGCCAGCGCCAGCCACGCCCGCGCCGACAGTTCCAGCAGCGCCACCTGCGCCACCGCAGTGGGCACGAGTTGAGCGCACCCCCACTGGGGCACGACCACGGTCACGACTGGCTGGGCGGCCTCCGCGCTCGGGCCGCAGCTCCCACGCCGCCAGCTTCCGACCTAGGTCTACACGCCGTCAGCGGTTTCGCTCGGCATCAGTACGCCGTGCGGATCGAGTTCCGCTTGGTCCCAACAATCGCCCCCGGCACCCGCGCCGCCGCCGGTGCCAGACGCCCCCCCTGGATTGGCCTTGTCCAACACAAACAGGCCAATGGGCGCGAGCCAACCATCGGGGAGTGTGGCCATGTGGTTTGCGGCCGCGAGACGCGGGCGCCCTTCGGCAGTCGGTCCGAGCGCGGCGCGCGCGCCGCTCTCGAGCACGCCCGACGACGACACCTCGACGAGATCCAAAGCACACAGCTAGCACTGGAGCTACTACGACGGCAGACCAGCAGCGCCGAGCCGCACGAAGTTGGGCAGAGACGCCGACCAACTTTCTCCCGTTGCCGGCCGCTGCGCCAGCTACACCTCCCGCAGCTGCGGCTTTCAATGGCGACGACGCCGCCGTCAAGCGCGACGCCAATCTCCTGACCAAGGAAGCGGTGTCCAGGCAACCCAAGGCTGTCCGCAGCCATCCTCGAGGAGCTCACCATCTGGGCGAAGCGGTGCAAACGTTTCGGATGGCGACGATTCAATGGCGCCCGAGACGTCGCGGACTCCAGGCGCGCCTTCAAGTTGAAGCACCAGAAGGGTCCCGACAGCAAGACAGCGCGAGAGATCTACCGCCGCTCGGCGCTCAGAGGCTTCCGCGACATGCGCGCCGTCGCCTGGGAGACGTTCGCGGAAACCGCCGAGCGCGCTTCGCGGCGCATGCCGTCCCTGGGCCGGGTCTACGTCGCCGCGGGCGTCGAGAAGGCGCCTTTGCAGGGCATGGCGCGTGCCGAGATGCAGGACAAGGCGAAGCACCGCGCGTGGCGAATTTCTCCCTGCCGCCCGGCAGCGGAGCTATCCACGGGCAGGCGCCCGGCCACGAGTCCTTCGGCGAGAGGACCGAGCGCCTGCGCTGCATCGAACGGGGCACGGGCTGCAAGGACGCACCCTGGGCGTTCTTCACGAAGCTCGCCCGGGCCACGCGATCACCAGAGTGCAGCGCTAAACGCATTCGGCGGGGCCCGGAGCTCGAGGTCAAGCATGGGGCGCGCAGCAACTGCGCTGTCGGCGATTGTGCTCATGACGTCCAAGCGCGTCGACGCCCCGAACGCCTCTGGACATAACGTCGACAAGCCAATCGGCCACGTCGAGGGCGTCTTCGGCAAGATGAAGGGGGACTACGACGACTTCACCAACTGCGGTGTCCATCAACACCGCAGCGCCGACGGTGCCGCGACGCTCGACCTGGACGAGTACATCGACGCCCTGATGCCAATCAGACACGTCGACCTGTGAACCGCCCACGCAAACTAGCGCGTAGTTCGGCTCCGAGCTGCTCGCAGCGCGCGGCGCACCTGACGGGTTCCAGGCCGACCTCCTCGCGGTCCACGAGACGATCCGGGGCCCAGTCTCAGCCGAGGAGACAAAGAAGTTGGGAGAGGAGGGAGGCTTCCTCTTTTTCCTCCTCCTCCTCCTCCTCCTCCTCCTCCTCCTCTTCCTCTTCCTCTTATTCCTCTGCTTCCTCGTCGTCGTCGCCCTCATTCTTTTTTCCGTCGGGGTTGTATACATCGATGGGCAAGTCGTTGCAGGCGGTGCGCTCTTCGATCCACGCGCTGGTCCACCCTGATGCGGGGAGGCTCTATCGGGACCTTCTTCTGGTGGCCCGCGGGTCTTGTTGGCCTCGCGCCTCGTCGCCATAAAAGGTCGCGCAGTTCTTTGTTCAGTTTCCTGGGGCCTCCCCCGGGCCCCAGTGCCTTCCAAAGGCGAGTCAGGATGGGAAGTCGGTTCCAGGAAAATCCTTGGGATCCAGACTCCGACTCCTCCGGGACCCGTTGCGCTCGCGCCAAGGTTTTGCCATCTCTCCAGGCATCGCTCGGACGTGAGCATTTTATTTCGACGAGGACCATCGAGGGGCATCCTGGATCATCGTGCGAAAAAATATGCGCGCAAACCTTAAAAGTGCATGGGGAATGGACGTCCGAGCGATGACGAACCCTCCTGGTCCTCGTCTACCCCTTTTCGCCTCGGGGCCCTCGCGGGGCGGACCGCGCGCGGGGTTGGATGCCCGGGGCCCGCGCCACGCGCACCGGCGGCGATGGTGACGGCGACGGCGGCGGTCCGAAACCTTCCTCGAGCATCCCCGCGCCCGTCGACGGCATCGGCGACGACACGTCAGGTGGCGTTCCACCTCCTGCACGGCGACAGCGACGACGCGCCCGCGAGCCACCAATTCGCGCAGCGCTTCGGGCTGGGCGCGGGGTACCTGCCTCTGATGGACATGTTCTTCAACCAGACAGGCGGGGCAGGTAAACAAATAAGAGGAGTGATAAGAGGAAGCACGGGAGGAAAAGGACGAGGTGGAAGGGTAGGAGGGTCAGAGCGGCGGAGGGAGAAGGGAGATGAGGAGGGGGAGCAGGAGTAGGAGTAGGAGTAGGAGGCTGATGAAGAGGAGGAGGAGGAGGAGGAGGAGGAGGAGGAGGAAGAGGAGGAGGAGGAGGAGGAGGAGAAGAAGGAGAAAGAGGAGGAAGAGGAGGATCAGGAGGGAGGAATTTCCGCTGATTCATGTTTTCTAGCCGAAGGCAGGGCGGAAAGAGTGAGTAGAGAGGTGCGTGAGAGGCGAGGGAGAACAGGAAGGGAGAACGGGAGAAGGAATGAGAGGATGAGATGGGTGTACTATCAAACCGAGAGAAGGATCCTGAGGGGAGGGGGGAATAATACATTAAGGAGGAGAGAGGGGGGGAGAGGGGAGGGGTGGTGGCCGTGTGTGAGAGAGGCAGACAGACAGAGAGTCATGGAGGAAGGCGGAACAATTTCCTCCTCGTCCTTCTCTTTCGCGTTGCGAATTGACTATTTGCAGTTCCGATCCTCCTGCTCCACATCCCCAACATCGAATCGTGTCGGTATCTTCGCATGGTCTTTGCAGCGCTTGAACCGGGCGCGGGATGAGGATGAGGAGGAGGAGGAGTAGGAAGAGATCGCGGAGGCGGAGGAGGACAATTGAACAGGCAGCGGTGACGATGGTACGTGTTGGTGCCGACCTGAATCTTGCCTCCTGGAGGTCCCCAGAGGCCCCTAGAGGTACCCAGAGGCGCAAGGATCTTCCAATCGTCATGCGCAAAACTTGGCACAGGGAGGAGGAGAGGGAGGAGGAGGATGAGGAGGAGGAGGAGGAGGAGGAGAAGGAGGAGAAGGAGGTTGATGAGGAAGGGGAGGAGGAAGAGGAGGAGGAAGAGGAGAGAGGAGGAAGGAAGAAGAGGAGGGAGAAGAGGGAGAGGAGGAGGAGGAGGAGGAGGAGGAGGAGGAGGAGGAGGGCCGAGTTGTGACGTAGATCACCCTCGGCCCTAACCTGGGCAGTTTTGATACTAGTCTTGAGGATGCGCAGTTTCCTCGCGTAACTTGTCAGGCCGGTTGTGAATGAATGAATGCATGGGAAGTGTGAGGAGGAGGAGGAGGAGGATGAGGAATAGCAGCAGAACAAGGAGAAGGAGGAAGAGGAGGAAGGAGAAGAAGAAGGCGGAGTGAAGAGGAGGCGGATGAGGAAGAGTTGGAGGAGGAGCAGGAGCAGGAGGAGGAGAAAGAAGGAACAGGAGGAGGAGACGGAGTTGGATTCCGATAAGATGTATGAGGATGATGATGACGACGATGGCGAGGATGATTTCGACGATGACAATGGCAATGACAAAAAAAGGACAATGAGGATGACGACGACGATGTTGATGCTGATGCTGATTATCATGGTGATGATGGTGATGCTGATGATGATGCTGATGATCAGCATGATAATGATGATGGTCATCAGGATGATGATGCTGATAATGATGCGGATGGTGATGAGGATGATGAGGAGGAGGATGACGATGACGATGACGATGACGATGGCGAGGATGGTGAAGATGATCACGATGATGACGATGACGATGATGACGATGATTACGATGGTGGTAATGCTGATGATAATGGTGGTGATGATGATGGTGATGATAATGATGATGGTGTTGATGATGATGATGATGATGATGATGATGATGATGATGCTGGTGCTGATGATGATAATGTTGATGATGTTGATGATAATGATGATGAAGATTGGTGGTGATGATGATGGCGAGAAGGATGATGCTGATGATGCTGATGATGCTGATGATGATGATGATGATGATGATGATGATGATGATGATGATGATGATTAGGATTAGGATTAGGATTAGGATTAGGATAATTGGAATCAGTACTGTCGACGACGACGCTGTGGAGGAGTAGGGTACTGATATTGATGTGGATGTCCCACCCCGAGGCCTGCCCGAGCTCTACAGCACCGCGGCCCTGCCGCACCGCGTGTCCGACGTTCTGAGAGAGGCCGGCTGTGCAACTGCGGAGGGCGGCGATCAGGGGTGCTTGGGGACGGAGAGGTCGTCGCCCGCATAAGGAAATCCAGCAACATGTCAGGCAGCGTACAGCGTGGACCCCAAACGGTGAGTTATGTCAGTTTGGAGGTGAAAGCTGTGCGGTGGAAGCTGTATGGTGAAAGCCATGCCGTGTAAGATATGCCGTGTGAGTGAGGATGGAACGATGCGCGATGAAATATATATATATATATATAGATAGATAGATAGATAGATAGATAGGCATGGTGTAGGCTGGGTCGTGCAAGCTACGTGGTGTTAGCTACGTGGTGGAACCTCTGTTGTGCAAGCCAGGTGGCACAAGCTATGTGGTGAAAGTTGTGTGAGGCAAGCTCAGCGCACGGAGCGCCGACGAGGCGCGCACGAGGCAGCACGAGGGAGGGAGGGAGGGAGGGAGGGAGGGAGGGAGGGAGGGAGGGGGGGAGGGGGTGGGGGGGGCGGTAACGCGGCCAACTCTCGGGAAACCCACCCCGCGCACGAGGCGCCCACGAGGCGACCACGCGGCGCCCACGGGGCGCCCACGAGGCGCCCACGAGGCGCCCACGAGGCCAGCTCTCGGGAAACCCGCCCAGCGCACGCGGCGCCCACGAGGCCGCACGGGCCCGCAGCGTGGCGCAACCTCGGGGCGCCCACGAGGCGCCCACGAGGCGCCTACGAGGCGCCCACGAGGCGCCCACGAGGCCAACTCTCGGGGAACCCGCCCAGCGCACGCGGCGCCCACGAGGCCGCACGGGCCAGCAACGTGGCGCACCCACGAGGCGCCCACGAGGCGGCACGGGCCCGCAACGTGGCGGAGCCCGGGACACCCATCCAGTTCCTTGCGTACAACAAGTAAGCGCCCCTTCAAGTGCAAGCGTTGTCTGGGAATGTAAGCTGTTGCGCCGTGGATGTGTAAGCCATGCGAGGCACGCTGTGCTGTGCAGGCTTGTTGGTGCAATCGAAGCGGCACGAGCTATGTGGTGTAAGGAGTGTGGTGCAGGCCGGGCGGTGCAAGTCGTGTAGTTCCAGGTGCAATGTGCGTTCACGCCATGTGTTGCAGGCCATGTGGTGCAAGATGTGTGATGCAAACTACGCTGGGCGGCCAGCAACACGGATTCTCGGGCTGCCCGACCGATTCCTCAGCAAGGCAAACAAGAGACCCCCGAGTGCGAGCATTGCTTGCGAAATAGACTTCCGGAGGTCCGCGCAGATTCCCTGGATCGGAGCTGGACACCGTTGGCGGGGCCTCCGGCGCTGTGCGCCCCGCGGGGCGGCAACGAACGGCTTTTTGGGGACCTCGTTGGAGGGAGGAGGAGCGAAGGGTTCGAGGTTGGAGGTTCTCTGGCGCTTCCGTCGATTCTCAGCGATGTTCTTGCCTCGGGATGCTCCTTACCCTCCTCCTCCCCCTCCTCCTCCTCCTCCTCCTGCTCCTCTTCCCTCTCCTCCTGGAACCTGGAACCTGGTGACGTGAGTAGTCGTCGACTGCCGCCCCCCTCCTCCTCCTCCTCCTCCTTCTCCTCCTTCTCCACCTCCTCCTCCTCCTCCTCCTCCTCATCCTCCTCCCCCCTCCTCCTCCTCCTCCTCCTCCTCCTCCCCCTCCCCCTCCCCCTCCCCCTCCTCCTAGGTGCGCCTCGCCTGGAGCATTCTGGGGTGTCCGAGTCGTTCTAACCCGACCGACCGCTGGAGGCCATGGCCCGAGACATCACTGGAGACACGGCCAGCGTCCATGTCGATCGGATTCGGTGCCGATTCCCGCCAGCTCCATCATATTCGATTCTGATAATCCCGAGCATGTTTTGGGGGTGGAGGGCAAAGGGTGAAATCTGAAATGTCGTTTCGATTGATTCTCGAGGCTCGAATCTGCAGAAGGTGAACCACAAGACGGATTGATCTTCGAGGTGCGAAAGCCCCCATGGGTTTCACCCTGAGCTCTCCACCCTAAGAGAAGGCCCAGTAATCAGACGATCCGATGCGTCCTGAAGATTGCATGGCGCGTTCGTGCATTCTGGCGCAGCCGATCCGATTGGATCTCGAATCTCCGTGCCTGTGCGGCCCGACCCCGACGCGCTGCCCGATCCGACCTGGTTTCCCGATTCGATGCTGACCGTTCCCAGGATTCTGACAGGTCGGAGCTGCCCCCGGCTCCCTCCTCCTCCTCCTCCTCCTCCTCCTCCTCCTCCTCCTCCTCCTCCTCCTCCTCCTCCTCCTCCTCCTGCTCCTCCCTCCTCCTCCTCCCCCTCCTCCTCCTTCTCCTCCTCTTCCTCCTCCCTCCTCCTCCTCCTCCTCCTCCTCCTCCTCCTCCTCCTCCTCCTCCTCCTCCTCCCCCTCCCCCTCCTCCTCTTCCTCATCCTCCTCCGCCTCCCCCTTCTTGGGATGTATTATAGAGACAAGGCCGCCAGCCCTGCACACTGCGGCCGCCAGGCCCCCAGAATCCCCAGGAGGTTCCTTTCCGAGCATGAGTTCCCTCTCTCCCAGCATGAGCTAGGGGATCCAGCGAGAACTGGAACATGGTGGATATTGAACACAAAGCACGAGAGTTCCCCTGTCAGTCCCACCTGGCAAGCCCTGCACACCGCGGCCGCCAGGCCCGAAGAATCCCCGAGAGTTCCCCCCCGAGGGCCCCGCCTCGCCGAGCCCCGACCAGAGGGAGGCGGCGGCACGCCGTCCAGGCGCCGCAACGCCACGCCGCCCACGGAGAGGCCTACAGTGGGGGCCCCTGCCAAGAAGAAACACCCCGCTTGCTTCTGGGTGCCCTCCTCCTCCTCCTCCTCCTCTCCTCCTCCTCCTCCTCCTCCTCCTCCTCCTCATCATCATCATCATCATCATCATCATCATCATCATCATCATCCTCATCCTCATCCTCATCCCCCTCCTCCTCCTCCTCCTCCTCCTCCTCGTCCTCCTCCCTCTCCCCCTCCCCCTCCCCCTCGCCGCCCTCTCCTGCCCTCGTTCCCTCCCTCCTGTCCACATCCGCTACCGCGCCTTCGGGCCTGGGGGGACCTGGTCCTACAGTGGAGGCCCATGCCAAGAAACACCATGCTTGCTTCCGGGGTGCCCTGGGTTTCTTGGGTTTCGATGGTTCTCCTGTGGAGGGCTTGACATTCCCACACCAAGAGAATCCATAGACGCTCTGGGGTCTCAGGGTCGGGCTTCTTGTGGAAGGTTTCTTGTGGACTGGCCTCCACTGTAGAACATACCATCGACAGCAGACTTCGAGAACAACTCCACGCCCACGCGGGCTCAGGCAACGGGCCGAGCTGAGGGGGTCGGGCGTTCCGCCGCCGCCGCCCCGCCTGGTCAGGCTTCGGACTGCGCACAGACAGCCCCCGAAGGCAGTCCCGGCTGGCCGCCATAGGCCTCCGAGTGGTCGCAGCTGGCCTCAACAGGCCCTCCGAGCAGTCTGGGGCGGCCTCAGCAACTCGGCCCCAGAGGGCGGAGCGCCCCAGGGGCGCCGCCGGAGGTGGCGGCATGGTGTTCGGGCTGCTTGGAGTCCCTGTTGAGGCCAGCCTGGACTGCCTGAGGGGGCTGTCTGCGCGTACCCCGCAGCCTGACCAGCCCAGCCGCCCGTGGGCAGCTACCACAGCACGGGCTCCTGCGCGCCCTGTCAGCGGCGACTAAGCGCGGCTGGACGCTAGGTTCGGGTGGTCGCGGCCCGGCCGCACTTCTGACTCGGGCGCGCCTGGCCCCACCGGGATCTGCCGCGCTCACAATGGTCTCGAGCGGGTGATGGCCGCGTGGGCGCTCCCTGTCGGCGTGGCGGATCCACGGGCGGGTCGCCGCATTCGCGCCAGCAGCGAGGGCGCGGAGCAGATCGGCCACCTGCTCGGCGCGTCTGGCGGCGCCCCGGGGCCAGACCGCCTGCTGGCAGCTCACGGTCGGCGCAGGCCTTCTCCTCCTCCTCCTCCTTCGATCTCCTCCTCTTCCTCCTCCTCCCCCATCCTCCTTCTCTTCCTCCTCCTTCCCTTCCCTTCCTCCTCCTCATCCTCTTCCTCCTCCTCCTGATCCTCCACGTCCGCCCTCGGTGTCGCCTTTTGGGGGCTCCTCGGAGGCCCTCGTCGCCACGGTTGGGTTCGCCCCAGAATTCTGGTCAGGACGCACCCCGGGAGAAGTCCGGGGAGCTGCGGTATCGGTACAGTTGGCTTCCCCAGGTTTGGGGATGCTGGTGGGCGCGGCGCTGCTGCTCGTCTGGACCTCAACATCGTCTGGCCTATCCCCATCCCCAGTGCGCCAGGGCATCTCGGTCCTACCAGCCCACCCTCCTGGGTAGGGGTAGTGCCGCGAAGTCCGAAAAAGCATGCATATATGATGCAGGGTTGCCCCCACGTCTCCCCCCCATGCACATGGGATCGTGACCTCCCCCCGCTAGATGGGCACGCCCGTGAGCCTCGCGAAGGCCTTGCGAATGGCCTCCCCCCCTGTGGTCGTGGCCCTGTGGGCGTGGCGTGGTGGAGGGTGCCGATGCACCCCCCGCCCTCCCCCATGTGGGTGTGGAGTCGTTCGTCGTCATCCTCGTCGTCGTCGTCCTCGTCGTCCGTCGGCTTCGTCGTCGTCGTGGTCGTCGTCCGTCGTCCGTCGTCCGTCGGCGGCGGCGTCGGCGGCGGCGTCGGCGTCGGCGTAGGCGTCGGCGTCGGCGTCGGCGGCGTTGGCGTCGTTCTCGTCGTCTTCCTCGTCGTCGTCGTCATCGTCATCGTCGGCGGCGGTGGCGGTGGCGGCGGCGGCGTCGGCGTCGGCGTCGTCGTCGGCGTCAGCGTCGGCGTAGGCCGTAGGCGTCGGCGGTAGCGTAGGCATCCGCGTCGGTGTCGCCCCCCCATCCCATCGGGGGGTGGCCTGTGGAACCCTGGGACCCATCCCATCCAGGGGGGGTGGGAACCTGTGAACCATCGACCCGGTAAATCGGCCAGTGGTGCCAAGGTCACGCCAGTGGGGAAAACTAGGGATCGTTCAAACGATGCTCAGGACCTCGCTGCAGGAAGGGGACGCCCTCGTTCGGGGCGTTCGGGCCGGGTCCGCCAGCAGCCCAGACACGAGCGAGCTGAGCATGATTTTGGTTCGGCCGCCGGACGCAGTGGGGAGCAGTGCGTCGAGTTTGGGCACAGCCAGAGTGAGCTCGGCCAAATCCAACGATTCCTGGCACGTCTTGAGGCCGCCCGCTGCCGCGCCGACTCTCATCAATAGCGCGGGCACCGTGAATATGATCCCGAGAGAAAGTGCCACAGCTGCAAGCGAGCCCGGCAGCACCATCACCACAACAACCTCCCAGTGCATGGTGCCTAGCGACGATGGTGACTGCTACAATGAGGTCGTTAAGAACATGTACACGATTCGGAACGAACTGATGGCCACCCGTGGAGGCCTCAACATGTGGTCCTCATTCGAGGAGGTTCAGGACGTTCTATACACCTCTTATTTCGATGCTCGTTTTGGGGACCTTCCTGGGGCCCACCTGATGGATCTGTTCGACTCAGGTTCGACTCAAGTTCGACTCAGGTTCGACTCAGGTTCGACTCAGATTCGACTCAGGATCGACTCAGGATCGACTCAGGTTCGCCTCAGGTTCGCCTCAGGTTCGACGCACGAGTGGAGCGAGTGGCTGCAGGAAGGTCCCCAGAATGAGCATCTAATCTTATGCGTTGGGCAAGAGCAACAGCAAGGTGCCGGAAGAGGTGCGCCTGCGAGGCAGCGCACGCCGGGTCAGATTGCCACACGAGCGTCGCCTGCCTTCTTAACCAGGCTGCGAAGGAGCACCCAGAATTGCACCCCGGGCCTCGCAGGGGGCGCGTCCCCCGAGGAGCGGCAGAGCTGCCTCAGCAGGTCGCTGGCCGAGGCCAACTGCTCGAGGCCCTGCAGAGCGTCGAGCTGGAGGGGGGACCCTTCGCTGTGCTGCTGGACCCTCGCCCGGGGCTGGGGCTACGAGCAGGACGTGGTGAGGGCCCAGCTCCGCCTGGCCGCGGGCATCTTCGGGTGTGACGGCTTCGCCGTCATGAGCGAGGGCGAGTGGTCGGTCGGCCGAGGGCCCGGCGGGCGCCTCGGCGAGGTGCGCACCGTCCAGTTCAAGGGAGCGCAGGTCGGCGTCTCGAAGGATCTGAGCCTCCCGGATGGGGTCCGAGCAGTTGGGGTCGGATGATCGCGCCGCATCGCCGATGCATCGTCGATGCGGCTCGATGTTGAGCCCGATTTGCTTCACGTCGACGTCGCCGATGCATCGCCCACGTCGACGATGCATCGCTGGTGAATCATCGATGCATCGCCGATGTATCGGCGATGCGGCGCGATCCTCCGATTCTATCTACTCCGACCCCATTTGGGAGGCTCCTAAAGGATGGGACGGCGGGGAACGCACTGCTCTTCATGCTGGCGTGGAACGCCCTGCTCACGCGCACGACCGCACTGAGCTTCGACTGGGTCGTCAAGGTGGACCCCGACGCCGTCGTCGTGGTCGACCGGCTCCGGGACCACCTGAGGGGGGCGACGGGCCTGGTGACCTTCGTCAGGAACTGCAACAAAGAGAAGAACAACCCAGAGTTCCCCATGATGTTCGGCTCGCTGGAAGCGATCTCGAAAGACGCCCTCCATGTGTACAAGCAGGGCGCGGAGCGTTGCGCGGCGGAGCTGCCCTGGACCGACTGGGGAGAGGACGTCCTCATGGGCAAATGCCTCATCCTCCTCGGCGTGCGCCCGGTCGACGACTTCTCCCTCAACAGCGACGGAGTCTGCACGGGCGTGAGCTGCCACGACGCCAGCGCGGCCGCCTTCCATCCCTTCAAGAGCGCCTCGTCCTGGGTCGAGTGCTGGACAGCGGCAACCGCCGGCTTGGGCGACCGCCTCCTCCGCTGCCGTGAGCCAAGAGGCCGCACCGTGGCAGACCCCCGTGCGAGAGAACTTCTCCTTTCTCCCGTCTTCTCCCGTCTAGCAAGCAGTACGAAGCCACAGGCTGATCCTGACGTTCTGTCCTGTCTGCCTGTCTCATTCGAGGGGCAGACTGTTTGTTCAGCCCTGCCTGGTGCGCACTCTTTCACCGGACGAGGGAGAGCCCCGTAGCTGGAGAGAACGGAACGGCGACGAAGACACGGCACGACAGGGACCGCGGAGGAGGGGGGATAGTAGAAGATCAGCGGCGAGGTTGGGAGGGGGAGTGAGAAGAAGAAGGTCTTATCAGAAGGCTCGGAAGTTTCCCGGCCTTCTGCGAAGTTTCCTATGCCTTCCCGGCGACACTGTAAATTTTTCTCAGAAGGCACGAGGGTTTCTGAGAAGCCCCGCCGCCTTCTGAGAAGGCCTTTCTCGTGTGCCCCTCCCGCTCGCCGCCGAGATAGAGGAAGGGACAGGGAGGGAAGCCCCAACACCGGAGAGAAAAGAACGACGACGACGACACGACACGACGGTGACCGCGG
This sequence comes from Prorocentrum cordatum, assembly GCA_963575745.1. Classification (NCBI taxonomy): domain Eukaryota; class Dinophyceae; order Prorocentrales; family Prorocentraceae; genus Prorocentrum; species Prorocentrum cordatum. The sequence goes on from CAUYUJ010020715.1 coordinate 53,325, forward strand.
AGGGGGGTGATAAGTAGAGGAAGAGGCAGGGAGGGGAGGAGAAGGCGCGCCATCCCGCGGGACTCTCCGCGACGCGCAGCATCATGCCGGTGGCGCGGCTTCCCTGGTGCAGCCGCCAGGAAGTCGGGCACGTCCCTCTACAGGACGAATGTTCAAAATAGTTGCAAAATAGTGTGGGGACGAGTTTCCTACTGTTTCTGACTATTTGGGAGTCTTGTTTGACTATGTTGAACCTTTCGCCTAAACCCGCCTGTAGGAGGACGTGCCCGACCTAACGCCAGGACCAGCCCGGCCGCGGCGGCTCGGCGGCCAGGCCGCCGGCCAACCAGGCAGTGTGCCTGGGCGGACGCCATTAATTCCGGGGGTGGCCAGGAGGGGGGGGATGACTATGGTCAGGGGCAACGATAGGGGTGGGGACTTGCATTGTGGGGATGCATCGACACGCAATCGCCCATTGATCGCCGATAGGGGCCCGATAGCCCCAACCTGCCCAGGAAGGCGCGGATTCACTATCAGGGGCCGATCGCCGATCTACGATGTATCGCCAATTCCGGTTCGATGCATCCCCCTTGATGCCAGTCCCCCCCTTATCGTTGCCCCTCGCATTGGGGGGGCTACCATGGCGGGGCCATGATATCGCCCCACATTTCATGGCGCCTCTTCTTGTGTCAACACGTCCCCGCCCCGCCCCGCCCCCCCCCCCTTGGGTCGCGCACACGCCGCCGGCCACGAGTTGCGCTCCCCCCTCTTCGGCGCCCCCCTCTTGGCCGCCCCCGATAATTTGCCGAGATAATGTCTTGGATCCGGGAGCTCAGGGCCGTTTGATGCTTGCTTTCGTGCAGGGTTCAATGGGCAACCGCGCGCAGGGGATGCTGTTGATAATGCCCAGGCTTTCGCTGCACTCGGCTCCTGCAGTGCATGTCGATTGCACGCCTACTTCACAATTAGTGTGCTTCCTCGCGAGTCTTCTGCCTTGCTTGCATGATCTATCATTCGTGCGGCTCGCTCGCTTCAGTTAATGAACATCTATGTGGATCTGCCTCTTCTAGTGTCAGTGACACTCCATCTAGGGAGGAGTAGTCCAACCTTAAGCCGCGCCTCGCTGACCGCGCCTCGCTGACCGAGTCGTATGCAAGGGCGGTGGTGAACAGAGCTGTCGTGACTGCAGCTGCTCCGCTACCAATTTTGCACGAGGCGTTCCAAGTATGTAATGTTTGTAGAGTGGAACGTGAATACTTTGAAGATGGCGATGGGCAGAGACCTTCTGTCCGTCCCAGCGCCTCAAATCGAGTACCAGCAACGCCGCCGATGCTGGCAAATTAAGCGCTGCTTTGAGCCAAGACGACAGCGGAAACAGGCAAACTTATGTCCCCCCCTGGGATATACCCTCGAAATCGAGGAGTTTCCAAGAGGCCCCCAAGACGCACCAAGAAGGCTCCAACATGCTCCACACGAGGACCTCGGATGGCCAAAGTTGCCCCATTCCGTTCGGAAGCGTGTATTTTCAGCATGTTTGTTTTAATGTCGTAACAGCGTCCAAGACGGTTCAAGAGCCACGCAGGATCGCTCCAAGACGGCCCAGGATCCCCCTAAGAGAGTCCCAACACGGCCCAAAAGAGCCCTTAAGACGTTCCAAGGGTCGCCCAAGACGGCCCAAGTGGGAAAACTCTCACTCACATTTCGAGCCCTCCGCCCCTAGTGGCCCCCCAGATTGCCAGTAGGCACCCAAGAGGTCCAAACAGGCCCCCACAGCCCTCAAGAGGCTTCAAGACTAGCTCCTAGAGTCGCCCAAGAAGCATGCCAAGAGACCCCACAACAGGTATCCAAAAGGCCTCTGACCCACAACCCAGGCGCGGTGGTGGCGTTATGAGCCGAAGGCCAGTGATAAGCAAAGAATTAGCCTTTCGAAGGGTGCAACCCTCTGCAGTCACTTGTAGCTCAGTGCGCGGCCTTCTCTTCATATACTTAGCGCCGCGGATCAGCGCGGATACGGGGCTGCTTCTGAGCAAGCGTGCGCAGGCGCGCCGAACTCCTTGTTGAGCACAGTCCGCGTGAAGGGAGTGCCGAAGAATTTGGATACATCCGCGGCAACACGCCCACTGACGCCGCAGGTGGAGTTCCCTGTGAGGCATGTGCCGAAATGTGCGGGGAAAGGCCATGCGAAGTTGCTCAGTGGTGTCACAGGTGGATCTTCTTCTGGGGCGCGATTCGCGTGAGGGGCGTGCCGAAATGGGCGGTGCATGTTGTGCAAAGCTTGTGGCTGGAATTGTGGGTGGTGCTTCCTGTGGGGCACAAGCCGGATGAAAGGAGTGCCGCAATGGGCGGATTGGGCGACTTTGGTGGCAATTGGGGGTCTCGGGGTTTTCTTTGAAGGCAACTTGGAGCCGTCTACGGGCGGCCCCCCACCTGACAAATGCATCATTCAACGCATGTTTGTATGGGCGGCTGGATGGGTTTGTGGTGTATGAATGTTTTTTGGGAGAACAGAATCCATGTATGCCTGGATACATTTTTTCACAGGTGGGTCATGTGTGGTGTTTTCCCGGCTGCTTGAATGAAGGTATTTGGATGCAGGTATTCACTCATTCCAGATGATGGGATATATGGACGAATGTATGGTGAGATTGGTGAAGGAACGGACGTGTTTACAGATGTGCGCACGCATGCTTGCAAGACAAAGCAGACACGCGCCAGAACTTGAGCGCCCGCGAAGCGCGCGACGACGCTTTCAGCCACAAGAGATCCCAACGCTTCCACGACTTTCAAGCCGCACACGCACCCTTGCCCTAAGCCTGAGGCCCCCTTAGTGAATCACGGGGCCTCCAGGGCCTCCCCCAGGCCGCTCAGAACACCTCCAGGGGGCACGAATGAGCGACCAGAGCGGCCCAATAGGGCAGAGGGGCAGCTCGAGCGCTTGCAAGGCGGCGCCAGACGATCTAAACAGCCCCCCTGACTGGCCCAGGGGCCTTGGAGCACAAGCTCAGCGATGTGTCAATGGTTGCTGTCTGAGTTTCGCACATGTGCTTGTCCGCTCCTCTGGGCGCTCACGACGGGCCCAGAGGCCCCCAAGCTCGCCCCTAGGCGGCCGAAAAGAGCCCCAAGAGGGCCTTCTAAGGATGGAGTTTCTCATTCGTCTGAGAAGGCCTGCATTCAAGGGCAGAAAAAACGCCCCTACCCTGGTTTACGAGGCGCTGTGCGCTGAGACTTCTGTGGGCTGACAGGGTAAACCCTGCGTGATGTGCCGCGTCCTGGCGGCTCGAGGCCGTGGGGGGTCCCAAGAGGTTTACAGACCGCACACTTGTAACCCACGGTAGGGTCGTTTTTCATCCCTCAATGCATGGCGTTATATCCACCTCCCCATCTCTGACCAATCCTCGACAGTGCTGCTGATCAGCAGCAGACGAGCCAACGCCGCCCCGCTCGCTTCCACCGTCACAGGTGCATCACAGTTGCCATGTACACCGAATCTGAATCGTGGCTTCCAAGCGAGAACGCCACCGGGCCTGGCCCGAATGGGTCCCCCCGACGCAGCTCTGTTCCAATAGTGCGAGGCTTCCCGTGCGCCGCAAGCCAAAGCTTCGCGGCAGGGACCAGCTCTGCACCACCTGCGACGGAGGAGGGGAAGGGGGAGGAGGAGGAGGAGGAGGAGGAGGAGGAGGAGGAGGAGGAGGAGGATAGTGGACATCGGAGGAATTGGCACAGGAATTTCTGCTCATGAAAGCTCAGGAGCTGGTCGTTCGCGTCCTCCCTCCATCCTATTTTCCAGACTCTCCTTGCCATTCTTTTTCAGTGTTCTGCGACGGGGAGTTTTCAGCGTGCCGATCGGCATGTCACTCGCGCACGGGAGTGTCAGGCTGGTGGGCCGATTTGCAGGTGTCCTCCGGCTGCAGACGGCATCACCTCTGCGGACCGTGCACCACACATGCAATCTCGTGCCCCGTTCTAATCGCGCACGCTCTGGCACTTTGCGCTAGTCGTTTTCCGCCCTTCTACGCTGTTGCTGCCGCCGCCTCGCGTCGGACGTTGTGGTGGAATGATCTGGTCACGAGCGAGATGTATACGTACATGTGCATCCACTGCCACCAACCTATCTCAACATCACGCCAGGAATCCTTATAGGTACCGCTTGCCGCTTGGGGCAATCATTCCTAGGCTTGGTTTGCCCGGTAAGCCCTGGTAACCAGTAGGCCGCTGGTAACCGGTAAGCCTCGCAGAGCCGGTAATCGGCAAACACAGATAAGAATTTGTTTCGGTCTCGTCGTTGTTTTGTTTGCCCCCCCCTCTGGGCTGACTCTCACAGCAGTGCCACTGGTCTTCGATTTCTCGTTTTCTCGGCCCCTGGCCCGTGGTCTCGGTGTCTCGGGCCCTAGTTAGTTTTCCCGTTTTCTCGGCCCGCGGGCCGTGGCCTCGTTGTCTCGGACCCTGGTTCGTTTTCTTGTTATTTCCCCGTGTCTCCCTTGCCTCTCAGAGCCAGCAACCCCGGCAACCCGCAAGGGCCCGGTAACCGGCAAGGCCACGGTAACCGGCAAGGCGGCGGCCGGTAACCGGCAATTCCCCGGTAGCTGGTAGGAGATGCCGGCAAGGGCTTGCGGTATCGGTAAGGCGGATGCCCCACGCGGTAAGTATAAAGATGCGTGTTACGCGTAACTGCCACACAGTAGTCGCAAGCACCAGTGGCGCGCATGCTGACACGGCGCACAGAATCTGCACACAAATATCGCACACCAATGGCAGACGTCAGACCAGACGAGCATGCCATGTACCAGTAACGCGCGTCAGCGGCATGCACCAACAGATGATCGACGCGCATGCAATATCAACATGTTACTACCAGACCAAAAGAACATGCAGCAATCGCACACAGCCAGGGAACATGCATCAATGAAGTGGAGATGTTGCTGACGGTAGCATGGATGGACGGATGGATGGGTGCATGAGTGGCGGGCGGTAAGGGAAGGCGGGAGGGGAGAGTGAGGGAAGGAGGGAGGTGGGCAGGGAGGGTCGATGGGGGTGGAACCAGGGAGGGGGGGACAGATTGGAGGAAGGAATGAAGGCAGGAAGTGAGGCAATGGCAATGTGATCGTTGTCTTATCCATTGTTTTGCCAATCGGCGCGGACCCTCGCACCCCCCCTCCCCCCCCCTGCAGTGGATCTTGGCTTTTTTTTGGCGCCTGTTTCGAGCAGGTGGAGCATCTCCCCCTTAGAACGCACTGCCTGCTGCAAATAGTCGCATTAAGCAGAGGTCCGCCCAATACCGAAACGTCGAATAAGAAAACGCTCACATGGCAATATTGCTCAGGTGAGGCCACCTAGCCGCTACGCGGCCGAAACTTGTGGTTTGCCACAGGTCAAAGCTCCTCAGCTTTGGCCTCGGCTGTAGCCCGACTGCACGCACGATCCTATTCAACCACCGAACCGTGCGATTCGACACAGCGCAGGCGATAGGGAGGGAGTGAGGAGGGGGGGCGGAAGGGAGGTCGGGAGGAGAAAGGGAGGGGGGTGAGAGGGTGGAGGAAAGGCGTTCCTTCCCCTCCGCTTCGTTCCTGCTCTGCCGGGTCGTCGTCCGCAGCGCATCCCCCCTGCGCTCATCCTCCTCGTCGTCCTTGGCCGTTCCCTCTTCTTTCTCTTGCTCCAACTCTTCCTGGTCGTCTTCCTTCTCGCCCGCTCCTGCTCTTCGTTTTCGTCGTCCTCCACCTCCTCCTCCTCCTCCTCTTCCTCCTCCTCCTCTTCCTCATCCTCCTCCTCCTCCTCCTCCTCCTCCTCCTCCTCCTCCTCCTCCTCCCCGGTCGGCCGTTCCCTTTCTCAGCCCTCCACGTTCCCCCTCTTCTCCTGCCCGCTCGTTATCGCTCTTCACTCTCATCCATTCTGCTGCTGCCCCTCTTTCTCCTCCTGTTCTCTCCTCCCCCTCCTCATTCCTTTTCGGCGTCCTTCATTATCCCTCTCCGTCCTCCTCATCCTCCTCATTGCCCTGGTCAGGGCCGAGGGTAAGCTTCGTCAGAACTCGGCCCTCCTTACCCTCCTCCTCTTCCTCCTCTTCCTCCTCCCTCGTCCTCCTCCCGTCCTCCTCCTCCACCTTCGGCTCCTCGCACAGGGTAGTGTCATTCCTCCTCCTCCTCCTGCTGCTCCTCCTCCGCTTCCTCCTCCTCCTCTTCCTCCTCCTCCTCCTCCTCTTCCTCCTCCTCCCTCCTCTCTCCTCCTCCTCCTCCTCCTCCTCCTCCTCCTCCTCCTCCCTCCTCTTCGTTCTCCTCCTCCTCTCTCCTCCTCCCTCCTCCTCCTCCTCCTCTTCCTCCTCCTGCTCTTCATCCTTCTCTTTCTCCTCATCCTCCTGTCCCTTTCCCCTCCCCCCCCCTCCCCCCCCCCCGCTCCCCCCCCCCAATTGCTCTCGTCGCCAAACGTCCCGCAGAGGCGATGTGGTTGTCCCGCTGGCCGCACCCGCGGCCCGCGGTGCCCGGGCGCTGCAACGAGACGGTGCCCATGCGGTATTGATGCAGCGGGCTGGCCGTAGACTGAGCGGGGAGGCGCGAGACGTGGAGGCGGGCACTCGCGCGGCCGCCTCCGAAAGTCAAGGGCTCCCTCGAGGGCGCGAAGTTATTCGCGCTTCGCGCTTCGCGGTCCTCGTTCCTTCTCCCCCTCCTCCTCGTCCTCCTCTTCTCCCTCTGGGAGGGCGGCGCGAGAGCGCGAAGTTATTCGCGCTTCGCGCTTCGCGGAGCGCGAAGCGCGAAGTTGGGAGCCCTAGGAAAGTCCAGGCCCGGTCGTCATCGTCGTCGTTATCGTCGTCGTCGTCGATCCCAGACAGGCCGACGGAGTAGTACGCGGGGGAAGGGCGGGCGTTGGAAACGCACAGCGAACGCTGGTGCCACATCAGACTCCTCCCTCCCCCATGGTCAATCGGGGGCGGCCAGGAGGGGGGTGATGACTGGGGGGGGGGGGTATATCATGGCGGTGGCCATGACATCTCCCCAGATGTCATGGCGCCTCTTCTTCTTTCACTGCGTCCCCGGCCTCCCCCCCCCCTGGGCCGCGCACGTGCCGCCGGCCGTGATTTGCGCCCCCACCCCTCTCGGACGCCCCCCTCTCGAACGCCTTCTGTGGTCAACGTTGGCGGGGGATCTGGTTTGCACTTCGCCGCGGTCGTCCCCCGACGCGCCAGCTCCCGAAAATGTCGGGGCGGGGGCGGCGCGCTCCCTAAAGGTTGTTCCCGCCCTTTCAGCGGCGGCCCCTCCCTGGCGGTCAGCTCGAGTCGCCGCGCCCCGCCGGGCGCCCAACCAGCGAGCCGGTGCCAGCGTTAAATCAGGAGGGGAACAAACACACAGACACAATGAATCGTCGATTCCCCAGAGAGTATGGGAAAATAGGGAAAGTGGGGGGAAGACAGAAATCCAGAAAAGCTTGGAGAATGCTGGGGATCCTGTTACTCGTGTCCACTGATTGGTGTGTCCCGGGGCCCCATTCATGTGAGGCGGGCGTGTCCAGTGGTCGGTGCAGAACGAGAGCCCAACGCCGGAGGGTGGGGGACAACAGAGTCCAGGCTTCAGGAGAGGCCAGGCCTGAGGAGAGGCCACTCCTCAGAAGGAGGAGAGGAGCAGGAGGAGGAGCAGGAGGAGGAGGAGGAGGAGGAACAGGACGAAGGAGGAGGAGGAGCAGGAGGAGGGTGGGGGACAAGAGAGGCCAGGCCTGAAGAGAGGCCACTCCTCAGAAGAGGCTACAGTCGGGGCCCTGAAGAAGGAACCCTTCTCGTTGGGGAGGGGCTCCGTGTTCCTTCAGTGTTTCGCAGCTTGCCTCGGATTTTCCTTAGGTTTTCGATGGGAAATCGAAGTTTAACTTCTGCAAAAAAAGGGGCCTCGTTCCTTATTTAGGGTTCCTTAGGTCAAGGCCCCGACTGTAGTTCCCAGGGACGGGTAGGAGTCAGGAAAGACTTATCCCCCACAGGAGGAGTGTTCAAAAGTAGTCAAACATAGTATGGGGACGAATGTTCGCTCATTTTCGATCATTGGTAGCGTATGTTTTAAACTTGTTTCATTTTTCCTCCCAAATCCGGATGGAGTTGACTATTTCCCATTTTTCCTTCAAGATCCGCATGTAGGAGGGCATGCCCGACTTGACGCCAGCGCGGAGAGGAGCGGGACAGGAGGGAGGAGGAGGAGGGAGATGAGGAGGAGGACCAGTATAAGCCCAAGACTCATCAACGATCTTGCAATTACATCAACGATATTGCACTGAGCCAATCCTCCAAGTTCCTTTCACAGGCCCCATCTAAGGATTCATTATCACTGGGGGAAGTGCCCCGTTGAAAGACAACCGTTTGGAACCTTGCAGTGCGACAGAACACCATCTTGGAATTCAACACTGCGAAACACCGCTATTGTTGCGTCTTGACGATCCTGAATCGTGCCCAGACATCGATCTTGGGACTTCAACACCGCGAGTCAAAATAACTGTTGCGCCCCGACAGTCCGACATCGTGCCAGAACACCATCTCTGGGACGGTAACCATGCGAACCCTTGAGACGGTTGCAGGCTCGCAAATCGAATGCGCGCGGCGCTACGGCGAGAGCAGCATGTTGAAAAGGAACCGCCCTCCATCCTATAGAGTTCGGACTTTGTTTAAAACGAATGTGCGTGGCGTTAGAGCGAGGCCCACCATCCGTGCAGTTCCTGCAATGTGTTAAGACGACTACGCGCGGCGCTAAGGCGAGAGTCAAATGTTGAAAACGGCCCACCCTCCATCCGTGAAGTTCTCGCGAACTGTCAGCTCGGAGATCATAAATACTGAGGGGATCTCGGGCGAAACGCCAGGCCCGCCCTACCGACACGCCTCGCAGCGCGACACAGGAGGGCAGCCCATGGAGCCACCGGCCCGAATTCCGAACATTCTCGCCCGAATTCCGAACGCCGTCAGATGTGCGACGACAGTTGATCAGGCCAGCCCTGTCTTGATTGCACTTTCTGCCCGCTTCTCCCTTTTCACCACATTCTAACTGTCCGCTTCCAGTGCTCCTACGAGTTCGTCTCAGGTTCTGGCTTTACTTCCAGATCCCATGTTGTGCCAACCGCGTCTCCAAGGACCCACAATGCCAAGGGAGTGGATTGCACAACCCAGCCAAGGATGGAGGAGGAGGAGAAACAAAAACGATATGAATGGAGAGCGGGAGAGCGCGTGAGAAGTTCTGATATTGAGAATGCGGCCAAGACCGGGGGTTTCGATGGAACGCGCTCGTTCTTTACTGATACGGATGGCAGAGAGTGATGGAAGGCCACGCGGGGAAGCACGTCGGCTCTCCAGTTGCGAAAGAATGGTCGCATGATTGTGGTGAGCTGGGTGCAAGGCTAAGAAATGTTGTTCTGCGTTGCATCAACGCGGCTTCCCAACATTTTTTGTCTTACCCCTGTACGTCTGCCAGGGCCAGGTGGCACTCTGACATTCGATGCGTATCGATGACAGCGGCAGTTATTGTTGTAAAGAGCACAAGCGGGTGTCATTGCCGGAGACATGGCGACCAAGGGTACAATCGCTTGAACGTGACCGGCGGTTTGTAGTTTAAGTTTGTATGTTTCAGAATGGAATGTCTAGGTCACCGCGGATTGACATGAGAACGCGTATGACGAATGGTTGCACCACAATGGCGAATAACCCATAATCTTCGAACGCAGCTGGAATCACAAAACATGTAATCAATCATGCATACTACATCAGGGGAAACCTCCAATAAGTGGATTTCAGAACTTGTCGCCGGTACCTCGATCGACCTTCTTCCCGCCCTAGTCGAGTCCGCAGTTAAATGGTAGCCCCGTCTTGTTATTGTATACTCCTCTCTCTCTCTCTCTCGTTTGCTTTTGGCTTGTTCTCTCTCTCCTTCTCTCTCTCTATCTCTCATTAGTTTTCTCTGTCTATGTATACATAGCACTCTCTATACGTTCTTCTCTGTGCAGACAAGTCTACATACACGCATTTTCTCTCACTCTCTCTCTCTCTCTCGCTCTCTCTCTCTCTATTTTCCTTTCTCTCTCAGTCTCTCTGCCTCTACTCCGTCTCTCTCATTATTTCTGCTTTTCTCGTAGTTGCTCGGTTCTCTCTATCTATCTCTTTTTTTTCCCAACCATCCTGTGGTGTTGGGTCCTCGTTTTGAAGAGACAGCGCCCCGCGTCCCACCTCCTCCTCCTCCTGTCTCCTCCCCCTCCTCCCTCCTCCCATCATCATCATCATCATCATCATCATCATCATCATCATCATCATCATCATCATCATCATCGTCATCATCATCATCATCATCATCATCATCATCGTCATTGTCATCGTCGTCATCGTCATCGTCATCACCCACTTCGGCACACCCCTCACACGTTTCGTGGCCCCATAGGGAGCTCCACCGAAGGCCCGAGGGCTGCCGCCCGCATGCGTCCCCTACACCCATTTCGGCACACCCCTCACACGTTTCGTGGCCCCATAGGGAGCTCCACCGAAGGCCCCATGGCTGCCGTCCGCATGCGTCCCGCACACCCATTTCGGCACACCCCTCACACGTTTCGTGGCCCCATAGGGAGCTCCACCGAAGGCCCCATGGCTGCCGTCCGCATGCGTCCCGCACACCCATTTCGGCACACCCCTCACACGTTTCGTGGCCCCACAGGGAGCTCCACCGAAGGCCCCAGTGCTGCCGTCCGCATGCGTCCCGCACACCCATTTCGGCACACCCCTCACACGTTTCGTGGCCCCATAGGGAGCTCCACCGAAGGCCCCAGGCTGCCGTCCGCATGCGTCCCGCACACCCATTTCGGCACACCCCTCACACGTTTCGTGGCCCCACAGGGAGCTCCACCGAAGGCCCCAGTGCTGCCGTCCGCATGCGTCCCGCACACCCATTTCGGCACACCCCTCACACGTTTCGTGGCCCCATAGGGAGCTCCACCGAAGGCCCCACGCATGCGCACACCCATTTCGGCACACCCCTCACACGTTTCGTGGCCCCATCGAAGGCCCCAGCCCGCACACCCATTTCGGCACACCCCTCACACGTTTCGTGGCCCCATAGGGAGCTCCACCGAAGGCCCCATGGCTGCCGTCCGCATGCGTCCCGCACACCCATTTCGGCACACCCCTCACACGTTTCGTGGCCCCACAGGGAGCTCCACCGAAGGCCCCAGTGCTGCCGTCCGCATGCGTCCCGCACACCCATTTCGGCACACCCCTCACACGTTTCGTGGCCCCACAGGGAGCTCCGCCGAAGGTCCCAGTGGCGCAGTCCGGGACGCAAGGTCCCAGTGCGGGTCCCGGTCTTACCTGGGACGCAAGGCCGAGTGGGGCGCGGAGGAGCGGGAGTACGACCAGGTCGGCGGCGCCTTCGGCCGGATGCCCATCGTGATCCACCTGGGGGGCTTCCTGCAGCTGAAGCCGACGGCAGGCAAGGTGTCGCTCATCTCCAGCTTCGAGGAACTGGCGGCGGCGGGCATCAACCTCGCACCAGAGTACCAGGCAGTGATGAAGCTCTTTTGCAACACGCCGCTGTGCTTCGAGCTCCAGGCGTCCAACCGCTTCAAGGACCCGAAACTCAGGGACCTCATGGCGTTCCTGCGCAAGCCGGGGAAGCAGGTCCCGCCGGCCATCCGGGCCACGTGGAACGCCATGCAGCTGAAACCCGATGATCGTAGACTCCGGGAGGACAGGTTCCAGAACGGCCACATGATCGGGTCCTATTGGGACACCGTGGCGCGCTGGATGAACATGCGTGCCCAGCGGGACGCGGACGTCCTGAAGAAGCCTCTCTTCCTCGTGCAGGCCGCCGACAGGTCTGCCCCGACGATGAGCAGGAAGGACGCCGCCAAGATGATGAACTGTGCCAACCCGAAGAACACCGGTGGCATGCACGGACTGCTCCCGGTGCACGTGGGCATGCGGATCCGGCTCCTGGAGGCGCTGGACCTCAAGAACGGCCTCGTCAAGGATGCCGAGGGGCAGATCGTGCACATCGTCGTGGACCCTCGAGATCGGGGCGACGTCGACAAGGCCGAGAGAGACGGGGAGAAGAGGATCTATCTAAAGCACTTGCCGTTGGGGTTCTGGGTGCGCATGGAGAAGCACGCGAGCGCGCCTTTCGTGGATGACCTCGAGCGCCACGACGAGAGCCTCACGGGGGACCTCACGGGCCCGCTGGTGTTCATCGAGCCCCGCACGTCGGAGCCGTTCACCTTCCGCACCTCCAAGGTCACCCGGGCGGGCTTCCCGTTCTCGCACGGCAGGGCCATCACCACGGTGGCGTGCCAGGGGCGCACCATGCGAGAAGGCGACGGGGCGGGGGAACGGCGCTCCGGGGACGGCCAGACCTCCGAGGCGCGAGCAGTCCGCAGCCATCCTTCGGTCTTGTGGACTCGCCCTGGGCCGTCGGCTGCCCGGCGCACTGCTCCCTCGGCCGACGTCGCCCAGGCGCGATCCTGGACTGCGGCCGCCACGAGGTCGGGAGCGGCGAGAAGGAGGACGACGACTGGTGGCTGGAGCTCTACGCGCTGCTCTCGCGCGCCACGCGCCACGAGGACCTCCTGCTCATGCGGGCGCCGCGCATCGAGTTCTTCCTGGCCGGGCCGCCGGAGGGCTTGCGTAAGCAGCTGGAGCAGTTTGCGGCGCGCACGAAGCGGCGCAGGAGGGAGGCGACGGCCCTCGCCAGGGAGCTCGGCTTCACAGAGTTTACCCGCGAGGCCTGACCTGAGGAGCGGCCCGCCCCAGCCGCGCCTTCTCTTGGCTGTCCGACTGCTTGGCCTCGCGCCGCGGGCGACTCGCGCGCGTCGCTTTGACCCTCTCGGGGCGATCAGCGCGCGTCGCGCAAACTCCGCATTGCGCTCTGCCCAGCGCCTCGCCCGCCCCTCGTCGCTCTGCCTGGCGGCCAGAGCCATGCGCGCTACGAGTCGGCCAGCGATCACTCTCTGATCCGCTCAGCGGACGAACCGCGCGCGTCATTGCGACCCCTTCGGGGCGACCTGCGCGCGTCGCGGGGGCTCCGCCTTGCGCTGCGCCCGCAGCCTTGGTCTTTGGAGTACGCGGGCAAAGGAGATGGACAAAATGAGGGGAGGAAGCGAGCGCGATCCTCGTGTGTGGCGTGCCGACATGGGCGTCGCGGCGCGCGGGCGCTGCCGCCGGGGTTCCCAGGGAAGAGCCCCCTGCAGAGGCGACGCTCAGAGTCACGAGTACCGAGAGTCACGCAGACCCAAACTGTTCACAGTCGTATACATACATTTACACTGGGCGTATCCATGCACGCATTCATGCGAATAGAATCAATCGCGCGCAGATTCATTCATAATCAGACTCGCTCGCGATCCGACTCGCACGCGCTCAAGCTTTCATATTCGGACCTATCGTTTTCGTTCGTGTTGTGTAAACTGCCACGCATTTCGGCACACCCCTCATACGGCTCGTGGCCCCATAGGGAGCGCCACCGAAGAAGATATTCACAATTGCGGTACTCTCAACTGCATATGGTTGGGTCCTTCGCCAGGCTATTTTTTTATTCTCTCTCTTTCTTTCTCTCTCTCTCTCTCTCTCTCACTCTCTTTCTCTCTCTCTCTTTCTTTCTTTCTCTCTCTCTCTCTCTCTCTGTATCTCTCTATTTCGGAGGTTGGAGGGGTGAGATCGCAGTGAGACGGAAACCCCCTCACTGGGAAATCGGTTTCGGTTTTGTGTTCGTATAGCGCGTGCGGGCGAGGCGAAGCTGTTTGGGCGGGCGAGAGCAATGAACCCGCCGCTGCCAGGGCGAAGCTGAGCCAAACGTTGCTGTCCCCCGTGGTGTCGCGTAGCGCTATCAATAGCGATCCCGTGCGAGCGATAGTGAGATCGATAGTGGGATCGACAGTGAGATCCATCATTGAGTGCGATCGATGGCGAGATGGCTTGTGCGAGTTAGTAGTGGTGTCGATAGGGTGAGATCGATCCTGACATCGATCGTGAGATCGGTTGATTGAGATCGACACTGCGATAATTCGTGAGATCGACTGTGATATCGGTTGATTGAGATTGACCGTGAGATCGATTGGGTGGCATGGACCGTGATACCGAGATTGAGATCGAGAGAGAGACCGATACGGGAATCAATAGTGATATCGATAATGAGATCGGTGAGTGACATGGGTAGTGATATGGATAGTGACATCGATCGTGGGATCGATGGTGAAATCGACAGTGAAGTTGATAGCGAGATCGATTGTAAGATCGGCGTTGAAATCGACCGGGGGCCAGGGAACCAAGTAACCCGAAGTTGAAACCATGGGAACCCCGCCGCCCACCGACATTGGTCGAGTAAGATCGATCATGAAACCGATCGTTAGATCAGAAATTGCAGTTGGTTAGTCGAATCGATTCATAAACATACCGAGATCGATAACGAGACCGATTGCATGAAATGGATGGTTCGATCGAACATGGGATCAGTTGAATTCATGAGATCGGAAGTATGGTCAATTAAGCGAGATGGATTGTGAGATCGGTATTGAGATCGACAGTCAGAGCGACCGGGAACCAGGAACCTGGGAAACCGAAATTGGAGCCCCGGAAACCCTGCCGCCCACCGGAGTCGGTCTGGAACCGGCAATTGAGACCCGGGATCCCGGAAGCGGGAACCCGGGATCTTGGCCGCCTACCGAACTCGGCCAGCCCCTTCCGCCAAATCTGTCTATTGCCGCTAAGACCCTTTCAGTGCAAGCACTTATTGGGGAATGGGCACATATGTAAATGTATTATAGTGCTGAATTTTGTTTTGAATCGGCAGCGCCCCGCGTCTTCCTTCCTTCCCTTCCTCCTTCCGTCTCTTCTCCTCCCTGGTCGGCGTAATCGTCATCATGTGCATCGCCACGCCATCGGCATGATAGCTGTCATCTTTATCATCGCTATCATCACACCCATCATGATCAGCATCAGCATGATCACCATAAGCAGCATCAACATTTGCATCAGCATCACCAGCATCATCATCAGCAGCAGCATCATCCACATCATCATTACCATCATCACCAGCAACCGCACCATCACCATCATCATCTCTTGTATGCCATCATCATCGTCGTCAGCAGTACCATCATCACCATCATCGTCTGCATCATCATGAGTCGCATCATCATCACCATCATCATCATCATCATCACCATCACCATCCCGCACCCATGTCAGCACATCTCTCAGACGCTTCGTTGCCCCATTGGGAGCTCCACCGAATGCCCCAGTGGCAAGTCTCGCATGGTGCTGGCGCACCCATGACGGCACACCCCTCGTACGCTTCGTGGCCCCATAGGGAATTCCACCGAAGCTGGCAGTGGGAGGGTACGTATGGCGCCGCCACACCCGTTCCGACCCACCCCATCACAGGGTTCGTGGCCGCAGAGGGAGTTCCACCAGAGGGACCAATGTGAGGATATGTATGGCGCCGCCGCACTTATTTTGGCACACCTCTCGCACGCTTCGTGGCCCCGTAGGAAGCTCAACCGAAGGCCCCAGTGGAAGGATTCTCGCTCCACCGAAGGCCCCAGCGGGATGTTTCACATGGCGCCGCCGCACCCATGTCGGCACACCCTTCACGCAATTCGTGGCCCCATAGGCCAGTGGGAGGGGGTGCATGGCGCGGCCGCACCCATTTCGGCACACCCGTCACACGCTTCGTAGCCCCATAGGGAGCTCTACCCGAGGCCTCAGTGAGGGGTCACGCATTGTACTGCCGCGCCCATATCGGCACACCCCTCGTACGCTTAGTGTCCCATAGCGAGTTCCACCGAAGCTGTTGGTGGAAGGGTTCGCATGGCGCCGTTACACCCAGTCTGGCCCCCCCCCTCACAGGGTTCGTGGCCGCATAGGGAGCTCCACCGAAGGCCCCAGTGAGGGAGCCTCGCATGGCGCCGCCGCACCCACTTGGCACACCCCTCATATGATTCGTGGCCCTCAATGGAGCTCCGCCGAAGGCCCCAGTGAGAGATGTCGCATGGTGCCGCCGCACCCATTTCTGCACACCACTTGCCTCTCAGTACTTGCGGCTACATGTGTTTGGGCCCTTCGCCCGGATAGTGACGGCCACCCGCAGCCCGGCCCACCGCGCACCCCACGCAGTGTTCAATGCTGCCCGAGCCGGCGCCGCAGCCCAACGCGCATGCACGCTCGCCTCGATACCGGCGCGCCGTGCACTATCTGCGATAGTGGTAGTAGTGATGGTAGGCAGATCCACAGAACAAGGAACGCTGGACGGCGCTGTGCCCTTCGGCGCGAGACGCGCCCCGGCCTCCAGCGGCTGGCCTGGATCATCGAGGGCACGACGCCCGCCCCCGGCCCGCGCCAGCTCCGCACCGCGTTCGCGGCGTCCTCCGCGTCCCCGGGGCAATGGCGAGCATCTGGGTTTCGTGCCTCGCCATGTTCCACCACGGCGGTCCACGTACGGATTCGTGGCGCGGGGCAAGGTTGCGAGAGCTTCGGAGGAAGGGGTACGGTGACGTGGGCGCCGCCCGAGAGTGCGTGATGCGATGCAGGGCATCTTGTCAGGCGATCCTCAACGACACAAATCAATCGGATGGGGAGGGTCACCCGCTCGCGCCAAAATGTGAGCCCACTCTTGTCTGTCGTCTTTTCTCGCCGAGGGTCCTGGGTCGATTGCTTCTGCCTATTCGCCTCGGGGGTCGATTGCTTCTGCCTGTTCGCCTCGGCCTGCTGGCCCTCCGCCTTTTCTCTGGCGTCTCGGGGCTCTGTCTAAGCCGGGCCTTCTGGCCCTCCGCACTTGGGGGAAGGAGCAAATCATATGCTTGTGGGGCCGTTTTGGAGACTCTCGGCGCGGGCCCGCCCGATCGCGCGCCGTCCACCAGTCAATTTTAAATTGGAGACACCGGATATTGCAGCATCAAGCAAGCAGGAAACGTAATCCAGCGCAGCGGCGAACTCTTGGCACAAAGATTCGACAATATTCCCGACAGTGATTACCCGCGCAATTCTTTGCGCCGTCTACGCGGCAGGGGTAAGCATCAGTTTGCAGCGCGCAACGGGGACCACTGTTGCGCAGTCACCTAGGTAGAGGTGCAACATGAGCGGACACCGACATGCACGTGCACTGGCACTGCGAGTGTAATCGAGGCCTGTCCAACACATTGAGCATTTGCGGGGCAGGAAAAAAGTAAAACAACGGCGTGTTCTACCCTTGCACTGGTGCCGCGGTACCATGCTAAAAGACTGGTATCCTGTAAATAAGCCTCCAGACAATCCGCTACATGCACACGCGTACCAGAGTGTACTCCGCCATCTCTGACCAGCAACGCATCAGCGCAAACTGGTGGCTTGCATTCAACTGATCAGCGGTTCGTACGTACAGTCAGACTTGATTGGGCAGGACACGCGAGAGGACATAAGATCCTTCCGAGGGCCACATTACCATAATAATGTAGGGCACATGGGTCGCGAGACGCAGGACACAAGGGTACCCTTGTTTGGGCAAGGTCGACCTACCAATCAGGGTAATCAGGGCCGATTGTATCGCATTGGCCAACGTTTTCTATCAAGCACGTTCAGCCAGATCTCTCGGGGTGGGCATGGGGCACAACTTGCCCGACGCATTGAGGAAGGAGCCATACCTGGCGAGTGCCAAACCATCAAAAAAGGCGAGCGCATGGCATTCATCACCTACGATTGGCCACGAGTTGCAAACGACCCACGTGCGTTGCTGGCTCTGCATGCGCGTTGTCCGAGCGTATGCTAGAGCCCTTGCATGTCCAATCAAGATCTGTGCACAAGTTGCAGCAGCCTGTCAACAGCACCTTGAAATGAATATTGCCGTCCGCAAAATCGAACGATTTCAAATCCGCCGATCCGGTGTGTGAGTTTCTGAGAGCATTGACTTAAACTCGCTCAAGCTTCGCTCTGCAAGGGGGGTTGAGCACGCCATTCCCGACGCATTTGGTGCTCGGGGGCGGGAAGGCCCAGAGGCCCCCAATAAGCCCTCAGGAGGCGCTGGAAGGGGGGGGGAGGACGCCATTCCCGACGCATTTAGTGCTCGGGGGCGGAGGAGGGCCCACGGCCCCCAAGAAGCCCCCAGGAAGCCCCAGAATGTCTGCAAGAGGCCCGAAATAGGTCCCAAGAGACCCCAAAACGACCCCCAAGAGGCCGAGGTCCCTTGCTGAACTCCCTGACCTGAGCCTGAGTTTTCAAGCCTGAAGATTCTTAATGGGAGGGCCCCAGACCCCAAGCTCTCAAATCTCTTGAGGCTGCCCGCGAGCCCCCTGGACCCCCCAAAACATTCCCGCGTTATTCTTTCGAGCCCAAGAGGGGCCCAAGACGGGCCAACAGGGCCCCAAGAGGCCCTCAAGACGGCCCAAGAAAGCCCCGAATCACCGAACGATCGGTCCAAGACGCCAAAGATGGCCCTGATAATAATCAACCTCATCATCAGCATCATCATCAACATCATCATCATGGTGATGATCATTATCATCGGGCTCATGGATCATGACCAGCTTATATGGCAACGCGGGGAGATGATATGCCTCACGCGTGGCACCAGTGCTCAGATGCAAGTTGCTATCATACTCCTCAAAGTGGGGCCCATGACTCGTGCGTTCATTCTGATCTATATTCAGCAAGATACGCGCCGGATCGCAATATGCCGTTAGTGGAAGACCTGGGTTCGTCGGGCATCGATGGGTCAATCTTGGGAGGCCGTGCGTGCCGAAAGGAGGCAAGCCGACGCCCGAAGAAATGAGGAACCCCAAGCAAGTACATTTTGGTATACATCCGGCCAGTTGGCAACAAAACTAACCTGGACGTGATGAGTCCAGAGCACGATGGCACTATCCAAAATTACGTTCTTACGTCGTTAGCCTTGAAAGTCAGCGACGGTCTACCGCGGCACACCCCATGGCAGCCACGAGGTCTATTCGCAATCTTTCCCCGATGATTTCGGGCTGCGGAGCGTTTCTCCCCCACACTTCTGATCAAATTGAGTTGCGTTTTGACGCATCCATGTTTATATGTTTGAGGCTTCACATTTGATTTCCTGGTTGCACGAACATCGCCCTTTTTAAGTTGTGATAGTGTGTATATATGTATATATATATACACATATATATATATACATATATATATATATACATATACGTGTGTAAATAACTGTCGTTACGTTATTGAAAACATTACTGTTATTGCTAATGTTTGTTTTCGTCGCTCCCCCCATGGCCCATCATTAACCCATCCGACGACCCATCCCGCGACCCACCCGACGATCCACCCGCGACCCAGTCAATCTGCGACCCATCTGCGCGCGACTCACCCGACCCATCCCGTAACCACCCGCGATCCGCCCGCCACCCGTTCGGGACCCATTCGCGATCACTCCGCGGCCCACCTGCACCGGAATTATAATATAATTTCAGACATATCCGTAAGGGCTTCGCCCCCTGCCGCCGGCCCCTTCTCTCGGAGAATGTGCCATGGAAGAGCTAAATCATGAGGCCTTGGCGCTGTTGTGAAGCAGTATCGAAACTTCATGCGAAGCCGATTCGCAATCACAAAACCAACTGATCACAAGAGGGGTTCACACTTGGCGATTGGTAAGACGTGTATGGTTTACGGGCTTGGTTACCACAGCTTGCGATTAAAGGGCCGAGAGAGTTCTCGCAGTTTGGGTTACCACGCCTTGCGATGGATGTGCGTGAAGGGTGGCACCGAATTTCAGAAATGTGGCAAATCCCATGTGTTTTTGGACCCTGACCCCGCAGATTTGCGTGAGGGGTGGCGCCGAATTTCAGAAATCTGGCAAATTCCCTATGTTTTTGGACCCTGACCCCGCGGATCTGCGTGAGAGGTGGCAGCGAATTCCAGAAATGCAACAAATCCCTTATGTTTTTGGACCCTGCCTTTGCGGATCTGCGTGAGGGGTGGCAGCGAATTTTAGACATGTAGCAAATCCCCTGTGGTTTTGGATCCTGGCTCCGCGGATCTGCGTGAGGGGTGGCGCCGAATTTCAGAAATGTGGCAAATCCCTTGTGTTTTTGGACCGTGACCCGGCGGATCTACGTGAGGGGTGGCGCCGAATTTCAAAAATGTGGCAAATCTTTTATGTTTTTGGACCCTGACCCCGCGGATCTCCATGAGGGGGGGCACCGAATTTCAGAAATGTGGCAAATGTTTGTGCTTTTGGTCCTTGATCTCGCGGATCTGCGTGAGGGGTTTTGATTTCGAGCCCGCCCAGCAATTCAGACAACGCGCCCAAGGAGTGCTAAGAATTAGGCTTGGGCGTCCCCCTCCTCGCGCGGTCAATCAATCATTTGCAGTAGCCAGCAATAAGTCAACTACTTACCTTAACCAACAAAAAGCAAAACTGGTTTATTCGAAGTTACAAGTTACAACTGGCACAGGAAACTGCGAACCTCGCGCCTACAGCCTGGTGGCCCCACAGGGAGCCGGCGGATTGGCATTCAAGGCACGTTTATCCAAAAATTCGTAAAAAAAAAAACCGACGCATCAAAGGCATAATCACTCCTATATGTATCGGGATATTCTGTGTGTATTTCGTATCGCGGTTCATGGCTTCGTAATACAAAATTCGGCAGCAATGGGCACGAAGTAAATGTCAAATGTCCACACGCACATACACTCATATATATATATATATGTGTATATATATACACATATATATATATATACACATATACATATATATAGATTATATATAGATATATATATAAGATATATATATATGTATATACGCACGTCTTGGAAAAACACGCGCCCAAAAAATGCAAACCTATATCGGCCACATTGCGCACGGTAATATTGCATAAACGATCCACGTCTTCTCCTGCAATTATGCAATCAGTGGCAAATTCCTCAATGATATTTC
This sequence comes from Prorocentrum cordatum, assembly GCA_963575745.1. Taxonomy (NCBI): domain Eukaryota; class Dinophyceae; order Prorocentrales; family Prorocentraceae; genus Prorocentrum; species Prorocentrum cordatum. Next base: position 74,165 of record CAUYUJ010020715.1, read on the forward strand.
CCGTTTTCGTACAAATAAATGAAAAATTCTGGGAAGTAATTCACCAAAATGAGCTGTCAATCAATCGAGAGACGCAACACGACGTTTCAAGGCAACAAGTGCCGGCAAACTGAACTGTGAGCTTGAGCTCGGTCGTTTTGATATTGACCGCCCTTTTGTGCGAGGTTTCCATGCCGCCGTGCTGAAGGACTTCCATGCCGCCGTGCTGAAGTTACTTGCATTGCTTCGACACATCTCATAAAAATACTTAGGAATTTCAAAAGCAAAAAAAAAAAAACAAAAAAAACAATTTCAGAAAAAAAAAATCGTGCCGTTTAACATAAATGCTCAGGAAAAAAGCGCGCCAATTCAGGAAAAAAATAAGACATTTCAGAAAAAGCACACGTGGTTTCAGAAAAATGCCTCCATCTTCGATTCGATGCCGAGGCACCCAGGCATCGGCCCGACCTTGGACACCATGGCCTTGATTTTTGCACCTGGCTCCCGCCGTTTTTTTTCCTGAAGTTGCTGCATGTCCGTGGTTTCCTTCGGAAAGAACGCGGAAGAGGCTAGAGGAGCCGGGCAGATAACAATGGAGTCGGAATAAGAAAACCAAGCAGGAATCGGAGTCGGAACCGGCCGAACATCCAGAGCCGGAATCAGAACCGGAGAAGGCCGGAACAAGAATTGCAATCGGAATCCGAATCGGAATAAGACCGAATCATAATCGGAGCCAGACGACAAACCGGAACCGGAGTCGGAAGAGGCGACCTTTTTCTGCGTTTCTCCCGAACGCCCGCCCGATTCCGACTCCCGTTCCGACCTCCTCCGGGTTCCGACCTCCTCCGGTTTGGATTTTAATTTCGGATTTTCATCCTGTTCCGTCTCCGATTCCCATTCAGTCTTCCTCCGTTTCCGGTTCCGATTCCCGTTCCGGCCTCCTCCGGCTCCGGATTTTCGTCCGCTTCCGAATCCGATTCCCCTTCGGTTTTCTATCAACGGCACTGCCTTTTCTTCAACGGGTTAACTCTGGAACGACAGCTATTTTTTCTGAAACGGCACCCGCTTGTTCTGAAGCGGCGAATGTTTTTTCTGAAGCGATTGTTGCGTTTTGTTGCGCGTTTTTTCTGAGACGGCGGTCGCCAGGCGTTGTTCCCAGTAAAAACCTTGAAGCTATAAATTTGCGCAGGCCCGTCCCGAACCGTACGCGGGGCCATGTTGCACGTATGGATGCGCAGTCTTACGCAAAACCCAAATCCAAATTCGAGGAAAACCCACCTCCATGACACAGAAATAATAGGCAACTCGGGTATATTCTCCTTTCTAAAAGACTTCTACCCCCCCCTCTCGCCCGGACTTATCGGAACCCCCGCGCGTGCTGTAAATCACATGTGATTCTGACCACATGTCCATCCTAAATATGAATTCGTACCATCCCAGCCAAGCCAATATCCCCTCCCTGCGGTTCCCTGTCAAATAACACTATGCGGGGACATCTTTCTTTCTAACATAACACTTTTTCGCGAATCCCTTGCAAAAAATAGGACGAAGTGCGCACGCGCGCGTCGTCGCGCGCGCATGCCGAAATCCTTCAAAAAACCTTCGGTGCCGGAAGAATTTCGCAATCGAGTTTCCGAAAAAACATACAAAAACACATGGTTTCGCAACACTGGTTTGCCCAAAAAACTTCCGCGCGAACTCTTGCGAAATCTTTTTAAAAAACCATAGTTTTTTTTTCAAGATTTTCACAAAATGCTACCAAACGGGCTTCGCGCACGCGCATGTAGAAATCTGTCGAACGCCCTTGCGCGTGTGCCGTCGCGAGAATCCTCTGCAAAAAAACGGGACGAAGTGCAGACGCGCGCGTCGTCGCGGACGTATGCCGAAAACCTTCGAAAACCATCGGTTTCGGAAGGATTTCAAAATCGTGCGTCCAAAAAACCTACAAAAACCCAAAGTTTCGCAACACGGATTTTCAACAAAAGCGTGCGCGCGCGCTCTTGCGTCGTCGTCGTCGTCGTCGTCGTCGCCGTCCTCCCTCCTCCCGCGTCGTCGTCGTCGTCGCCTACGTCGTCCTCTGTTTTTTCTCCTGTTTGTCGTCGTTGTCCTCTTTGGCGTCGCGGTCGTTTCCATCGTCGTTGTCGCCGTGGTCGTCCTTCCTCCTCCTCCTCCCACGTCGTCGTCGTCGTCCGTCGTCGGCGTCTCATCGTCGTCCCTCCTATGTCGTCGCCGTCGTCGTCGTCGTCGTCTTCCCTCCTCCCTCGTCGTTGTCGTCGTCGGCGTCGCCGTCCTTCCTCCTTCGTCGTCGTTCGCGTCGTCACCGTCCTCCCTCTTCCTTCGTCGTTGTCGTCGCTGTCGCCATCGTCGTCCTTCCTCCTTCCTCGTCGTCGCCTTCGTTGGCGTCGTCGTCGTCGTCTTCGTCGTCGTCGGCGTCGTTGTCGTCGTCGAAGTCGTCGGAGACGTCGTCGGTGTCGTCCTAGTCGTTGTCGTCGGTGTCGTCGTAGTCGGTCTTAACAGGTTTTGCAAACCAAGTTGCGGGTGGGTGGGTGGGATGTTTGCGCGAGCAGTGGAGAAGACAACTTCAAGTTCAACAAATTAATTTCAACACCATAATTTTCTCCAGTTGCAGCACGTGTCGTTACCAAATGACATTCGCGTGGTAGCCCGATTAAATGTACCATGGTTCCCCAACCCGCCCAATGTCTCGTATGCTGCGCCACAATCGGAACCCGACCTTGCAGACGTGCTGCAGCGGATTTTTGCGCGGATTTCTGCCGACGCAAAACCTCGAAACGGCAAGCGAACAACGAAGTGGACTTCACGTGGGTTTTGAATTGTCTTCCTGTCGGGCCAAGTACGCTATCCACTTCGAAATCCGGAGAGAACTTCTCTAGGAAAGTCTGGGTCCATCCTGATGTTTCTTACCGGACGAAATCCGCTCTGCGATGTTGGACGAAGAGGAAGAGGTGGATGATACAAAGTGGAAGTTGGATTTAGGGATGCGCGAACGATCTTAGGCCGTCCTCCTGGTGCCGCTCCACGCACCATTGGACAAACTATGGGGGGATCTTCTACACCAGCCTGCTGCTCCTCCCTCCTCCTTCCTCCTCCCTCCTTGGGTTCGACAGGGGCTCGTAATTCTTCAAGCTGGGACAGTCAGATGACATGCGCAGGAATGAACATGCAAACGGCAACGCGTCGATGGCAAATTCTGTATTTTTTTCAATGACGCTCCCCTGATCAGGTCGCCGGCAATACGTCGAAATACTAATTGACATGTGAAACGTGATAAACTCAATAAACTTTAGAACAACTTGTACAACGCAGCGGGTGCTCAAAATGTCACACAATTCGACTGTGTATTTATGCTGCTCAAATCAACAGAATCGGACCCGCTTCGTGCCTCTCTCGTGCCGGATGACGGTTGCCGCCGCCATGGCCACGTCTACGCCGAGTTCCGCTGCGATGATCTCGGCTTGGAAAGCAGATTCCGCTCGCGACAGGAACATGCCGCGGGCCCCGACTAACACAACGTCTTGTTCGCCTGCGCCCCCGCCTCTCATGAACACGACGACGCTTCCCCTCCCTGGGTCCTGCTCTGGCCAGCGGCGTCCGGCAGCCGCCCGCTGGTCCCGGGGTAGGGCTCAGGTAACCCAAGAAGAGAACAAACGCGAATGACAAAATCACGCTGCCCCTGCTTCCATGCGGTTGCCTCCTGTGACACGTGCAGCTCAGCCCGCCAGTCCATGCCCCGCGCCAGGCACACGATGTCATCGTAATCGGTGTGGTGTCCCTGCCGGCCACGCACCCAGCCACCTATGCGCCTTCGCTTTGCCGCGGAATAGTCTTGCATCGCCTGCCACCGTCTACGGCAACGTTCCTTGCGGAGGCTCTGCAATTCTGGTACCTTGTGCCGCTCTCGCCAGATATGCGCGTGCACCTTTTCCAAAAGAAGCGCGCGGATCGGCTTCTAACCGACGAGACCCATCCATTTAGCAATTTTGTCCCGAGTTGCAATCACATAGTCCCTCCACGATTGTTCCGCCTCCCTGAACAGCCTCGTGGCTAGGGCAAGCTTTCTCTTCTCTCACCTGATCATGGCCCAAAGCTCTGTTTGCGTCCAGTGCACAAGCGAAAGTTGAAATGCAGCGGAAAGCCGGGGCGCACCTGCAAAGGCTTGGAGCTTGACCTGCACAGGAACTTTCGACCGAAATGCTTTGTTGTGTTTGTAATGAGCTTTGTCCGCTTGGCCGGGCCGGCATGCAATGAGAGCGCCGCTCGGGTCAGATGCGTGCGATATCCCGCCCAAGGCAACGATTTCATGACGTCCCCAGCTCGTGTTTGTATTGCGTAATTGGCGTTTTCGTGCGTAACCATTCACCATCGAAATCTCGAGGCTCTCCGGCTTCCACACCCACTTGTATCTATCCCAAAGAATATTGGAAAGGAGCTTCGCCATGAAAGCATATTCTTCGAGACTGTTTGCCAACATGTGGCTGTTGTCAACCCATGGGCAGCTTGGCATGCGGGTTCCCTCCAATGGCAAATAAAATCCAACGCCGCATGCAAATACTTCCTTTTCGAATATGGCCTCGGCTTTCTCAAACATGCGCACAAATTCCAATGGCTCTGTCCGGCCACCCGTGCGCAGCCGTTTGTCCATAGGCATCGGAAGCGTCGTTGCTATTCCAGGAACCTGCAGCGTAACCGTGTTCCCCATGTTCTCCCTGGCCTTGGCAAGGAGCTGCAAAGGGGTCGCGCCAAGACCGTCGTGCGTGTCAAGCAAATCACGCGGACGGACACCGTCGAATGCCCGGAACACGTCTTGCGCCCCGAGTACTAACGGCACGTCTTTCCACTTGGCTGCAAAACTAGCTGCTTCGAACAAGATCCCAAACATGTCCTCCACGCTAAGCCCCTTCTTGTAACCGAAACTGCGCACCTTCGGCGCCGCAGGTATGGTTCTCTCAATCAGCATGTGCACCATTGCGCCGTAAGCTTTGCAGAGGTGGTCCAACAGTCCCAACCAGCGAAACTCACCGAACGATTTTGGATTTGAGTGTTTACCGATAGCCCGCAAAACAAAATTCTTCCACGTGGTGACGTCATCCTCTGTCCAATGTATGTCCATCAGACGCGCCAGAAACATATCATAAATGCGACTCTTCACTTTGTGGCTGCACGCCAACCATGAACTTCCCAAGATCCCGTCCCCCCCGGCAGCTGATGAGCGCGACATGGCGGTGAAGACTCTCGCAAACACTGAGAAAGAAGGCAAACCTCGACGAATACCCTCTAAACGATCACCAACTGCGCGCGCCATATAAATCTCCACGGCCACTCGCTGCTTCTCGACCTCTGCAGGGGTCGCCACGAACTTGCGTTCAGCCAGCTTTCGCAGCTCATGTTGCCAGTCTCCACGGTCAGCGGAGGTCCCCCCCGAAATGGCTAGCGTGATCGGCGGCGGTGCTCCTACGATCTTCCCGGAGGAAGCCAGCAGTTCCAACGCCCTCCGATTGCGATTGCCCGTCGGGCGCCCAACTTCCTCTCGAGATTGACGGAGATTCATGATTGCATCAATTCTTTCCCCATCCTGCGCCAAAGTATCCGAGAAGGCATCGACCGTGCAAAACGAAATCTGTCCCAAGGATTGCTGCACCTTGTCCACAACATCCGGCAAACGTACGGGAGCTCTCCATACTTTCGCCTGTGAGCGCCCAGAATTTGACGCGGGATTCATAGCTACTCCAATCTATGCTTCTTTGTGTCTCTCTGAGCTCTACACGCATGGTGTGCAACGGAGGAGGCACAGTTAAGGCTGGCAGCTCCGCAACCAAGAATAATGGATAATGGTCTGAATGTTTGAGCTCTCCATATGAAAGATCCACGCCGTAATCAACCTGTGTGTCAAAATTGTCATCGGATTTGAAACACATATAATCAATTTGAGTTTTCTTCCGCGCCCGGCGGCGCCTGCCTGGCTTTGTCCACACTGGACCTCCCGCCGCAGAAGCTGAGAAGGTGTTACTTGCTTTAAGGCCTACAGACTCAAGAAATGACGAAACAATGTGTCTCTTCCTCGTATTGTGGTGGCTCGAAGAGGAAGGAGCAAGAACAGGCCCGATTGCATCGCCCTGCGGCGCCTCGAACGATACATTCGCATCAGTGCCAACGAAAACCGCCGGTTCCATTCCCTTCTCCTTCACCTTGTTGCTGGCTATGTCGATGGCTTGCAGGACCTGGTCCAAAGTGGCACTGCCGTGATACCCATCCTTGTCGTAATCCAGCACGTGAACTGAAGCGAAAACCAAGAAGCCCACCGCGACAACGGAGTAGTAGTCGCGATGATCCTCCCAAAGAATACCATCCAAGTATTGCCGAGGAAGGAGGATGCCACAATCAGCTCCTTGGCCCGTTCGGACTGCCAGATGTTTGTGCTCTGCGATTGTCCACTTGGGTATCTCCTGAAGGCAACCGAAAACACAAGGCCCGTATCTATTGAAGATTGATTTGAGAACAGCTTCGGTCTTGGATTTAGGCCGCTTTTGGGTATTCCAACTGAAAAGTGTCGTATTCATAATGGTAGCCGGTTTCCCACCAACACCTTGGGATGCATCCGAAAAACAGCAAATGATGGCCCTCAGCTGATAAGATGCGGTCCCTCAAACGGTGGGCGATGAGCTTCTGACCTTGACACTTTGATTGCCTTGAATCCGAATGCTAATCTTGAGCCAAAATGGCTCCTTGAGCCAAAATGGCTTGAGCCAAAATGGCGCTTCCCCTGGACGGCATGCCGAATTCAATGGCAGTGGATGCTCCTCTTGCGTGCAGTGCTGGTGGCATGAGAGATCCCAACGGCGATGAAGTCAGTGACGATGAGGGCGACGGAGAACATGAAATGGATTGCCCGATGTTCTTGGCCCCATCGGCAGCTTCGCATTCAAAACGACATTCAAGGCCGGCCGCCGCCCGCGCTGCGCTGACTGTTGCACTTTCACCGCCTTGTCGCTGCGCGCGAGGCCGCTGCCGCCCAAAAAAGTGTGTGTGTGCGTGTGTGTGTGTGTGTGTGTGTGTGTGTGTGTGTGTGTATGTGTGTGTGTGTGTGTGTGTGCGTGCGTGCGTGCGTGCGTGCGTGCGTGCGTGCGAGCGTGCGTGCGTGCGTGCGTGCGTGCGTGCGTGCGTGCGTGCGAGTGTATGCGTGTCGCCAAGACGCCTCATGGAGCTCTGCAGCTCCCGTGCGGCCGTGGTGAGTCTCTCCCATGGTCTTGCGTGCACCCTCCCTGCCATCTATGCCCAGACGGCCGATGCCGGTAGGTTTGCATCCAAAGCGATGTTTAGGGCTCGGCCGCCGCGAGCGCTGCTCTGAGCTTTGCACTTTCTCCGCCTCGTCGCTGCGCACGAGGCCGCTGCCGCCAAAATAGAATGTGTGTGTGGCGTGTGTGTGTGTATGTATGTGTGTGTGTGTGTGTGTGTTTCGCGCGCTTCTCCGACCCTGCCTACGCCGCGACGCGAAAAACGTGCGCGCGTGGTATCCGCCTCTCATACCACTCACCACCCACCAAACCACCCCCACCCAACCCGAAGGCTCAGATTTACCCTCGATTTCCAGTGGGGGGGGGTCGGGAAACATCGATCAAACACATGTGGAACCCTTACCCCCCCCCGACCCGAAATTCGGGTCTTCGGGTTGGGTTGGGGTGGTCTGGTAGGTAGTCAACCACGGCGCCCGGGGCATGCGGGGCGGGCGCCCGGGGGATGGGGCAGGGCGGCCGATGCCTTTCCAGCCGACGTCTGGCCGCCGTCGCGGGCGGAGGCGCTCCGAATCTTTGGCCGCCAGGGGGGCGGCTCTGGCGAGGGGCACGACGCGGTGGGGGGATTGGCTCATGAGGGGAAACCGTCGATATATATATATATATACCTATATATATACATATATACATATATGTATACATATATATACACATGTATATAGACATATATCTATATACACATGCATATATATATATATACACATATATTTATGCATATCGTCGACATCGCCGATGGATCGATCTAACCGCTCGCTGCCTTAGACTCGTCAACGCATCGTCGACGGATCGGCGATGGGCCCCCTAGAGCAGCGATGAGTGGGCGACGGGGGGTCGATGTCGGCGCCCCCCCCTTGTGGTGTTGCCAGAAAGATATCTAGCCCAAGGAATCTCCACGATTTCCAGGGAGGCCCCGCGGCCTCCCGAGCACCCTTCACGAGGCCCAGACGGCCAGTTGCTTTGAGATGTGGAGCGAGAGGCTGGGGACACCGAGGACGGGCGCACGCTACAGCCAACCTGTATAGTAAGGATGCGCGATAAGGACGCAAGGGCCTTGGACGCCCAGTTCGAAGCTTCTCGAGTGGGGCGCGGCCGACGAAAGTTGCGAAGGACGGACCGAGGAGGCAAGGGTGCAAGGGTGCCCTGGGTAAGGTTGTCCATCCTTCCTGTGCTGATTGACTGCAAACTGGATTGGGCATCCGTGGATCTCGCGCGTGGGTGCCAGCTCCGCGTGGGCGCCAGATCCACGGATCGGGGAGACCCCCCCCCTCCTCCTCCTCCTCCTCCTCCTCCTCCTCCTCCTCCTCCTCCTCCTCCTCCTCCTCCTCCTGCAGGGCGCCGAACTCGTGTCGCTAATCCACGCCCCCCCCTTGATCCATGTTGGCGTTTCCTCGACTTCAGCACTGGGGAAACAAACAAGGACATCAACATAAAAACTCGGAGGTGTCCACGCGGACTTCTCGGATCTGCTCTGGCGCGCCAGGGGCGGCGCCAGAATGGCCGCCATGGGGGGCCCCAGCGCCGATCCGATGAACCCACGCAGACGGTCGAGTCTTGATGACTCAGCTTTTTGTTCCTCGAGCTTCGTCGACTTCAGCGACGGGGACCTCGAGATTCCTCGAGTTTCGTCGACTTCAGCTTTTGTTCCTCGAGTTTCCTCGAAATCCTCGACTTGCTCCTCGTTGTTCCCCGACCAATGTCGGTGGTTCAGAGATGGGGTCCTGAGGGATAGGGCCCTGAGGGCGAGGTGCCTCAGACAACGTACATCCACCCTTGGGATCCCTTCCTCTCCTGAGGCCCCCACCCCGAGGAGATACAACGCCATAGATATAAACTTTTGACGCTCCAGGCAGATTTCTTGGATCCGCGCTGGACCCACCCTTCCCGGCGCGCGGAGCGCGCCAGAGGCAGCGCCGGAGGCGCCGTTGGGGGGGCCCAGCGCGAATGCAAGAAATCCGCGCGGAGCGCCAAAAGTTTAACGTTTATGGTGTTTTGCCTTCTTCGATCAAGACCCCATCCTTGAACCCCCGACTTCTGGTAGGGGCACAAAAAGTGACATAAACATAAAAACTCGGAGGTCCGCGCTGATTTCTCGGATTGGCGCTGGGGCCCCCCCGGCGGCGCCTCCGGCGCCGTGGCGCGCTCCGCGCGCCAGAGAGGGAGATCCAGCGCCGATCCGTGAAATCTGCGCGGGCCTCCGTTTTTATGTTTATGCCACTTTTCGCTCCCCTATTTCTGGTGTTTCGTCTTCTTCGATCAGAGCCCCCACCCTTGGAACCCCCGACTTCTGGGCCAATCCTCCCCCCCGCCGTTGCCCCTTGATCTCGGCTCTCTGCCGGTGCCGGCCACGCGCGCGGGGGGGGAGGCCCCGCGCGGTGGCCGGGAACGTCGCGCGGCAGGGGCCGGCGGTGCGGAGGGCAGAGCAGGGGGGAGGAGAGAGCAGTGGGGAGGGGAGGAGGGGGGAGGGGACAAGCTAGGTGCGCTCGCGTCATATCTGACGTCCTGCCCCTCCCTCCCATCCCTTACCATGGCGCTGATCTTCTCTATCCGCGGACGCGTGTCGTAGCGGACCTGTGGCTCCGCGCGCGCGTGCGTAGTGGGTGGTGGTGCGCGTGCGTGCGTGCGTGCGTGCGTGCGTGGTGGTGGTGTGGTGGTGGTGGTGGTGGTGGTGGTGGTGGTGGTGGTGGTGGTGGTGCTGGTGGTGGTGGTGGTGGTGGTGGTGGTGGTGTGTGTGCGTGTGTGCGCGTGTGCTGTGGCATGGCACGGGGAATTACGCTAGCGCTGCAGCGGGAGCACGAGTCGAAACGGGCGGAAGCGCGGAAATGAGGCCAACGCTGCAGCGGGAGCACGATTCGGAACGAGCGGAAGCACAGAAATGAGGCCAGCGCTGCAGCGGGAGCACGATTCGGAACGAGCGGGGCCCGAAAATGAGGCCAGCGCCTCAGCGAGAACAACATTTTGAAAAAATTATCCCGGCAAAGCAACCTAACAGCGATATGTAGAAGCATATCTGAAAGCATTCCCCTTAAGATTCAGATGAAAATCCAGTTGTAGAATTCTGCTGTTCTCGCAGTCGTAGTCGCATTCGCGATGACAGTCGCAGCGGCAACGGCAGTCGCAGTCACAGCCTCAGCCTCAGCCTGCCTCAGCCTCAGCCTCAGCCTGCCTCAGCCTCAGCCTGCCTCAGCCTCAGCCTCAGCCTGCTTCAGCCTCAGCCTCAGTCTGCCTTCAGCCTCGGCCTCAGCCTCAGCCTGCCTCAGCCTCAGCCTGCATCAGCCTCAGCCTCAGCCTCAGCCTGCCTCAGCATCAGCCTCAGCCTCAGCCTCAGCCTCAGCCTCAGCCTCAGCCTCAGCCTCAGCCTGCTTCAGCCTCAGCCTCAGTCTGCCTTCAGCCTCGGCCTCAGCCTCAGCCTGCCTCAGCCTCAGCCCAGCCTCAGCCTCAGCCTCAGCCTGCTTCAGCCTCAGCCTCAGTCTGCCTTCAGCCTCGCCTCAGCCTCAGCCTCAGCCTGCCTCAGCCTCAGCCTGCCTCGGCCGCAGCATCAGCCTGCCTCAGCATTCAAAATGTGGCCCAGGAATGGAGTTCTGGGAACTAGAAGAACACGAAGTGGCCTACAGTTGGCTCCGGGCATTCAAAATCATGCCCAGGAATGGAGTTCTGGGAACTCGAAGAGCACGAAGTGGCCTACAGTTGGCTCCGGGCATCCAAAATGTGGCCCGGGAATGGAGTTCTGGGAAATCGAAGAGCACGAAGTGGCCTACAGTTGGCTCCGGGCATCCAAAATGTGACCCGGGAATGGAGTTCTGGGAACTCGAAGAGTACGAAGTGTGTGACTGTTGGCGAAAAGCGAGCCCAGCTCTGTTCCCGGTTCTACAGAATGTGGCCCGGGAGTGGAGTTCTGGGAGGTCGAAGAGCACGAAGTGTGTGACTGTTGGCGAAAAACGATTCCCAGTTCTCCTCCCCGGCACCCGCCCAGACCCCCCTGAGGAGTCATGATGCTCTCTTTTGACCCTACTAGAAACCTATCAGCAAAAGCTGTTAGGTAAAATGCAGGCGAAAGCCCAACTCCCGGGAATCCTGTGTGTAAAAAAGCAGGACGCGGGGGGGGGGGTCGGCTACTTTCAGGCCGTCATCGGGGGAAGAGGGAGAGTAGTATTCACATTGAGTAATTGTGGAGAATGAGGGGAGGGGGGGGAGGGGAGGGGAGAGCAGGGGGCAGGGGAGGGGAGAGGAGGGGGGAGGGGAGGAGAGCAAGAGCAAGAGGGAGGAGTTAGGGGGGAATAGGACAGGAGGGTGAGCGGGGGAAGGGAGGAGAAGGAGGAGGAGGGGAGGAGAGGGGCGAGGGGCGAAGGATGAGGAGGAGGGGGGGGCAAGGAGGAGGGAGGATGAGGAGCAGTGTGGCCCCAAGACTCATCAACGAAGTTGCAGTAAACCCTCCCTCCAAATTCCCTCTTCATAGGTATCTGCAACGATTTTTGTTCACTGATGGAAGTTCCCCGCTGGAAGACACCCGTCTGAGAATCCTGAATCGTGCCCAATCCCCATTTCTTGGACTTCATCGCTGCGAATCAGGTTTACTGTTGCGTCCTGGCGACCCTGAATCGTAATAGAAAACCATTCCTGGGACTTCAAAATCCCGAATCAACGCGACTGCTGCGCCCTGAGAACCCGATACCGTTCCAGACCACTTCTGGGACGTCAGCCGTAACAAAGACACGTTGAAATGTTGTGATGTTTTAAAACTAAAATGCGCGACACCAAGGCGAGGACCACAATTTGCGAACCAAATGCTCCATCCGCGAAGCTCTTGACCGCTTCTAAGAAGAATGTGCGCGGCGCTAAGACGAAAACCACATTCTGAAAACGATCCGCCCTCCATCCATGAACTTCTTGCGAACTTGCAAAACCACTGTGCGCGGCACGAAAACGACATTTGGAAAACAACGCCCCCCCCATCCGTGAAACTACTGCGGACTTTTATCAACAATGTGAACGGCGCTAAAACGAGAACCATACTTCGATAATGAACCTACCTCCATCCGTGAAACACTTACAACAACTTCAGAAAACATGTGCACAATACTCTGAAAACGGCTGGCCCGCCATCCGTGAAGCTGTTGCAAGTTGCTGGCTTCAGGGTCAGAAGTGGCGAGGGCGTCTCGGGCGAACGGGCAGGGAGGAGCTCTCCATATCGGGGCGCGACAGGGAGGAGTTATTCTCTTGCACAGCTGTGCTCTAGAGCTCGGACCTCTTTATTGTCCTTCGTCGTCGTTCCTTCGTTCGTCGTTCGTCCTCCCCCCACGGCCACAAAAGTAAACTCCTGGGAGGAAGGAGGCGAAAACCTCCTGTCTCTAGCAGCTCCTTGGTGCAAGAGCCGGGGCACGCGTGCCACTTTTTCATATCGGTGAGGGGCACACAGGGGGGGAGTCTCCTCCTCCCCCTCCTCCTCCTCCTCCTCCTCCTCCTCCTCCTCCCTCCCTCCAAGAGGGGGCGGGCCTCGCCGGAAGGCTCGAAGGCCTCGGGCGTTCCGAGGCATGCTTCGAGCCTTCCCCGACGCCGCAGCAACTTCTCAGAAGGCCGGGGGGCTTCTGAGAAACCCCGCCGCCTTCTGAGAGAAGGCCTCCTCCTTCTCACTTCCGCACCTCGCTCGCCGCCGGTTCAAAGGAAAGGGGTTGAAATGACATGGACGAGAGAGGGATCGGCGGAGGCAGCTAGAAAAAAGAGAGGAGGGGGAACTCATGATGATGACGTCGGAAATCATCACCTAGAATGAAAGAGCGAGAGAGAGAGAGAGGTAGCGAAAGAGAGCGATATAGAGATAAGGAGACAGCGAGGGGGGGCAGGAAGGCATGGACACAAGGAGTGGGCATATGATGTGTTGCGCAGGCAAGCGGGGAACACAGTACGCGACCCAGCGAGGGCACGAACCCTCACGAGTGAGTCGTGCCCTCGCGTAAAAAAACAGTGCTTTAAACTGCCGCCGACACCTACGACCAACGCGATGCGCGCTCCACCTGGCAGAGAGACTGGTCGCACGTGCATCTGCTGGCGACTCCCGAAGAATCCCAACAAGACCTTACTCTTGCGTGTGCTCTGAGCCTCCGCTGGCGGCCTGGGGACTCTGCGGAGAACTTCGCCTCACACGTAAGCTGGCGAGAAAGACGTGCTGGGGATGGGGGGGGCGTCCCGCAGCAGCGGTCTGGGCGATGACTGACAAGTTGGGTTCAGCGCCCGCTCGCGTGCATCGTTCCCCCCTGGTGTTGCTTCTCAATCTTCATTCTGCAATATCCACCCCCCCTCATACCAAGCGACAACACAACACAAACACGTTGGCATGACCCTTCAAACGACCAGGTGGATACGTAAAACAATCTGGCTAGCTACACCGTGAAGAAACTACGCTACATCTACAACGTGCTACATCCGCGATGCCCCACGGAAGAATCCACCCTCCCCGTCCCAGGGAGCATGGGGGGATGTGAGGGAGCCTGCAGACGACTACGCTAGGCGGCTCGGAGTTGGCAGGAGGAGGAAGAGGAGGAGGAGGAGGAGGAGGAGGGAGAGGAGTAAGCCGCAGGAGGATCGTGGGACGAGGATGACGATGATGATGCTGATGCTGATGATGATGAGGATGATGCTGATGATGATGATGCTGCTGCTGATGCTGCTGCTGATGATGCTGAAGAAGATGAGGATGATGACGATGATGATGATGATGATGATGATGATGATGATGATGACGATGCTGATGATGATGATGTTGCTGCTGATGATGATGTTCTGATGATGCCTTTCATTGTTTGTTATTCGTATTCGTATTATGCTTGTAGTGGTGATGCTGTGATTCTGGCATTTCTTTGACCTTCGCTTGGCTTTGCGGGGTGCAGGCTACGAGAAAGCGCAGGCAAATCATCTACGAACTGGCCATTCGGGTCTACCCAGAGCGCTGCCGATTCCGATTCGGTCCCAGCGAACCCTGAGGGAGGAGGGAGGACGGAGGAGCCTGACTCTCAACGATACCAATACATGGCGCCAAGAGGGGCTGTTGCCCATGGCATTGCTTGGGCTCCTCGGGAACAATTGCCACTCTGGGTTAGTGGCCGATTGAACTGTCAATAATACATTTTCTGACGTTGTTTTTGAATGCGCCAACTTGTCAATCGCCAACTCACGCCGTGTTCCCAACTTCCGCGATGCCTTCCCGAACCATTCCCCGACATGAAGGAAGTCTCCTACATGCCAGCCTGCACATATGGACCGTCTTACGTCGGCTAAGCCCGATGGCAAACCAATCTAGAATATGTCAATCGGCCTTCGCAACCGACATTGGGTGCCAACAGCGGCCTTGACCTCAGACCGAGTAAAACGATACGAGCACGAACTGCTTACCAAAACATTGGGTGATGGCTGCCGCGGCGAACGCCATTACTTTGGACGCCCGAAATGGGCACGGGAAACATGGATACAATGCCCAACAACAAATGTTGTCCCAAACCAACAGCGGCCGTTGTTGGGTAGGCGGCCTTCTGTCTTAAATGGACACAGGCCGCGGCGGCGCGGACAGCGAGTCCGGTTCAAAATGAACAGGAACTGCTGTTGAGCAGTGTACCCATTCTTTCCGTGCCCATTTCGTTCGTGCCCGAGTTACGACACACACGCACTGCCGACTTCTCTTGTCTCCTGGCTGCCTGGGTCTGCGCCGACCCGTGAGCCTCCTGCCTGGGGCCCGTTGGGGTGAAGCTGCACCTGCATTGGGAGTTATTTTTAGGTCGGGCAAAAAATAGAAATACCCCCCAAAACAGTCAACAATGATCAAACATACATGCAAAACAGTCCCCGGGCAATTGTTGTTGACTACTTTTTTTTAATATTCCCCCTGTAGAGGGACACGCCCGACTTAAAGCTACTCCTGCGTGTCAAAATAGCGCTGCGGCGGAACTGAACTTGGCATGCCTGCTACGATCTTTGCTGGCTGCGGGGTCATGCTACGCTCAGGTCGGGCATGTCCCCCTACAGTTAAGTCAGGCCTGTCCCTCTACAGGAGGAACATTCAAACATAGTAAAACAATAGTCTGGGGACCATTTCTTGAGCATTTTTTTAAAATACCATTTTGAATATTTTTTTTTTACTATTTTCAATTTTTCGTCCAAAATCGGCCTGTAGGGGGACAGGCCCGACGTAACCCTACAGGCGGATTCTGGATGACAAATAAGAAAAGGAGGGACACGTGGGAGGGCAAAGGAGGTCTGGTAGTGTGGGAGGCTGGGGGATACCAACCCCGCGGACGCCTCCCGAACTGTGATTGCTAACCCCTCGTCCTGGCCTGCGTCTGCCCTGAACGTGCAGGAACGCCCGGCGACAACTGCAATCGGGGTTCATTGTTGAAGACACGCGAGATGACACAAGACCCTTCCGGGGGCCACGCAGTCATAATAATGTCGAAGGCATGGGTCGCGAAACACAGGACACAAAGGCTCCCTTGATTTGGCAGGGTTGACCTACTAATCAACCTCGACTGTGACCTGACTGGTTCTCCCACAGTGCACGACACCTCTTGTGGCAGCTGCGCCTGAATGTTGCAGAGAGTTGATTACCAGGCGTGATGTGGCTGCTAAGCACACTTTGCAGGCGTCGGAAGGGAACGTCCCTGGTCCCTCCAACTTCCCTGCAGCAATGGTTTTGTAACCACTGTGACAATGATGCTCAACATCCCTCGTAACTCCGTCGGTTCTTGATTGGCTGTTGTAGTATGCAAGTGTATTTCGTAACCACGCTTCTACAAACTCTGAAAGGGGATCTCCCCCTTCCCTTCCACAATTATCGTAACATTTGAATCACCATCTTAACGTGTACTGCGGATACTCCTAAGCTTTCAACGTGCTATGCAATAACTTCAACCCGCACACTCGCACACACGCACACACGCACCAGACACAGACACAGACACACAGACACACAGACACACACACAGACGCACACAGACACACACAGACACACACACAGACACACGCAGACACACACAGACACGCACGCACACACTCACACACAGACGCCAATACACAGGCACGCACGCACGCACGCACGCACACACGCACGCACACACGCACACACACACACACGCACACACACAGACACACAAGACACAAGACACAACACACAACACTCACGACACACACAACAAACACACAACACACAACACACAACACACAACACACAACGCACTACACACGACCAGGTCGCCCAGAGGTCACAGGGGAAGTCATACCACACGGCTGCTGCAATGTTGGGTGGGGGGGAAGGCAGGAAGGAGGAGGAGGAGGAGGAGGAGGAGGAGGAGGAGGAGGAGGAAGGATGAGGAGGAAGAGGAGGACGAGGAGGAGGAGGAGGACGAAGAGAAGGCGGCAGCCCATCTGGATGATCAAGTCTTCTTCAGAGCCCCGCCTTTGCTGCCCTGGCTTGCCCGACTTGCTCTTCGGCCCACGTTCTCGCCGGGGGATGCCGCGAAGCCCGCGGTTGGCGCGTACCGCTTCGTCTCCGGAAGAGGACGAAGAGAAACCGGCAACTCATCTGAATGATCACTTCTTCTTCCGCACTGCGCCCTTGCTGCCCTGGCTTGCCTGACTTGCTCTTCGGCCCACGTCCTCGGCGGGAGATGCCGCGAAGCCCGCGGTCGGGGCGTGCCGCTTCATCTCCTCCTCTTGCTGCTGCTCCTCCTCCTGCCCCTCCTCCTGCTCCTGTTCCTGCTCCTGCTTCTCCTTCCTCCTCATGCTCCTCCTGCTCCTGCTGCTTGTCCTCCTCCTCCTGCTCCTGCTGCTCCTCCTGCTCCTCCTGCTTCCTTGCTGCTGCTACTGCTGCTGCTGCTCCTCCTCCTCCTCCTCCTCCTCCTCCTCCTCCCCCTCCCCTCCCCTCTTCCTCCTCCCCCCTCCTCTCCTCCTCCTCTCCCCTCCCCCTCCCCCCTCCCCCCCTCCCTCCTCCTCCTCTCCCACTCCCCCTCCCCCTCCCACTCCCCCCCCTCCTTCCCTCCTCCTCCTCCTCTCCTCCCTCCTCCTCCTCCTCCTCCCTCCCCCTCCCCCTCCCTCGCCCCCCCCCTTCCTCCTTTCTTTGTGCCCGAGGCGATCCTCGAGGGCCTCCAGGATGATACTCTGCCTGTCCAGACGATCCTTCACCGTTCCCAGGTCCTGCTGGAGGGAGTGGCGAGGCCGAACCCCGTTTCTCTTCCTCGTCCTCGTCGTCGTCTCCCCCCCTCTTGCTGCCTCCTCCCTGATGCTCCTCCTCCTCCTCTGCCCTCCTCTACTCTACCTGCTCCTCCATCGCTTTCTCTTATAAGTGATCCCCCCTGTCGCAGCACCAGACGTGCCCGTAGGGCGGGCCTGTCGATTCGCTTGAGAGACTTCCGCCTTGTCCTGATGCTTACCAGATGAACCCGGCGCGACCGCAGTTTGGGGAGCGCTTGGCAAGTGGCATTGCTTGGCATTGATGCTTTGCTTGGCATTGACTGACGTTGCTTGGAGGCAAGACCGGACAACCCGAGGAGTGCAGTAAGGAAACAAGGCCGATCAATCCGAGGAAAGCCTCTTCACACACAGTAAGGCAACGAGACCGATCAAACCGATGAACGCTTCTTTAGAAACAGTAGCAATACCTAGTAAGCCATGGCAAACCTCTTCAAAAAATACTCCGACGGCAGGACCCCGCGTGAATCCTCCAAACTAATCTGGAAGTGATCCTCATCGTCGTCCTTGTAACTACGGAGGCTCTCTTCCTGTAAAATATCAGCTGGTCCTTGCCGACGCTTGCAAGTTTGATTGAAAATGGCCACCTCGGATGACAAAGGACGCTCGACAACGGAACGAGGCTCCCGCTCGAGACTTCCTCAATATTCAAAGGATTGCAAAAAACCCAGGATTGCAAAAAAACAAGGGTTTTTTTTGCAATCCTGGGTTTTTTTTGCAATCATTTGCAATCCTGGGTTTTTTTTTGCAATCCTTCGCTCCAAGAGGTCACCGAACCTGTGCTTCTACAGGGCCTCACTGCCGCTCCAGATTTATGACGCGAAGCGTGGGCCCCACTGGGAGGGGGCTCCAGCTCGAGACCTCCTCGCAAGCCACTCACAGGCGAGGGCCCGAAAAATCCCTCCGGCTCCCGTCCGAGACCTCCTCGCTGGGCAGTCGAAGCCAATCTGGCGCCAATCTGGCAGGCCCAATCTGGCAGGCTCTTTTCCTGTAAAATATCAGCTGGCCCTTGCCGACGCTTGCAAGTCTAATTGAAAATGGCCACCTCGGATGACAACGGACGCTCGACAACGGAACGAGGCTCCCGCTCGAGACATCCTCAATATTCAAACTCCAGGAGGCTGGGTAGTCGAAGCCAATCTGGCGCCAATCTGGCAGGCCCAATCTGGCAAACGGGGGCAATCTGGCGAGGGAGCCAACGCGAATCCAGTCTGGCAAATGGCCCAAATCATCCAGTTTGGCCAGGCCAGATTGGCCCTGGGGGCCCAATCCAATCTGACAGTCTGGCCTTCGACTACCCAGCCTCGGGATTCAGGCTCCCGGGGGTCACCCATCCTGTGGTATTGCGAGCTATCCCTGTGGCCGCCCGGGACTAGGAACACGAGGCGGGGGCCCCGCAAGCAGAGGCGGGCTCCCGCTCGAGGCTTCCTCGCAGTTCACCCACAGGCAAGCACTCGATACATCCTCGCAGTTTGCCTGGGGATGCGGCTCCTGGGTTCCAAAAAAAGCCCCAGGACCGGCCAAACGTGCCCGAAGAGGCTTCCAAGACGGTCCAAGAGGGCGCCGAATCGCCGGAAGATCTTTCCAAGACGCCTTGACGGCCTCCAGACGGTCCATGAGGCCTGCAAGACGCCCCAAGAGGCCTCCAGGTGCACTCCCAAGAAGGCCCCTGGAGGCAACATTCATTCATTGCCCGATGGTTTTTGAAGGAGTTTGGCGTTCTCGCCTCTTCCGCTTCCCGACGCTCCAAGACGGCCCAAGATGCCCCCAAGATCACTCTAAGACGATCCTCCAAGAGGTTCCCAACATGGCCCAAGAGGGCCCCAAGACAGCCCGAGACGCCTCCAAGACAGGCCAAGAAACATCTCGAGCACTCGCACCGGAGAAGCTCTCAGGAGGCCCAAAGAGGCCTCGAAGACGCCCCCCTGGCGGCCCATTAGAGGCTCCCAAGAGGCCCCCCAAGATTCCCCCAAACCGCCTCCAAACTGCCGACCAGAGGCCCCCGAACGCGATCCGAAAAGACCCCGACAAGCATCCCCTCTTCACCCTGCTCCTCACCCTCCTCTTCATCCTCCTGTTCCTCCGCCTCGTCTTCATCGTCCTCCTGTTCCTCCGCCTGGGGGATGAGAAGAAGGAACAGGGGCGGGAGAAGCGACAAGAGGGATGACGATGAGAAAACAGGAGGAGAGACGAGGAGGACCAGAAGGCGGCGGGATGACAAAATGGAGGAAGAAGTGGAACAGTAGGCTGGGGAAGGGGCGATGAAGGGGCAAAGAGGGATGAGAAGGGTGTGAAGGAGGACAAAACATGACGCATGAGGAAGGATGGGTAAAAGAAAGGAGGGACAAGGTGATATGGTGATGTTGATGCTGATGATGACGAGGAGGAGGATGAAGAAGAGGAAAGGAGGAGGAGGAGGAGGAGGAGGAGGAGGAGGAGGAAGATGAGCAGGATATGCGTCTTCATGCAGCTCCACCTTCGCCGCACACGCGCTAGAAAAGCAAAGCAGGGCGCATTAAGGAACCATAGGTTTTGGAGGAGTAGGAGGAGTTTACATTACCTCCTCCTCCTCCTCCTCCTCCTCCTCCTCTTCCTCCCTCCTATCCATTTTCCTCCTCGCCTTACCCCTCATCCCCCTTGCCCTCCTCCTCCTGTCCAATTCCTGGTGAATAGTCCGATCTCAACGCAATACCAAGCGTGCCCGTAGGGCCAATCGGGTGTTTCGCTTACAGTATGACCCTGATGCTAGAGATTCCGAGCGGAAGGAAGGTTACACGTATGCAGCACACGCGGTTTTCAACACGTGGCTCTTGCCTGAGCACTGCGCACGTTCGCATACTGGTTTCCGATACTGGCACGAATGGAGGGCGGCCCCGCATCCGTCACCTCAACACCGCGCACGTTCGTGTTACATGTGTGCAACAGTTACGCGTGCGGAGGACGGGTGGTTTTTGAAAGTGTGGCCCTTGCAGCTGTGCAGAACGTTCCCTCTTCCAACCCACGCCTTCCCCTGCGGGGAAGGGTTCACTTCTCCTTGCAGACCAGCCATAAGCACAAGCTATTCAAGGAATGGAGGGTGGTACCGGTGCGGAGGTGAAAATAAATGCGGAGGTGCGTCCATATCGCAGTACGCGCGTGTTCCGTGGATCGCGACCTGGGATGGTTCCCAACTCCGCTGCCAAATGGAATTGCGGGGTTCGGAAACTGTACGAGACAAACCATGGCGGCAATAAGATGTTGTCTGCAGTGCTCGCCTCCTCCGTGCGAGGAGGAGGGAGGAGGAGGAGGAGGAGGAGGAGGAGGAGGAGGAGGAGGAGGAG
>CAUYUJ010020715.1:97500-103399 GCA_963575745.1 Prorocentrum cordatum
CGCCGCCAGCGTTGTCTGCCCCGAACACTACGAGGAGGAGCGGCGCCGAAACGGCGCAGCCGCGGCCGCGGTCGCCCGGCGCCAGGCACCGCGGCAGCAACCCGAGCCGACAAACCACGAGGCACAGCGCGGCTGCCGCAGCAGCGCGGCCCATCGGGGCCACCAGGGGCTCGGTGGCCAAACTCCAGCAGGAAGTCGGCGTGCCCCGCGCGGGTGGCCCGAAGGGCCGCCGGAGCAACGCGAATGCGGCCAGGCGAACGGCTGCTCCCAGTCACCCGCAGCTCGTTCTCGAAACGCCCCACCTGCGTCCGCAAGATATCGGCGATCGTGGACATCGAGTCGCCGACGTGCTCGGGGAGGTGAGCGAAGCGGCGATCCGCGAGGGCTGCCGCCGCCGCCGCGCGCTCCTCTCCGGCCTCTTTGACAGCCTGGCCGCATCATCGTCGTCTGCGCCAGGCCCCGCTGCTTCTTGGGCTTCTTCGCGCCACCTGTGCATGAAACCTCTGCTGCCGCCGCCGTCGTCGCAGAAAGCGGGGCCGCCTCGGCGGAGGCTTCCGCGGCGCCACCAGGGTCAGCGTGCTGCGCGCCGTCTGCCTCCGCGCGCGTAGCTTCCCTGGCCATTTCGGCAGCAGGGCCAGGTCGCTCCACTGGCGGTGCCGCATCCACCTCCACCGCATCAGGGAAGCCGTCCCCCGCATGGGCCCCGTGGGAGGTGACACGGCGGCGCCTGGCACCCCAGCGTCAGGTGGTCTCCGCTCGTCGCCGTTCTCGGGGGCCTGGGCACCGGCCTCAGCAACTGCCGTCCGCCCGGCGCGCGATGCCGCATGGATTAAGTCTGGCCTGTACCCCTACAGGCCGATTTTTGACGAAAAATTGTAAATAATCAAAAATACAATAAACATTATTAAAAATTGTCAAACAATAATCCCCAGACGTTAGTATATACATATATATATATAATAATAATAATAATAATAAAAAACTGTTTTTTGCATATCCCCCCTGTAGAGGGACAGGCCCGACTGAACGCATGCAGGGCCTCGCACCTCCTCGTCGGGCGGCGTCCGCGGTGGGCGAGGCCGCCGAAGGCCCGGCGCGGCGCCCGCGCCGCTCGCGCCCGCGCCCGCCCAGCTCGGGCCGCTGCCCTCCGCAGCGGTTGAAGGGGCCCTGGGACACACAAATAAATACACACAAATAAAATTATTCCCCATATTTTCCCGTATTTTCTGGATTTGTGTCTTCCCCCCCAATCCCTATATTTTCCCATATTTTCTGGGAAATCGAGGATTCATTGTGTCTGTGTGTTTCTTTTCCTCCTGAGCGGTGCGCTGCGGGGCGCCCGCCTCCGCGCACCGCGGCGGCGCCCAGCGGGCAGCGGGGGGGCCGCGGGCACGAGAGGCAGAGGCGGAGGCGGCGCGGGGAGTGCCCGTGGTGCGGGCTCGCTGGCTGGCTTGCGCCAGCCCGACATGAGCCGAGCTGGAACATGGAGGAGGAGGAGGAGAAGGAGGAGGAGGAGGAGGAGGAGGAGAGGAGGGATGAGGGGGAGGAGGGAGGAGGGAGGGGGAGGGGAGGCGGAGGAGGAGGAGGAGAGGAGGAGGATGAGGAAGGAGGAGGAGGAGTACGAGGAGGAGACGATGATGATGATTGATGATGATGAATGAGGAGGAGGAGAGGAGGAGGAGGAGGAGGAGAGGATGAGGAGGAGGAGGAGGAGGACGAGGGGGAAGGGAGGGGAGGAGGCCGCCGTCGCCCTCGCCGCGGAGCAGGAGGGGGAGGGGGAGGAGGAGGACGAGGGGGAAGGGAGGGGAGGAGGCCGCCGTCGCTCTCGCCGCCGACTCGCCGGCGTCCGCGCGCGGCGGCAGCGGCGGGCGCAGCGCCTGCTCGGCCTGCTGGTCCTTGGCGGCCTGACCGTCCTCGGAGCACAGGCCGCAAAATCGGCTAGAATCGAATCGGGAAATCGGAACGAATCCAAGACGAAACCAGGAAGCGGATAACACCGGGTGAACAGAAATCCAGAATCTCTGAGATCCGGCGGCTCTGGAGGCTGTCTCGGGCGCCGCGGCCTTCTCAGAGCGTTCTGGAACGGGTTTATCGTCCTACCCCTAGGTCGGGCATGTCCTCCTACAGGCGGATTTTGGAGGACACATTCAACATGGTCAGAAACACTTAACCGTCTCGAGACGGTTCTTGTTGCCCCTATTTCTGGATCGGCCTCTTGTAGGGGGCCACGCCCGACTTCGTCCTAGCCCCTGTCCTCGAATCGCAAAAGAGCGCAATTTTGTGTTGTTTGTTTTTTAATATTTTTTTCGATCCTGCTGGACGCAGGCTCTGCGTACACGCCACCCTGGCCTGGCCAGGCGGGCGCACGCACCGAGCCCCGGCCCCGGCCCTGCCCGGCCAGGGTCGGTGCAGGGATGGGCCCCGAAGGCCTCCAAGGAGGAGGAGGAGGAGGAGGAGGAGGAGGAGGAGGGGGGGAGGGAAAGTCTTCGCGGACTTCCTGGATCGGCGCTGGACCCCCCTACAGAGCGGAACGTTCCTGTTTGGACGCCCGAAACGGGTACGGAAAGAACGGGTACAATGCCCAACAGCAAGTGTTGTCCCAAACCAGCAGCGGCCGCTGTTGGGCGGGCGGCCGCTTGTCTCAAATGGACACAGGCCGCGGCGGCGCGGATAGCGAGCCCTGTTCAAGATGAACAGGAACTGCTGTTGGGCACTGTACCCATTCTTTCCGTACCCATTTCTTTTGTGCCGAGCCGGGGGCGGAACTGGAGGCGCCGCCAGGGGGGTCCCGCGCCGACCCACGACGTCCGCGCGGCCGTCCGACAGTTCATGCCCAGGACGGCTTCTCATCTTCGGCAGGCGCAGGAGCAACATCGCACCGGGGCTCGGGGAGTCCGACCATGCCTGAGCGTGCTGCTCCTTCTGCACGCGAACCATACCTGAGCGTGCGCAGAGATCGGGCCGGGCTGCGCCGGCACGGAGTCGACATCGAGCCAGATCGGCCGCGCCAGGGCGCGCGAGAGCGCCCTGCGAGCAACCGTCCGCGCCGGGCCGCCCGACGATCGGGGCCGGATTGGGCCGGCCGCGCCACCAAGCACCACAGCGGCACCATGCGAACATCTGGCTGCGCCGGATCCCCCGAAGCTCGAATGAAGGGGCCCCAGGACACACAAATAAATACACACAAATAAAACAGATCCCCCATATTTTCCCATATTTCCTGGGTTTCTGTCTTCCCCCCCACTTCCCATATTTTCCCATATTTTCTGGGGAATCGAAGATTCATTGTGTCTGTGTGTTTCTTTTCCTCCTGATCGAAGTCGGTTCGGGTCGGGCGGGCCGAGGTCGGTGCCACGTCGGACCGATCGGATCGAAGCGGGTCCTGCCTGCTGGGCGGACGCCGCCAAGCGACCGCCGCCGCCGTCGTTGTCTCGGCCTGCGTCGCCGCCGTCGCCGCCGCTGTTGCCGTCGCCATCGTCGTCGTCGCCGTCGGTCGGTCGTCGTCGTCGTCGCCGTCGTCGTCGCCGTCGTCGTCGTCGTCGGCGTCGTTGTCGTCGTCGTCATTGTCGTCGTCGTCGGCATCGTCGTCGTCGGCATCGTCGTCGTCGTCGTCGTCGTCGTCGTCGTCGTCGTCGTCGTCGAGTCCTCCTCCAAAGCGGACGGGAGGTGAGGAGGAGGCAAGGGAGAGAGGAGTAAGAGGGGGGAGGCTGGAGGAGGAGGAACTCGTCTAGAGAAGGGAGCAGGGGGCTCTCTTGGAGGAGGACGGAGGAGATGCTGGGGCAGGAAGAACGCCTCTCCTCCCAAGAGGGAGAGCTCCTCTCCTCCCAAGAGAACGCCTCTCCTCCCAAGAGGCTTCCTCTTGGAGGAGGAGGGAGAACGCCTCTCCTCCCAAGGAGGCTTCCTCCGCATCCTCCTTCCTCCCTGTCCACCTCGGACGCCTCGGCCCCTCCTCGCATCTCCGCTTCCCTGCTCCCTCCTCCTCCTCCTTCCTCCCTCCTCCTCCTCCTCCTTCCTCCCTCCTCCCTTTCCTCCTCTCCCTCCTCCTTCCCTGCTCCCTCCTCCTCCTCCTCCTCCTCCTTCCCTACTCCCTCCTCCTCCTCCTCCTCCTCCTCCTTCCTCCCTCCTCCCCCCTTTCCCTTCAGAGCGAAACTGTGGCAACGAGAACACCACATTTGACCGGCCTGGGAGGTCGGATCTGGAGGTCGGGCTACGCGGCCCTTCCGCAACCCCAGTAGGTGCCCACGGCGACAAGATCGTCGCAAACCAACCGAACCGATGGCGAGACCGCCAAGGGCTAACTTCGACTAGGTGATCGACGACATAATTGTTCTGCACCTAGAGCTGTTTTCGTCGAATATACGAAATATTCCACGTGTTTGGTGTAGGTTCGGAAGAGAACAAGTTTGGGGTACATCAATTTTATAGTCGATCTCCTACTCGATAAGTGCAACGTAATGGGACGCGGCGGCTCGGCAGGAGAGCGAGGAACGTTAGGGTAGGACTCACTCAAGAGCGGAACCATCGACCTGGAATAGGCGAGACGTCGCTGACAGATCGGCGATAAGCCCCCCCACACCGTCCACGGCGAGACCGAAAGCGAATCCTGCTCAAAACGGAGAAGAGCTGCTGTCGGTCTTGGTACCCACTCTTCCCGCACCCACTCCGAGCGTCCCGATCGTCGGATCGCCCTGTCCCCAGAACCACGCTGCTGTTGGCCCCGGCATGCAGGAGAGGGTGTGGAGCTCTGCCGTTCGCTGCTTCTGCTAGCCTCATCCCCGCGCTGCTGCTCGTGCGTTGCCGGCCAGGCCCCGGGGCGACGCATGGGTGCCCCTGACGCGAGCGGGGCCCATGGGCGGCCTGGGCCGGCGAGCGCCCGCACTCCTTGGGGGGCGTGAGATACCTCTGCAGCGACCAGGGCGTGGACCGACCGAGCGCCAGCCGACCGCGAAGGGAGCCGAGCCGAGCCGAGCCTGCGGCGCGGGCAGACCTCTGGGGCGGCTCGGCCGCGGAGGGCTCCGGGGGCACGTGCCCGGGGCGTCTCGCTCTCTCTCGGCGCGGCGCGCGCGTGCGCTCGCGATGCTCCTTCTCCTGCTGCTCCCTCTTGCTGCTGCTGCTGCTGCTGCTGCTGCTCCTCCTGCTCCGCGTCCTCCTGCTGCTGCTCCTGCTCCTCCTGCTCCGTCTCTTCCTGCTCCTGCTGCTCCTGCTCCGTTTCTTCCTGCTCCTGCTCCCCCTGCTCCTCCTGCTCCGTCTCCTGCTGCGCCTTCTCCTGCTGCGCCTGCTCCTGCGTCTCCTGCTCCCCCTGCTCCTCCTGCTGCTGCTCCTCCTCCTCCTCCACCTCATCCTCCTCCTACTCCCTCCAGCTCCAAAGGTGGAGGAGCGGAGGGGGGCTGGGTTTGGGGAAGAAGACGGAAAGAAACACAACTGCTCGTCTTCGCCCCCTCGCCAACAATCCAATATCCGTGGCCAAGGGGCCCTGGTGTCCTGCTGCTTTGACCAGTCGACGCTGAACTCGACGGACTCGTCCCACTCCTGAAGAGAAGGGGGGTGAGGAGAGGGTGGAGAGCAGTATCAGGAGGACGAGGAGGATGGGGAGGAGCGAAAGAGTGGAAGAGGGGGGGAACGGAGTTACATACATTCAGTGCACGCCGACATCAGGGTGCCAAGACCCTTCCAAGTCGGGCAAGACATTCAAGGCTCACCTCACCCTCAACGATCGGTGCTCGAGATGGTTGGTCTGCAACCATCTCGGGGGATCGGGGAGCCTGGTCTGCGGACCGTGCTGAGCGCCCGCTGCGGTGCTGGACACGACTACCTGTAACCTCTGCTGCCCTCTCTGCAACCTGCCGTCGCCATGCACGTTTCGTAGTTCGTTCACTCCTCCACCTTTCGGCGCCTCCTG